>CM063727.1:12374855-12925047 GCA_032441825.1 Chaetogeoica ovagalla
AGAGCCGTAGCAAGGGTGAGACGGTTGAGGCATTTGCCTCAGGCGCCAATACAATGAAAGCGCTAAACCTTGAGAAATTTTTTAAATTAAAATATTTATCCACCATATTAACGGGTTGTATTTAAAAATGTCTTATTTTTTGATGGAAGGGAGGGAGCGCATATTCTCAAACTCGCTTCGGGCTCCAGAAGAACTTCTTACGGCTCTGGTGCCAATATACACGGTGCAACGTAAAAGACGACAGTTTTATGTTTCTTCGCTGCACGCAACTCAAGTGAAGGGGAAGATCGTCGCACACAGAAATAGGTCGACGTTGCTATTAACGAGACCCGATTACGAATTGCCTAAAAAAGATGCCTATCGATAAGCTCTACATTCTGTCAGGTATAATCAATGAGAAGACCAATCATCTGGGAAAAAAATAAAATCGAATCAGACGTATACCCGAATCCAATGCACGTGTGTTCAGCTAGAGACCACATTCGAAACACTTCGTGAACAACACACACACAATAATAGCCATCCAGGATACCGAGTGAAGAAGACGGACGAACGCTATGGAAGCAAACTATAGCTGAACACCGTTTGAATCCCTTCGTTTCGCAGGCCGCATCATAACGAAACATTGAGAAACCCTATAACAGGACGAGAACAAGAGACGTAATTGGGGGCTTACTCGCAAAACTCGGACACGCGAATTGTGTGAATGTGGTGGAGTCGAACAAGAAGCGGTGAAACGCTGGAACGAACGTCTTGTCTTCGACGCGCACAGAGGAGAAAGGTATCCCAAACTCATCCACCAGAGACGCAGTTGACCTCAATAGAGGGCCGATAATCAACCAGACAACTCGCTCACGATTTATCCTTATTATTAAATTTTTTTTTTTTTTTTAATTCCACGCCGTAAAAACAACGAAATAATAAAATAAGCAATGCAGTGGTCGTGAATCCCCGGCCTCCGGGCGGCTTCAAGAATATACGCGCGCCATCCGAACACAACGATCCCTTCCAGTACAATGTTCCCGTATCTTCTGTTTTTTTTTTTTTTACCTTCCTCCTTAAATTTCATTGTAAATTCACCTACCACAAAATTGGACCCTTAACATTTTAGAGTGTGCTCGGCGATGGCGTTGTCGTCATTATTATTTTATAAATCACATACGTCGTGTACGGCCTTCAGTGCGAGCACACGCATCGCCGTACATATGTCATTATTATTTTCTTTGTTTCCGTTTTTATAAATTCGAATACCTCGTGCACGTCCCGTCCTCTCCCGTAATCCCTTCGTAGTCCCGTCCCTTATTAACGCGTTTCTTTTTTCGTTGCCCTTCTCGTACATAATACAATAACGCACTACTAGACGTGCGCCCCTCGGGCTTGCTACGGTTCTCCACCGGTCCGCTAACGCTCGTCCCTGTCGGTCCCCGTCTTCTACCGACCGTTGCACAAGGCGCTTTTATAATAAACGTCCTCTGCGCGCACGCGTTACCGTACCCGAGCGCTTGTCGTTTTCTATACGATAGCGTACCCGCAGGGCTCCTTCGTCCCTTTCGGTCGTTAACGCGCAAAATATTTTCCACCAAACGTTTCACACACAACTGTTCGAAACTACAAATATACAGCAGTTACAACCACGCACTTCGTCGGTATTCGAGCTGTCTCGAAGTCATACAATATCATGTGAAACGCGCATCATACATTTTGGCATAAAAAAAAAAAATCACCTAAAATACTAAATCGTTAACATTCAGCCAGTCGGTTCCTAAAGGCTGCGCCTTGTCGCTTTTGACCACCGTTCTCCGTTTAGGCCAGCACCCTTATAGTTGTTGAGGTTCAACGTACAGGTATATAGAGTGTCTTTGGGTGTGTTAAAATTTATTGATAATTGAGAATATTTTAACAATTTTTTATTCATTACACGTGTGAAATATACCTATTATTATAAATTACTTAAAGGTATCTTAAGTTATTAACCTTTAATATTGTCAAAAAAAATATATATATATGTATTTAGTTTCAAAGGCTACTTACAAGTTCAATCATATCATTAGTAACAATAATATTATTAATTGTATATTTTTATGTCCCAAAATATTGCATTCTATAGTAGCCTCTTAAAAATGTTTATAAATTATTATTATTCATAGTAATTAAGTGTTTTACTATAAATACTATTTTGTTAAAAAACCTATTTATTATATAGTTGTATTAAGTTATTATTAGTTGTAAATATATTATAAGTAAATTTTCTTTAAAAAAAAAAAAAACATTTGAGTAGAATTTAAATTTATACTTTGACTTCAGAAGTTTATAAATGTGTCTCACAATGAAAAATTGAGTAGATCTACACAAAACGTAGAAGGTTTCTTGAGAAGGTTGAAAAAATTGATCTTTTTAGAGAGAGTACAACTTTAGTTCCCCTGGTATCTAGTTCGCCCTAAGCAAATGTATTAGAAAATTACTTACAAACATCTCAACATATTCGACCTTCTGATAATAGCAATGATTCTAATTTTATAATTAATAATTTTGACAAAATTGAAATACTAAATAGTGAATCTGATAGTGATAATGATACTGAAACATTAGACATAGATTTTACTAATAACGATGCTGAGTCCATTTTAATATTCTTACCTCAGTAGGCAGTTGCTTTTAATATTTTCAATATAACTCTTTCTGCATTGTTGAAGAATTTAAAATCGCATAAATGTTTCAATGGTTTTCCAGTTGATGCTCGTAGGATTTTACAAAAGCCATTACATGATATTTTTATGATATATATCTATTTCTATATATATATAGGTGGACAAAAAATGTGTATGGGTGATGTCCTCTTAAGGTACTTTTTTTTATTACTATTTATAATGTAATTTACATTTATTAACCACATTATATAAATAGTAAGTAGTTCATATTTTGTACTTCGATAAATGTACAGTTAAACTAAAATTTGTTGTCAATCTTAAAAGTTGTGCGCTAAATATTATTATATTTCACAAGGTAAAATATTCAGGATACGTGTATGGATAACTATAAAAACATTGTTACATTTTTCAAAAGTGTTAAAAATGCATTGTATTATTATTATTATTATTATTATTATTATTATTATTATTATTATTATTATTATTATTATTATTATTATTGATATGTAGAATTCAAACATCAATAAACGTTGACTTTAAGAGATGAATAAACGTTTACGAGAACAAAAATTAAATATTATTTCAAAACTAAACCAATATTTAATAATAGACAATACTGTTAATAACACATTTCATTCCGATTCACAACGCATTACTTGGACGTTTATTAACATTTAAAAATTTACTACCAATTAAAATCAAATAATATTGAACGATTAAACGTTAAAATTAAATATTAAACAAACATTGAGAAAACATTTCGATGCTGTGTGGGTTGTCAATTAGAAATTCAATTTGACGAAATGCAATTGAAATTAATGACCGTAAAGGAAATTATACGTGGAGGTGACAATAAAACAATAGTAATTGTTACTTTACAATTACGCGACGGAACGAATAAACCGACGTTTTGTTCCGGAACTAATTTCGCAGAACGGAACACAAATGAAATTTAAAGCAAATAGTTAACGGATTTTATGAAATTCGTCGACAATTTGTACTCACCATGGACGTTACATTATTGTCGTTGCGATTTTCTCGTTTCGTTTCAATAGATCATTACTTGTTAATAGATTGTTTTCGTTAAAAAAATAAAATATATATTAAATATAAATCTCACACCGCTGGTACAATGCACATGGGTAATAAATAACACGCCTTTGACGGTTTTACGGAGATCAGTTCAGCTGGGGGTGGGACGAGATTAACTCTATAACTGGAAGTTTGAAATTTTCTCGAATACGCGGTTCTAAATAATATTATGAACTTTAACTACCACCGGAACAGTCGATTCCGGTCAAACGCTTATTGTTTCGCAATGTATAAAAGTAAAAACGTGTTTGCGAATTGAAAATACGGTGATTTATTGTTGTGGAAGCATAATAGGCGCGCGTAAAGAGTGCGTAGCCCGAAATGGTTCTTATACCTTAAAAAACCGACATAGCCTCTTCGGTCATAATAATAATAACAATAATAATAATAATATTTTATACGACCACGATTAATAACGGAATTATTACGAACGGTTATATACGACTTGTTAAAATACTGATGGACGCGTATTCGCGTAATATGCAGCGTATAATAGCACAGGGAGATCGGGCCTTCTGTAAAAAGAGAAATCGTATCACTCCTCAGTGAACGAGGATGAAAGCGGAGCAGAATCGTACCGAGAGCAGGGAAAAAGACAAGCCTTCGAAGTTCGGATTGCGATGTTGGAGAAGAGCGTTGAGAATTTTCTGAGCATGAAACTATGATTTTCATTTCGGTTTTTAATAAGAACGAACGCTGAAAACGAGAAGAAATTATCATCGAATACAAGACGTGGTGATGGTGGAATGAAATCGCACATAGGAAACATATTATTATAACACAAACCGTAAGCGAACAGGGAGAAAAAAAGTAGAAACGTCGGTCATTTCGTCGATTTCACGGATGTTATCATCGGTCACCGTCACTATTGTACCACGCGTCGTGCGCTTCGTTTAGGGAATTTGATTAGTTCAAATGGCATGTAGTGGCTTTAATTTGCGAACGAAATCGATATTATTCAATGCGTGTTAAAATACGGTGTCCGTTTAAATTATTTTCTTTGGTTTTTTTTTTTCGTCCGATTCTTATAAGCCCGTAAACACGCCTCGGGGATAAGCGCCGAAACAGCGGCAGATTGTGAAGAAAAAAAAGACGGAATATACATTCGCAAAAAATAAAAGAATAATAAACTCCCGGTATGAAATCGTACGATTTCTCCCCGTGGTTACTCGTCGTGTCGCCGACAAAACGAGCTTATGCTGTGTTAACGTACGAGTTCGTTAAATCGTTGTTTAAAAATAAAAAAAAAATATGTTTTTTTTTTTCTAAAATATAAAATATACGAGTTAAAACAATGTCTGTCGAGAACGTCGGAGTAGTCGTTTCACACAACGCAACTATTATTATTATTATTATTATTACGAGTAATATATTTAAATTATTCCGTTACACGTTACTCGAATTAGCGGCACTCTAAAAGTAATTTATATATATATATAAAAGTAGCGCTTTTCTTCTTCTTCTTCTTCTCCTCCTCCTCTCTTACGAGCCGTTGTTTTTTCTTATAACGGCATAAGTCGAAATGAAACCCATAAAAAACTACAAACAAACCGCTCGTTCGGACTATATCGCAGACACTAATCCCCGCCAACCTGCGCGGTGGTTTCCAACGATTCTTATTCGGTTATGAAGTTTACTTTCGTTTCGTAATTTGATTTATGTCCGCGAACGTATAAATGTGCAAAAAAAAAAAAAAAAAAAAAAGATAAACGATAGTAAAAATATAATCCTGCGGGAGGGAGAACCGAAAGGAAAATTCGAAGTTCACTGTGGTAAGTACGCGTATTTTACCGTATAAAACTGTATTGTAAAATCGTGTACTCTCCCCGCAATGCTCGAATCGGAAAATATCACTAATATAGTATATAATCTAATTCCTGACCGATTTTCTTTTTCAATTTAAAAAAAAAAAAAAAAATTATTCTCCGTAAAAACGTCTAATAGAACAGTTTTCTACGTTCTATATGAATAAACAACTAATAAAAACGCATTTCGATTCAAGCGAGAATGAATGATCGTATGTAAAAATCGATTATACGATAATAGTAATAACAATATAATAATCGAAACCAAACCGAATGAAATATATCAATATCCGGTGGACTATATTATAACGACACGTCACGTATAAAAATAATACGCGTCTGATATTCCGTGTAAACGATTGAACACAGAACACTAGAAAAACGTCAAATGTATTTCGTGTAAGACGTACGGACATTTACACGTCGTTCGGCAAATAAAACGCTAAACTATCAAAACGGATTACGAGTCTGTACGAATTATCGAAGCCCTTCTGGGTAACAGAAGATTCTTCGTGAATCATCAAGAAAAACTGTGGTGTTGTTGGCTACCTTGAACGGTTTCATAATTTTGCCGCGAGGTTAAACGTGATAACAACGATTTAATATTAACTGACGTCAGACGGATGATGCGATGTTTTTATTCGTTTGCGTGTACGTTGTACGACATCTCGTCGCCGCCGTTTGTCGTGTCCGCACTGGAAACCAATTGCACTCATTCGAGTTGTAATTTATATTCTTTGTTTCGGCTATTTCCATTTTGACGTAACGCGATTAAACATCACATGAGCCACCAACAGTATGGTGGAGAATCTCCACGAAAAGAAAAAAATGGTCTCCCTCGAGGAAGACGGATGATAATAAAAATATTTATGAGAACGTATAATTTCTTTTCACAATACACACGATCGGCTCCCAGGTAAAACAACACCGGTTCGTAAACGCCATACCATTTGAAAAACCGTAGTTAATAAAAAAAAAAAGGGACGTTCATTTATTTAATTTTTTTAAATAAACAGTAGACGAGTAGACGATGCGGAGGAGGCGACGGGTTTTTAATCTGTCGTCGACGACGTTCAAATTAAACTCTCGCACCGATGTACTCGACGACGAATCGACCGGCCGGACGAGACAGTGGGGCTGCCCGCTGCAGGAGCGGAGAGCGGTGTAACGCGAGAGCGAATAGGAACGCGATTCAAAAACGAATCGACGCGGGTATAAAAAGGAGACGTGGAAAAATAGTTTATTCGGAAAAAAAAAATAAATAAATACTCTTCTCCGGAATAGAATTCCTTTTTTCATTTCTGAAACGCGGTTGTAATCGGAGTTCAATTCATTTTTTTGTTTTTACACGGATCGTCGTCGATACTTCACACAACGTCGCGCGCTCGTTATTCACGTATTCTTCGGTTAAATATTTTGAAAAAATAATATCAAATCGACGTAGTGCGTTGCGGACCGAGCGAAATGTTCGTTTAATTACAAAACGAAAAAAAAATGTTTAATTCAAGAATTTTAAGACAACGGATTCGTAACCAGAAATACGATCAGTCGAGTGCGCATATAAAACAGCTAATGGCGCAGGGTCGGTTTTACGTTGTTACGGACACGCTCGGTTTTTTCTCCCCTATGGAAGACATTCTTTTTTCTCCATTTCATAGGTATTATGTAGTTTTCAACGAGAAATCTCTTATACTGTTTCCGCGTTATGGAAACGTATTAAAAAAAAAAAAAAAATAACATTCAATTCGTCGTAAACGATTTAATACGATCTCTCGTGTGGATTATTGTGTTCGTCTTAGGTCAGGCGAACCTTTTTCGAGTCGAATGCCAACGTTTTTCTGTTTTTCTCAAACGGTTCGCGTGCAGCACGAACAGCATTGGTGTCTGACTTTACCGAGCGTAAAAAGAATTTACCTATTAAATTCCTATGCGAATTGTATCATTACACGATTGTCTCTTCGGATTTCTTATACTAAAATTTATATTAAAAAAAATCTTTTATATATTATATATAATTTGTTAGGAAATTCTATTTATTTTGTTTCGCGTTCCATCGGCTCATCGTCCCTGCAACTCTAGGCCGTACGTTTGAAACACGTGTAATAATACATAAATAAATACTTTTCTTTTATTATTTTTTTTTTTTAATCCGTTGTTAAAGAATATGTTACGCGTATTTAAATTGTTTGGGTTTTAAAAATGTTTATTATTATTATTATTAAAAAAAACACTTATAAAAACTCGTCCAATATACAAAATATTGTTTGCTTTTATTGTGAAATAAACGAATAATAAAATAACGTAATATTAAAGTATTATACCATAAAAAAATAGATAGCTTGTTTTTTTGATAACAAGTATAAAGTTATTTTTATTGTTATAATATGTTTCAAATAATATTAAAAAAAAAATAGACGTTTTACGCTATATACGCGATTTAATAAAGAAAAATAAAACATAAATACGGAGGGAAAAAAATAAAAGTTTCATACATAATTTCACCCATATGTACAATAACTTTAACGGTGGTCGAGGGCTGTGGGAGCAATAAATTTCTCTAGTTTCAAATTTTATTTTCTTTGCGTGTATGTGTGTGTTTGTGCGCGCGCGCGTAAAAAAGCAATAATTTTTTTCTCCAATAACGATCTGAATAAATTAATCGGTTAACATCCGATCTCTCCGTTGTGAGTTGATGAAAATAAATAATTTTTTTTTCGATTCTTCAATGTCGCGCGACATATAATTTTATTAGGTAGTTCTCACTAATCCTTAGGTGAGTTTTAATATCTTAGACAAAAAAAAAAAATTTGTTTTCACTGGGATATTTTTAGTGTTGCAAAATGATAGATTTGCAACAACTAAAAAAAAAACACTTTTGACGCTGCGAGTGCAATCTCATAAAATAGCGTAAATTACGGCCACTATAATATTGCATGAAAAAAATGAACTTATAAAATATATTTGACATCTCGGTGGTAATGGCTCCGAGTAGACAACTGTATATGGACTATACAAGGCGTTCGAAAAGTATACGTTCGAACGTTTCAAGCAATGATAGTCCACACTCGCCGTATAAAAAAATAATAATAATTAATCTCTCGGGAAAATTCAATGTGCCTTTGTTATACGGTGATTTTTATAAACGGGACCGGACCGACAAAGTTGAACGGAGACCTACAGGGACCGAAATGAAATAAATACCTATAGTATATGATGTTATGGTCGACGTTTAAATAAAATACCAATTTTCGAAAATCTTCCGCGCTAATAATTTGAAAATATTCGCGGATAAGAAAACTGCAGTATTCGCACTAAAGGAATTCGTTGTATACATCAAGCGTATCGTTGTACACAATAATAATAATAATAATAATATGACAAATACATGTCAAATGGTTCCAGTTATCACTTTGATAATGATTTTGAAAATTTCATTTTCTTCCTCGTCGATAATGAGAAACAACATAAAGAAACGCGACTGGCTTTCCTTTCGATTCGCTACCGGGAATCGAAAATTACATCATTTATTAAGACCGGAGCGGATCAAAGAAAAAAACAAAATCTTTTTCAAATAGACCGTTAAAAAATAAATGTTTGCCGACTTTAGCAATCAGACCGAACCGGTATGATGAATTACAAGTGAAAATATTACAAAAAGTAGACGACCGGACTCTATTCGCTTGCGAATAGGCTGCTGCTGGTGTACTTATATTATTTATAAAACGATGAATATATTTTTAAGAGTGAACATTTACGAAACGCGCACTTCGCATATACTCGGTGCCTTTTTGTGTGCAATATTTAAACGCGTATAGTTAACTCACTATGTATAGTTATAGAAGTAAAACGTATTTACATATAGCGATGTGCTTTTTAATATAAATGACTTAGTACATAGCGAGCCGCGCGCGTCTGATTATTACGTGTTTTATATTTAAAGTAATTTAGACTTTAATTGTGTTTATATTATTCATAAACGGACGCATGCCTCCGTCGGTTTTTACATATTTTATTTACTTTAGGTGTATTTATACTTAATATTGTGTCAATGGTTGCCCTGCGGTTCAATTACGCGTTTGATTAAGCGTAAATTAAATATTAGAAGAAATGTACGCAAAATGCGTTGAGCCGCTAATCAATATTACCAGCCACATGTAACGACGTGCATTATAATAAGTCTACTAAATCAAACTCACAGAAAACGTAAAGATTAAACACCAAATACAATTTTTTAATAATTCTATTAAATTGTATATCACTGCGGTACATCGAAATTAACGCACATTTCTCGTTTGAAAACGTTCATTGGTTTACTCGTGTTTTTCTTTTTCTCATTTGGACGTACTAGGATTATGATTTGATCAATTCACGCGCTATGCCTGAGAACGCGAGCGCACGAGGGACTTCGAGTTTTTTTTTTTTTGTGACAATTATAACAAACAAAATAAGTACTATTTGTGAAAAAGTTTATCGCAAATTAATTTGGGATAAATTAGTTTGGCATTAATTGCCGCGAAGGAGATTGAAAGCGAATTCGCGGATTTTTCAAGTTCGGACAATATTTTGGACGCGTTTACGTGTCCGAAAAGAGCAAGACAAAAGAAAAACCGTTTTTTACGCATATTGCGCGCATCGTATATCGAAAATTTCATTCAATCGCTTTCTATAATAACGCTCGCTCACGAGTCATACTTTCTTTTTTTATCGCATTATACAGTTTTTTATATTTTATTTGCTACACCGAATATGTGTATGTGTACAAACCAAACTTTGATCAATATTATAATAATAGGGGGGGGGGAACAGATTTGTGGGAAGGATAAAATTTCCTACGCATTACACCACTATAGGGTAATAGTTTTTGGATGATAAAGGAAAAAAAGAAAATATTACTGGAAAACGATAAAAACGGTCCAGTGAATTCGAGAAGCGGCTTCAAAGTCCTGCAGCCTTGAATTGCGGGCCTGGGAACGAGCGAACCCGTAGTGACGGACGTTGTTATCATGATGGATGCGTGTCCGTTTACGCACACCGCAAATGCGTACACGCGTGTACGTTAGTCAGAACGTTGCGAATGGAAACGGCGTTACGACGGTTATAAGTGAAGATTTATACGAGAAAAATAGTTTCTTTTAATCTCCGGCGCGTTGTCAAATCGGAAACGTACATTTCAAGAGCGAAAATGGAAAATTCAACAACGTGCTGCACTGTCTGTCGTCTGCCGGCTGTGGTCGGAGGAAATCATAAAACAACGTATCGGCGGTCATCGGGATACGCTACGAATGTGTAATATTGTACGTAATATTTCGCGTCGCCCAAAAGCGGCGAGAGATACCCGATAAATACATCACACACACACACACTTAATACGAGATACACAGCTGTCATATCATGTTACTGTTTAGAGGTGTATGCACCACACAGACTCAGAATTGACGATAATATTATCGATCGAACGAATGGCGTCGACGCGCTTAGATTATTATAATTCCTTAAACACATAGAAACCCCGTTCCCTTTTTAAAGGGATGGAGCCCCCCCCACCCCGTTTATTGTGCGAAAAAAATTTTTGTACGAAAAATAATAAAAAAAAAAATTCGCTTTGAATAATATTTAAACACACCGGCGAAACGACGCCGGTTGTCGTACGACGATGAGAAAACCCGAAACGATCGACATCGCATACGTAATCGGTTGAAAGACTGCAGGTTAGGTGACGTTAAGACGTGTTTCACGATCGTTTTTCTTTCATTTACTATTATTATTCAAAAACCGATTTACACGATTTTTTTTTATTATTATTAGTAAAAAAAAATTATACGTTCGTATTTCGATCTCGGGTGAATTTTCGTTTTACGATAATGTTACCGGAAAAACATAGATTAAAAAAAAAAAAGTCCTTTGTCGGAGTAGTAAAACACATTTGAGTCTTGGAAAGCGTCGTGTGAAAAAAAGCATTGAACATTTATGCGAATAGACCAGTGCGGATGACGACCGAAATTCAAACTGTTCAATAACATTTATAAAATTTTGGAGTGGTAAAAAAGAATTGCCATTATAACACGATATCGGTTTTATAGATTTTTTTATTCCCTGTTTTTTTTTTTTTTTTTTTTTTTAATATCGCATAATAATGTTGCGTTAAATGTACGAAACGTCGTAACGTTTTTCTTTTTTTTTTTTCTGTTTTCAAAAGTATTCGTGCCGAATGCGCAGAGAGCTACAACAGTTTTGTAAACGCCTAAAGTTCAGAACATAATGGACTCGGTATAGAACGGGCGACGCGCGCGCACGGAGCGTAGAATTATTTCTCTTCCGTGTCTGCTGCGCACCACCATCACTTCATTAATATTATATAATAACAAACATTTCTCTAGTACCCCGTAGAGGTTATATATTTTATCAGCAAACACGTATACGAACATAATAAATACATGGACCTTTATTATAGAAGTTACACGCGTACAAGTTAAAACACATACGACTATGTCAGACTGTTGTCAACGTTTCGTGTAGATTTATTATGAATAATAGTGAATAACTTATGGGGAACGCAAATGGATTGGTCCATAATTATCAGTGCACGTTAAACGGTGTCTTGTACGTCGTATTGGTGACCGGTGAAGTAGAATGCGTACAGCATCCCCGGGTGTTAATAATTAATTATTTTTAATAAAGAAATACCTAGAAGAGTGCCGTTTGCTTTATTCGTGTGATTCCTTTTTTATTCGTCGAAAATTTAGCGCGTTTTAAGCGTTTGGCCTAAACGACATATATATATATGCATGTGTAGAATTTCAAAAAACGTTTGATTTATGATTTCAGTTTTTATCGTATATAGAATATTTCTTCGGCATCGTCATTATTATACTGAATACGCACGCGAAAATCGGTTAAATTCTCAATCGCGTTTGTACAAATCGAAATCGAAACGACCAAAGCAACAAAATGTAATTCAATACCATTGTGAAACATAAAGTTCTCAAGTTTAACCGTCACCGATCACTATATAATAATATGTACAAACATGATTTTTACACTCCGTCACTATTATATAAATGCATTATTTCCATACACAGTAAACATTTCGATGTACTCGCATTACGGAGGTCCATATAAATAACATTTTCGATAATTAAAATTTTTAATTAAAAAAAATTCAATAATTTAAAAGATATCTCTGTAGCACGCGTTATACAGGGACGTTGATATTTAATAGTTAGACGTAAAAATTAATTTTCAAATGTAACAGAGATATAATATTTTATCGAAATTCGATAGTGAAAATATATGGAAAATCATATAGTAATAATAATATTTATTGCATACGAAAACTCCGAACAAATAACAACAGCTATAATAATGAGTTACGTTGATTCTGTAAGGCTAAGGTAACCTAACATTAATTACGATCTATATCGTAAAATATTTACTAATAATATCTGAAAACTATTAATTTCGAATAATAAAATATAAATTCGAATATTGTAAACGCCCAAAAAGTCCGTCTCCATTCCGACACTGTACACGACATTAAACACAGTGAAGCATTTAATCGCATAAAATCATAATTTTATAATACGTTTGAACGCTTTCAATTCTTAATTTTTTTTTTCTTTACCTATTAGATTCCGAGTAAAGCCATCGATTTTAAAATGATGTTTTTTATTTTGGACCAATTTGTAGCGATTATTAAACGGAGTGATTTTTAGTTTTAAGGGTTGAAATTTTTGTACACAACGTACGTTCTACGCGTTACTTCAACCGTGTTCAAAAAAATCTTGACATTACTAAATCGCGATTTTTTTCTTTTATTATCACTTTGAATTTTCCGACAAAGTGTGTATATATTACAGGAGCTCTGCTCGAAATCGCAACGTTGAAAGCAACGATTCATCGGATTTAGAGTAACAATAATAATAAAAAAAAAAAAACCACTAAAACGTTATTATATATCCATGCAATTCACTTATAAGCGACATTCACGACAAAATATTGATTTTAAAAAATACAATACTTTAAACGATAATATTATTTAAAGTAATTTATACGTATAATTAATCAATGCGTACAATTTTTCACATTTTTTTTTTTTTTTTTTTTTTGTAAATCACACATTCAACTCGTCATTTTGGAATTTAAAACACACGTTTAACTGTATGAATATGTACGACAATCGTGTTCGACAGTCGTTATATATACTCGTATATACGATAAGTGCACGTCTATAATACGAGTTATATAATATATGTGTATAGAATTCCGCGGGAAATCGAATTGAAATAGACGAGTTTACACGGCGCAAACGACGTTATATTTAATATTATAATGCGACGATATTCGTGCGTTTTTCTATTCACACAAAGTGTGTGTTTTTGCGAATATCCACGAACCGATTGAATAATAATAATAATAATAAAAAAAAGGAAATATCGTTAAAAATCACGCGCGGGAATAATTTTCGTATTCGAAATTCTCGCGGAAAAAAAAAAAAAAAAAGGAGAAATTCGCTATTTTTTTCTAAACGATCGACACAAGCAATAATGTGTCCAGCTACGATATATTATTAACCTAACGTTTTATAGAGAACAAAATTAAGAGAATTTAAAAAATTTTTTTCCTTATTAATAATAATAATAATAATAATAATAATAATAATAATAATAATATTAATAATAATAATAATAATAATAATAATAATAATACGTTCTTACCGGGTAGAATAATGTGCACGGCGAATAGAAAAGTAGCGACGCGCCCGCGAATCATGTCGAGGGTTGCGCGTCTAACCGATACTGACGATATCCGGCGACTGCGCCGACACCCCTGACCAGGCTTAATACACTCCGGCGGACGGGCCTCCTCCTCTCCCCCGGAGAGACGTAGAGCAAAAAGGAAAAAAACTCGCCCTCCTCCGCCCACGGTGGTACACGCGCGACGACGTTCGCGCGCCACCCGTTCGCTTATTACTTCTCTCGTTTTCCGTTTTCTCGTTTTTCGCCCGCGTTCATGCCCGTGTAAACGGCTCTCTCCGAGTAATTATTATTATTATTATTATTATTGTTATTAGAAAAAAATAATAATTACGGTAATTATGTACGCGCGTATGGACGGTACACAAACGTCATCGGGGATAATATCGTGATTCCATATTCCAATAAATACTTGTCATTAAAAAGTTTGCACTTATTCGTTAATAACTTGATTTCTAAATGTACGATTTTGACGGTTTTGACAAAAGAAACCATCTGCGCAATTTTTTCGACGTCTCGCAATTCGCCAGAAATTAATTGATAATTAGTTGTCCCGTAAGACACCAATACATTCACACGGTTTAAATGGGCAACTCCTGCTTTGAGAAATAAATAATACACACGGTCTCCGCGGAGCCGCTATTTTTTTGTTTTCGCTTTGTTTGACACTATCGATATTGTAACGTAATTGTTATAAAAACTCAAAGCGCGTACACGTTCAATTAAGAAACAATTTGATTATGAATCGATTGAAATTTTACGTTCTCGTACAATCAATGCGATGTCAGTATTAAAATATCTAATTAAGCGCATCGTGTTAAATAGGTACTTTGAAAGCTCAAAGCGTATATTATTATTATTATTATCGTTATTCGCTGTGCGTAAATTGTCACTCGAAACGGCGTGTAAAAATTGTGTATAAAAATTATAATAATATATTTAAAATATTCACGCGCAGTGGCGCACACAAATGGAAGTTCCGTTGTCTTTATATTTTATATTGAGAAAGAAATTGATTTTTAATGTGAAAAAGTTCTTGAACAAAATCACGGAGTTCCTTCCAGCTGGTCTGTATTTTGTAGATAAGACTCTGATACTTCGTATAATACGTATACTCGTATATATATAATTTAGACACGTTACTCGGTACACTGTCATTGACCGATTTTTTAAAAATACAATTTTTTTTCAAAAGTTATTTGTATTTAATTTTCCTGTTTATTTGAAAATTCGTTTAAATTGAATTTTTTTTTTTTTTTTACAATCGAAATATGGAAAAAAAAAACAATTTCAATATACAGGTTTTACTATTTCGAATCATTATCGTAGCTTTTCTGATCAAAAATACTTTTGTCATCGAGTGATTTGGAAAAACACTAATGTTTAGCGTATTCAATATTACATTACGCTAGTGACGTAGCCAGGGAGGGTTTTGGGTGTTTAACCGCCGCATTGCTTTTTTTTTTTTACGTTTCTACTGAAGTGGATCCTTCTATGGTAACAACGTTGTTAGCTTCTGCCCGCAGCAAACACACCGTATGTATATGTGTGACACACACATCACATACCGCTTACCACTTACTAGTTACCAGTTACGAGTTACCACACCACTTACCATTTACCAATTTCCGCGCACATTACTTACCAGTTACTATTTATCAGTTACGAGTTACCAAACCGCAAGACTGCGGTCTAGTAAATCGCCGGAACAGACTTCGGCTTGTACGCCGGATCCACGACCGACCGACAAGAGAAAGAGACCGACACAGAGAGAGAGAGAGAGAGACCAAACAAACGACCGCCGACCTACAAAGAGAGAGAAAGAAAGAGACCGACCGATCGACAGAGAGAGAGAGAAAGAGAAAGAGAGATAAAATAAGAGAGAATGAAAGAAAAAGGGACCGACCGACAGAGAAAGAGAAAGAGAGAGAGAGACATTTTTGTTTTTGATAGGTGTACGGTGAACGGCCTGGATAAAAATTCAACAGTTACACGAGTCGTTGCAAGGGTATTATCGCTGTGAACTGTTTAGTTCCTTTGGCCGCCATAGCGCGCGCTCTTCCACGAGACGTCGTTAGAGAGCAAACGCCGCGGTGTGACGACTGGGCGGCGCGCGAGTCGTCGTCCCCTCGTCTCTTGCGTTTTATAATATAATATTTTATAATAATATGTTATTTCGTCGTAATATTTCTTTCAATATCATTATTACGAGCAAAAAAATATGTACATATTTAATATTAGAAAATTGCGATAAAAATTATTAAAAAAAAAAAATTCAGCCGTAAAAGTGTTCACCGTAAGGGGGGAGGTTTCACTGTATGTAAATATATATATATATATATAAACAACTATTTTTTTTTTTTTACAAAAATTAATTGAATTATCTCCGCCGCCTCCTATTGCAATAAAAAATCTTTTATACGTTTTCGCAGTATCGCGCGTGATATTATATAATTCGGCTAAACGTCGCGAATGTCGCGGATAAAATATTGAAATTTATATTTTAATGTAACGCGCATTTATATTTATCAAATATTTATTTTGCGCATTTATTTATTTTACCCTCTTTCAGTATAGTTTTCAATCATTTTCTCTATATAGTTCATCACGCATAATTCTGTACCTCTGAACGTAAATCCAAATAAATAACGATTTTCAGATTATTACATTTTTCGCACGTATAATCTGTTTTTCGTCGAACCACAGTGACGGAAAGCCGTTAAGAATTCTCGTTTTATCGTTTTACTAGAGTCAAATGAGCGTAAGTCCGACGTAATGTATAAGCAACACGTTCCTATAATTTTCATTTATCATGCTCTTATGAAAATTTAACGTAATGTGACTTACGTTCGTTCGGTTCTGATGTACACAATTATAATAATAATAATAATAATAATAATAATAATAATAATACATACATACATACATACGTCACATGCGGTTAATTTAAATTTTAAGTTTACGTATACGTATTGAAAACGCAAATATTATTTATATATATATATTTATCCGTCGCGTGTGTGCATTTTATGTAACAGCTGAATTTGAAATAATAATATATACTTATGGAATATTATTATTATGCGTTTTGACGATACCTGGTGCGACGTAATATTTATGTTGTTTTTAAGATCTGAAGTATAATGATAATAATGATATGAGGAGTGTAAACGAATTCAATGTCGTCGTTATAATTGAAATATATTTATATATATTATATATTATACGCACGTTGCAGTATCATACGCGGTGGAATACTGCTATGCCAACTATGGTTTATTTTCTTCTTTTTTTAGATACAACGAACGGTCGTTTTAAGACGTATAATTAAATTTATACGTCAAACTTGTAATTTACGTTAAAACGCGTTTTGCGTTAATACGTTTTGCGTGTCTCGGTGACGATCGTATAAATTAATATTCGTAGAAAAATGTTTTAATTTCACTTTTACAAACATCGGATGGTCGCCGATTAGATAATGACCATTATGCGTCATTCGTGCGACTCGACGACAATTCGCTTTCTTTACAGTATTTCTCGCATCGACGGATAACGTAATGGAAACGTTGCAGTAAAAGATTTACAATCTGCAGACTTCAGACGATTCTGTATAATGGTGAGGGGGGACACTTTGTGACGAATATTTTCCAATAATCTTTTCTCCCGCAGTTCCGTTTCAAATTACTTTTTTCTTTGCATTTTTTTTTTTTTTTAACTCGTTTTTCGCGGTACATACTTCCCCCCTCTCTCCCGGATAAACTCGGTACGACGCAGTATTTGAAAGAAAAATAAGAGAAGGACGTGTTTTTTTTATACGACTTGTATTAAAAAAAAAAAAAAAACCGCGTGTAAGTAATAATCTCAACGGTTATAATATTGTATATTATACCACGATTTATACAAAAGTATTAATTTCCAGTCAACCACCCCCTGTTTAATATTATCTGATTGACGAGCGCTTGCGTTTAATCATCATCGATTCACAACGAACACGAAAATAACAATTATAAGCAGACACGACTTGGTGAGCAAAAAATAAATTAAATAAATTATACGCACAAATATTGGCGGGCGCACACGCGCGAAATGATAAAAAAAAAGAAAAAAAAGAAAGAAAGTTATTTCATTGCGTTTCACGTGTGAATACAGCTGCGTGGCGACACGCGGGGATTTCAATATATGTGTTTGGAAAGAACAATAATGATTTTTACAGGAATAGATAATTTCGTATGCTCTTATACCGGGGAATATAAGCTTACCCGCGTAATGATTAACGATAAAAACATCAAATTATCGACTTAAGCGTTATTAGAATAATATAAATTACAACGGTGAACGTGATCCAAAATGAACAGCCGATTCTATTTCGCCCACTGTGCCCGCGGAGCTGCTTGCGCGCAAATATACAAAATACGAATAAGACAAGTGGCGGCGTCGTCTGAACGAGGCCTTACTGATGATAACTTTCATAATGGTCGTTGTGTTTTCCTTGTATTTTATTTCATACGGCGGACTGTTAGTTATCGGCATTGGTGTTATTTTATAATGGTTGCAATGAGTTAGGTTAGGGGTTTTAGGTTAGGGGTTTCCTAGAGCGGGAAGAACAATAAAAGATAAAGTGTGGTGCCCAAAAGATTCGCGAAAAAAATAAAATCCCGTTGTTCTGTACTGCAGCCGTAGGGCGCAGGGATTTTGAAAATTTCATTTGGCTCACTGTTTTATAAACTCATGTAATGTTTTACCTCGTTCTTACCGTATATTTCTTATTTTTATTTCCCTTAAATCGTCCGTTAAATATAAATTACTAAAATATAGTTATTTGCCGTTTTGTACGTTATACGATACCGCGTGAATTTACGGATATCAATATATAAAAAAAAAGAAAAACATTTATCTATCTCAATTAATCTGTTAAAAATAAAATTAATATCTTGTGGATGTACATAACAAATATTGATTTTTTTTTTTTTTATACGATAATCGTGGGGGCTGAGCTCCGTCTTATCAATCTCACGGGGGGGGGCCCCCCTGTACGTCATGGCGCCCATGACCGCAGCTAAATGCAAAGACATATAAGCAACGTGCTCTCAAAAGCTTCATCTGGAATACATATTAAGGTAAGGGAGTTGTTTTAAATTCGTACACGTTTAATTAGAGATTTTAATAAAGGATTTTTTGCCATATTGATCATAATCTCTGTCATTCGTCGTGATCTTTTTCAACATTAAATTTAAAAGCATACCAAATGATAAAAATAAATTAAATAACATTGTTGCACATATTGTATGTACCATGTGTATTTTTAATTTCAGAGCGAAAACGATAATTGTTGGTACTGTTGCACGACTGAGAAGCAAGAAACCCATAATTTCGCTGCAAACAATGCTACGGAAAGTGTTAAGGGCGAGATTAATTTGTATTATTTACAATTCGTATCTGTTTTGGTTTTTAATTAATAATTAAAAATTATTAATTAGTGTGTTAAAAATCCAATTATATTTTAATAATTAACAAATTTTAGATAAAAATAATAAATAATATAAAATCACGGTTACCTAATTAAATATTTATTATATGTATATCTGTTATCATTTTCGTACAACTAACCGTATAAATATCACATATGACAATCTAATTAGCCAACGCTGAATCGGGCCGATAATTTATTAATTTCCCACTGGCCCGAATATCTTCCAGTACGCCTCTCCGTATATATTATTATTATTATTATTATTATTATTATTATTATTATTATTATTATTATTATTATTATTATTATTATTATTATTATTATTATTAATTTCACGTTTCGTTGTTAAGTTTTTTTTTTCAATTTTATAATCTGCTTACATTTTTTTTTCTTTCTGTCCTTTATCCAAAAACGTCTATGTATATTTCGGTTATTATAGCAAAAGTTTTATGATTTACTTACAATTGTTTTGTTTTTCCCCTAGTAATACAAAAATAAAATTATCGCCTTCTTGTATACGTACGCGAAAATTGAAATTGTTGCGCACTTTATGTATGTAATACGTCGTGGAAATCGGTAAAAACCGTTTAATTATGTAATGGATTCGCTTATTTCCGATTCACGAATTCGATTTGAACATTATTCGTTTCAAAACGAACAGTGCGGTTTCCAATTGTTAATTTCAATCGTTCTTGCTACACGTGTGCAATGATTAAAGTAATCACATTAATCATTTATACGGAAATAAAATACGCATTCTTAGGGAATCAATTACAATGATTTTTCAATTCGTCAATGATTTTCGAATCGTTAAACATAATATTGCGAACCGTCTTATACGTTAATTGTTTGCTATTTTTTTCCAATAATTACTGTGAATAATAACCGCTCGTTATAATATAAAATCGTAATTCGTTTTACTGGAATTCGAAACGTAGGAGGAAAAAAAAAGTTATAAAATATTACATTTCTTAGTAAATATGTGTATATGAACACAGTAATTTCGAGTACACACAATTACGTATAATATAGAGCGTCGTAATTTTTTTTTTTTTTTTTTACTTCCCGTGTTGCAGCAAATGTTAAAATTGTTCTTATGGAAAAAAAAAATTCAAGTTGACACTCAAACACAAGGGAATAATAATTAAAAGTAGTGTATCCAGTTGAATCCGGGATTTTTTTTTTTTAATACAAAATAATTACGAGTAATAGTTTAGATATACTTGTGGACTTTACCGGTATACGCCGGAGACTCGTAGTATTAATTTTTCAAAAAATAAAATACATCAACAGATATAAACAGTAACACTCGGCGGCTTCGGCCGGTCAAAACGACCAGAAGAAAAAATCCTATATTTATAATATTTGATTTCTAACATATTTACGGATTATTGTAATCTATCGTATGTATTGTAAAATTTCAATTACTCTTCTCCTATAACTTTATTTTATCCCGACACGACAAAGAAAAGAAAATTCATCCCGTGCCGGTCAAACACGCAAGTCATAAATACTGTTCTCGGTCTGTAAAAACGAAAAGGAAAATATTAGTGTGTGCAATGCGTAGTGAGTGTATCGAAAAATATCCGGGACCCGATTAGTATAGAAATTTTATTTCGGTACCTAACTCGGATGCGGCAACAACAATAAAAAAGAGTATTTTGAAATAATAATAAAAAATAAAAAAATCCGTCAATAACTATAAAAACTTCAAACGTATAATGATCCTTCAAATGTTTCGAAAAAAAAAGCACTCGCGTGATACCATTTTACATAAAACAATATTAATCCGTATATTAATACGAGATTGAGAGACAGTTTTCCCCAAATCTGTTTTTCCCGATACAGTTTTTATATTTCTTCAATAAACCTGTGAAATTATATGACGAGATATAGACGATATGTGCGAACTGCAGGTCCGAGCCGGTCTGTGCCAGTCCGTGCTGGACAACAAAGTGTGAATCCCGCTTTATCGTTATTAGTAATCGTAACTGTAACAGTCGTGTTCTAGTATTTGAACAAGTCAATTATACACAGTTGCTACCTGGTCAATTTTAATTATGGAATCTAAAAGAAAACTTCGTGAAAGTATTTATTTAAAAGGAAATATTATTCTCATCAACTTTTTGGATGTAAATTACCTTCAAACAAACAAATTTTGTCTGTTTTTTTTTTACAATTCACGCGAAGTTAATTTAAGTATACGTGAAAGTGTCCGCGATTGGTTATTGACGAGGTACTAATATATTGGCAAAAGGCGCGAATTCCAACGATGGAAATTCGAAACTGTCCATATAACGAAATTGAGTAAGGAATCTTTTTTATAGAAAATATTATGTTTTATAATAATTGTTATACACCTATAATAATTGTGTAAGTATATAACTGAAGACATAATATTTTAAAAACTAAGAACCTATCTATTTTTCTAAAATTTAATTTTGACCGGATTTTCTTAAATTTACGGAAAACTATCAATTTTACAAAAATAATTACTGAATTATACTTTTAGTAAATATTTTTTACTATAATAATGGTTCTGTACTATTTTATCATAACTTTAATATTTAAGAGAGTACACGCAAAAAATTAAAATCTACCCCATTTTTATGTAACTTTAACCCCTTTGAGGCACGGGAAGGAGATAATTTATGACACCCAAACTTTACCAAAATTATTTTTTTGATGGAAAGAACAAAATTTAAAACCAGCCGGTATAAAATTTAAAAGAAAAAAATTGACCTCTATAGCTAAGGACCACCCTAGTGTATACATGTACATAAGGGCTTGTACTTGATATACAATTTTCATTTGGTCTCGCTATCTAATTGAGCAGTGCAGAGCGTAGTTATAAAATAATTATTTAAAGTATAGTTGGATTCGATTTGAAAATGGAGTTAGGTCGCGGTCGATTTATCGTATGCTGTTAAAACAAGTGTAAGGTTTGATCACTTTTTTTTAGATATATTCAAGACTTCAACGCGTAAATAATTTTGATGTAAAAAAAAGTGTTCATTACACACATACACACTGTGTCCGCACAGTGCACGTTGTGCGAAATTAGAAAATGTTTAGTACGACATTTACAATAATAATAATAATAATAATAATAATAAAAAAATCGCTTAAACTTTTCATTATTACTGTAGTTTTGATATTTTTCTAGAAATAAAAATAATTTTCAATAAAAACCGCGCGTGTATACTTGAAACGTGTGTATTCTATTCGAATTCCTCGGTTCCCATAAGCCGATATGTATTCGGTTCATATAAAAAAAAAAACTCCAATTATTATTTTTTTTTAAATCCCGCATCCCGAAACGGTGTGATTCATTGGGACGCACATCGGAGTACACGAGTAGTACAACGAACTGCACTGACAATACTGAAAATATATAAAATTATTATTCTCAATGTAATCAAATACTCGGTTTTTTTTTCTAGAATAAAACTACGTCATTTCGCGCGAGAAACGCAGAATTTTCTACACGTCCGCACAACGATGTTATTGCAGTAAGTTTTATGTAGTTTTCGGGATTATTACATAGGCACGTTAATTAATATAAACGCAGAGTGTGTATATATATTCATGTAACTACTGCCATGCTGTACGCGGTCGACTTCATCTCCGCGTCTATATATATTATAAAAACGACGTCGATGTTGTGTTTCCATAGTTGTACATTGCTGTAAATTAACACCTTCAAGGGATTCCGCCGACAACTTCAAACTTTAACATTCGTTTCTATTGTTTTTTTTCTCCTCTCCGTACAACACCGTATTATACGCAGCAGCAGCAGCAGATGAATGTGGGTTCTGCTGACGAATAGTTAATACAAACCGAGCCGTATTTAAAGCGAATAATAATAATAACACGTTATATTTTATTCGCGACAAACGGACGCGTGTTTTAATTCTTACCAGCGTCATTTTAAATTTTAAAAATCACTCCACTCGCCTTTCATGTAGGCCGTTGCCGTTCGTTTTCACCATCTGTTTTCGTGATTTTCGTGTAAAAAACGTTCGAAAAATGTCCAATAGTCGTGCTGAAGGAATTAATCTGCACACCATTTATTATTCTATGTGGAAAATGTTGTGTAAACATTCGAAAATTGTATGAATATAAAATTCTTCGCCGCACACAACTCCGTCGGATATATTATGTCAAAGCATATACGGGACGCTTTACCGAGAGCGTCGTGAAATTCGAACGATCGCCGCAGGATTATTGGCTCGCCAGAAGACGTTTTTCATCGATTTTAAAACATTTTTTTTTTTTTTTTTTTTTAGCTTATCATACGAGTCTAAGATTTCATTAAGCGAAAGAACGTTAACCGTCGAAAATAATATTGGTGCGAAAATTTTGTTGTACTCGTGATTACACGTGGACTTGGATTCGTAATGGCAAATACGTTTTTACAAAACACGCGGCTGCTGCAGGTAACCTAACCATACAATTATTATACGCGAAGTTTAATCGAGTAAGAAACAATCGTAAAAACTCTCAAATACGTCTTGGATTGAAGGAACGTACGATAAAAGAAAGTATCAGTCTGGTCAATTAAGTCACGCAATAATTTATGTATATATATTTAAGACGTCTGTTAACGTTTTCTGACGTTCGATGAGGATTCCAAGTGTATTTTATTATCAAAACGGAACTCAGACAAAAACTTATTTCGGATACGGTTTAGACGTTCGATGTGAACGGATTCGAAGAGGACTCCGGAAAAAAAAAATAGTATATTCCGTACTCAATAATTGACCAGACAAGATAAATACAGAATAAATAGTTAAATCATGTGAATTTTTTTTACGGTCTACGAATCTTAAAATTGTCAATACTTTTTATAACACCTATGTAGAAAAAAAATATGTATAAAAATAACACCTAAATTATTAACCTGTTACGTTAATAGGAATAGAATTAAGAAAAATCAATGAAAACACGCGTGATTTGACTGTAGGAAAACAATCGACGACAGAAATATAATAAAAACGCATTTTTGGTCGGATTTTTTTTGATAGTTTTACGACGCAAGAACAAAATAATAAAAATATCCCTTTTTTATCGTTTGTAATAAATAAATTTCGTTATTAAAAAAAAAATTCGATTTACTCTTTTTCATATTAATTTCGTAATATAATACACGAAATTCGTCTCATTACTTAAAAAAATAAATAAATTTAGAGAATCGTCTCCAAAGTGGATTAAGTTTATTAAATGTCCGCCTGGATGTACACTATTACTTTTAAGGACGTAAAAATGCGTACCTACGATTCTTTCTGTTCGTCGTTATTACAAATAATAATGTATAATTTGTTTATATTTTATATAGAAATTTATTTCCAATAATAATAATATTACAATAAACATTCTATACGAGTAAAAAAAAAAAAAAAAAAGTTTGATAAATGCATTTCAAATATAGTAAAAAAAAAGTAAGTACAATATATATATATTAATATTATTAAAATATACGCATATATGTTACTAAATATATCTTTATTTTTTTTATTATTAAACATAAACATATTTCAACATATCTGAACTCCAAATATCGTAATATTTATATATATACTAAGTAAATAAATTGGTTATGAATATTATATAGATATACGATTATAACAACTAATAAAATAATATAATATGTGACAGTATTATATATTTATATGGATATAAAATAACGAGTACAGTTAACGTGTAATTTATTAAAAAAAAAAATTAAAAGCGTATACAAAAGTATAGAAATCCAAAATTAATGGAAGACTTCGTGGTGCGAGGTGTTAGTCGTGGCATATTAATATGATAAAAAAAAAAAAAAACGAATGGCCGATGAAAAATGAAACAGATTTTAAAACAGACAGACGCGGTTACACATAATAATACTATAACATAATATTATGTGATATTTAGCAGTAATAGACTGTGATCGTTCTCTTCTTTGAGCGCCGACACGAGACGTGAATTGATTGGCGAATAAAAGAGGAAAAAAGACTTACATATATAATTTTTATAATAGCTCTAACGAAATAATATTACGGTTTAACGAAAAATACTGCGGTTTTTGTACCCAGAACTGTAGCAAGTGAATATTGCGCCCGGGGCAAGACTTAAAACTGCGCCGTTTTGGTTTCAACACATAACTACTCTAATAAAGTATTAATTTTATAAACGATTTTTTTTTTTTTTTATATTCGAATGATCGTTGAAAATAATCAAAACTAATATTAATATATTTATATTGTTATTATATTAATTTCTTAAATTGTTATAGTGTCGCGCGCCTTTCGCCCCTCCTGCTTTGGTGCTTTGCTTTGAGGGATGGCTATGCCTTTACCTATACCAGACTCGCGCCTCTACTAGGGGATGGAAGTGAGGGATTATGTTGGTCACTGTCGTTCGGTCGGCCCACGTTAGTGCGTACGGTCTGGTTAAAAATTTTTGGTGATTTGTGGGGGGGTGGGATATGCCGAGGAGACGGATGTGATCGTGGACGGAGAAGGAGTTTTTGTAGAACATCGTTTTGAACTGAGTTTTGGATTGATTTGAAGTTTGCCCCTCCCTTGCTACGGGGTTCTGTTTGTACCGCTCGGTTTCGTACGTGTTGTCCATCGATCGCGAAATTGTGTCGACGATTCGATATGCGCGTATGACACATGAGTCGTGGGACGACTTACGCGGTAGTGACATTTTTGACGACTCTCGCTGTTTTAACGTTTTATTAATCCTCTCACGCGGATTGTGAGGCGGATGAGAAACATTTTATTTTTTTCATCTTTTTTATTATTATTCACTTTTCCGTCGACAATTTCCCTCGCCGAGGTATATTCGCCCAGAATCAGTAAGTACCCGTCCCCGGGGCGAGTGGTCGGAACCAACACAAAAGAACGCGCTTCGGCCGTATTACTCGTGTGTAACATAAAAGGCACTTGTGCGACGTCTGCTTTCTCCATGGCGTGCGAACAATGCGCGCCGCGCGTTTAAACGCACTTTTAAGAGTCGCGCGTTTTCCTAACGGCGTTGACGACCGACGGGGGAGTAGTAGTAAAGCATTCGAAACGCGCTTTTGTCATTCTCTAGCGGATGCGGGGGCGAGATGGAGACGGCGGTGGTGTCAGAAAATGAAAGCCTACGGTTTTTTTTTTCCCCCTTTCTCTCTAAAGAGGTACATAATACATACGCGCGAATACGAGTGGAACAGTGAAAAACAAAAAAAATTTTACAAAAAATAAAACAAAAATGAGAAAAACGTGCCCGTAAGTGTACATAATTATTGATAATAATAATAATAATAATAATAATAATAATAATAATAATAATAGTAACAACGCGTGTTAAATATAATAGAAGTACCAGTTGACGAACGGTTTGCGAAATGTTATTATGTATATATAATGTCGTCGTGTTCCATGCCGGTGTCCAGTTAAAATACCGGAGAGATTATCTGATACATTTTGTACAGCAACCAGGCTATGAAAGCGTACTTCAAGTATATCACTATCAAATCCAAAACGTATAATCTAAAAAATAAGAAATAAAAACGACACGTTAGATTCTCGTATTGACCCCAGCGACTAGTATAATGGTTAACCACTGAACTCAATACACGGACGCGCATAACGATCGAAACACGACGACGATCCCCAGATAAATGGTCACGCTATTCCGTGGGATACGCAAATCATGAAGGACACAATGGAATAATATCATTTTCTCCAACGATGTTTATCATGTTTCTATTATTTACTTTGAGATCACAGGACATAAAACAAAGTGGTTTTTTTTTTTTTTTTTTTAATATCAATATTAGCAACAAAACCGATTATTTCTGCTTGACGAAATCGGTAACAAAAATAGGGAAATAGAAACGGAATGCATATGACGGGCTCACCGTACATACAGTATCGCAATATTACACGTACGAGAATTGTACAGTTCCCCACGTACCTATCGAGTTCAGAGTGAGTAGTATACACTTACACTTTTAACGTTTTCCGAGCCCTGGGTATGGTGGACGGGTCTTCCTTCAGGCAATACTGACGGGCGCCCAAAATGCAACTTCTGAAATAAGATTCCAATTCCATTTTCTCGAAATCCATGTTGAATTCTTTGCGGTCCGTTTCGGACAGGCTTTCTCGGAGCGCCAACAGCCGATCGTTGGAAAAGTCCCAATTCCGCATGGTGAAATACTGGAGAACGCGAAGACCGTCCGATATTTTTTGCTGAATTCTCACCATGCTGCGTCGTCGTCCAGACACGGAGAGCAAAATAATAATAAAAAAAAAGAAATAAATAAAAAATGTCGTCTGATCCGTTACCTAATCGGTTTTCACATCGCCGTGTACAGTAAAAAATGGCTAATAATTCGATAAAAGACTACGCAATATTTTGATACGAATTTTTGTCTAATAAAATTGAAATTTATATATACACACACACACATATGGAGTCTGTCGTCGGTTGTACTCACAAGCGCTTTTGTCCCAGCAAAAACATGATCGCGTCGATAAAATAAGCCGGTACCCAATGGTAGAATATCAATTTATAAACGTGAACAAATCGATTGGACGTGATCGAACCGGACGGATACCACAACATGAGCTCAAACGGATTCTTCATGGCCTCCTCTCGGCCCTTAGTCATAACCGTGTGCCAGGTTATCGGGT
Organism: Chaetogeoica ovagalla; assembly: GCA_032441825.1. Classification (NCBI taxonomy): domain Eukaryota; kingdom Metazoa; phylum Arthropoda; class Insecta; order Hemiptera; family Aphididae; genus Chaetogeoica; species Chaetogeoica ovagalla. The sequence goes on from CM063727.1 coordinate 12,403,293, forward strand.
TCAGATTGTGCTGCGTCAAATTATAAACCGGAATCGAGTTGGCCCTGAACAAATGGAGACAACGCGAAAATATTAGCTGTCGAACATTCGCGTTTCGACGTATGGTTAGGTGTTTTTTTTCTACACGTTCGCTGCTAAAAATCGTGGAATAAAATTCCGGGATTGCGAAAGACTTGCGAAGGTTTTATCTTTCGAAACACTTCCGATCGAACTAATCCCGCGGGACACGTAACGGAACGGTGGAGGGAAAAAGATCAATAAACAACAGTAGTCTTTTTAAGTTTTTTCGAATTTTTTTTTTTTTTTTTTTTTACTTTTTCCCGTTAAACGAAACCCCTTTTGAGTTTGATCGTATATTAACCGCGTTCAATTAATTAGTACACCACTTGCTTTTGTTTGGTTATCGCCGTTTTCCACGCGATCACAATTACGGCATTTATTGCGAAGTCCACCGGCACAGCTTCCGCGTTGAATTCCGCGTTGCACAGTACGGACCGGAGTACGCCTTTGCCGCCCGCAGCTAATATTCCTGTGGGTCCGTTTAGATTGTCCACCCAGCCCGGCAGTGGTTCGTTGAGTGCCGGAGTTACTGTTAAAACGAAAAAAAAAACGCACGAACGTCAATTCGATTATTTGAAACACGTGAATGCGTTATGATCGTTCGCACCGATCGACGGTCTGGCAATGACGACTGGAAGCTGGGGATAAAAATCGGTGACAACGTCTTCGGCTAGACGTTTCGAAAAAGTGTAAGTGTTCGGATGTGGGCTTATCAGGCTGAAATCATCACACGTTTATTGTATTTATATATGCACAAAAGTATAGACAAAATAAAATCATAAGCTACACGTGTTTCGCGCGATTAAAACCTATAAGGGGAGGATTGAAAACGGGCGTTTTCTCTCTTCGTCTTACACACACGAAACGTGGCAAATGGACGTTTCCTACTTGAAACGTACCGATCGATCTAGTGGTGCAGGTGCGATAAGAAATCTGAAAACGGATTTAAACTCGCCGTACTTGAAATCGATTTTTCCGCGTTTTTAATTTTTCCTCGTAAATCTCTCTTAAAAGTCAATTGAGCAAATTTAAAACGAGAAAATTTGCCGATAATCGACTGTTAAACGTTCTCGAGATAAAATAAACGAAAAAAAAAGCGCGAAAGTGATTCTATAGTAAAATTCACGACGAATTCGAATACCGTTTTTCGAATTGCCCATCGCACCGATCTAGATCGATCGGTGCGTCGGAGTGGAAGTAGGATTTCGTCTGTTTCGCCGCGTTTCGCGCGTGTAAGAAGACGAAGGGAGAAAATTACCGCTTTCAGTCCCTCCTTCAATACGAATTCGGCGTTCGTATATTAATATATAGGGGAAAAAAAACACACACACGCGCATCGCATTAAACGTTTGCCGTTTCGGCTCGCCCCCATCCCCCGCCGTATGTGTAAAAAAATCGTCGGAATAAATGTTCTCCTTACTGCGGCGTAACCATTCTGATGGAGTTCTCGTTGAGCCAGGACGGCAATCTCATTATGTTATGCGCGTCGAAAGCCGATTTGTGCACTTCCTCGTTTAACGTTTCCAAGTCTACGTGACAAAATGCCGTGGAGAAATGTACGAAAGCCTGTAACACGCGCAAACCGTCGTACTGTATTTCACGCTAATAGCAAGCCAGCTAGACGGTATAATGTGGCACTGTAGAACTATATACAATTATATATTATAATGGACGCTTATACAAAGTTTACAGTATTATAATTCCCGGAGATGGCCGAGTTTTAACGAGACGTACGATTTGTCTCACCGCCGTTTTCAGTGTGTGGTTCGAACGTCCGGCCAGCGTTTCCAAAAACTTCTTCTTGAAGTTTTCCCGACCGGTATTTGGAAGTTTCCGGGACCATCCGATTCGTCCCGGAAACCAAAATATAACTCTGCATACCAACACATTGCGGTCGACGTTGAAACCGAACGATTTATTTGTAATTATCCCCGCCGGAACCGCGGTATAGCGAAAATTTAGGCACCTACGACGATTGTTTTAGAGTAATAAACGCGTCATAAATAATCGACGCTCACACTCTCACTCGCGTTTAATTGACATTTTTTTCTATCAAAAAAAAAAAAAAACTATTCGCTTGTAATTAATAGAGATGACATTTTCTGGCGTTCGAAAATAAATTTACACCGAATTTTCCACTTTAAAACGGTCGTATTTTATTAAATTTAAAAAAAAAAAAAAAAATTCCATCGTTACGTTTTCGTACTATACGACGGTTAGGTGTCGATTTTAAATTTAAAACTCCGCTCACGACGCTCTTTTACGTCGATAATATTATTATATTAAAACTTATTATTTTCATATAATTTTTCGATAATTCTAAGTCGGCGGGCCGCTTTTCTACTCGCCCCCCTCCCACCACCACCACCACCACCACCTAGGGCATGAAGTAAATACGCCCCTGTCTCTGCCTTTGGACACACAGACGTAATTTTCGAAAGTCTTAACATCCGTTATAAAAGTATTTTCGGAAACTCTTGATATTTCTCCGAAAGTTACAATTATTATATTCCATTATATGATCGAACGTTTGAAATAATTTTATTCGTGAATAGTTTTAAAAAAAAAAAAATGTTTTTTCAAGAATGTCGTGCGGGACCTCCGATTACGCGACTACCCATTCGTGCATCATCCTCCGCAATAAAACGGAATAATAACAACAACTGTTAGTAACGTATTCGTATATTACGGCCAAAGATTGTTATGAAAAAAAAAAGTTGTCGTATGGAATTCGTTCATATTTACCTATATAACCGGTTTTCGGCAGAAAATCATCATCCGGTATATTTAATAGCGAAAAAGGAGATTTGTATTTCTTTTTTTTTTGTCTACGAAAATGTCAATATTTACCAGTATTAGTTGTTTTTTTTTTTCATTCGCCTATTCTTTTATTTTATTATTTTTTTTTTTTTTTGTATTCGTGTATTTGCTATTTATTAAAACCATATAGTGCGATCCAGTGGTTCTCAACCCTTTTTTGTACGACCACACCATAATTTCGATCCATAAAAATAGCGACACACTAAATACAAGTAACGGGTTTTTGAAAAAGTAAGCCATAAATGTCTTACAGTATTCTATCGGATTTCTTCATCACTAATATTCACGATTCCAAATAAACACTAGTATGGCTTATCTGTATATTGTAAAATCAATGACAATACAACATAATATATTAATATGGATATTTAAATTTATACTAATGATATTTTGGCGACACAGTAGTGTGTCGCGACACACCGGTTGAGAACCACGGGTGCGATCGATGTTTACATTGTGTACCTGCAAGTTCTTCATGGCAGAGCAAAACTCGAGCATGCGCAGCGTTCCGGTCGTGTTCAAGTTGATTGCGTCGGACAGCGACGCGTCCAAATTCAACGTGGCCGCTCCGTGAAAGACAATCGACACTTCCGAAATCAGCGTTTCCTTCATCTCCGGCGAAATGCCCAGCTCGTTCACGCCCACGTCACCGCACACCACTCTCACTTTGGACAACAACGATTCGTCCGTTCCCCTGATCGAATCGAACAGCTGTCGGCGATAGGGTTAGGTGAACGGTTAATATCGCGTGTCGAACAAATTTTTTTTTTTTTTCCCTTAAAACATTCTCACCGGCGCTTTCATTATTTCCTGGTACCGTAACAACGCTGACTTGCCTCTCTTCGTCCTGATCAACACGTAAATGTTTCTTATTCCCGAACAGCTCTTCAACAGTTTCCACACGAGCACTTTGCCCATGAGGCCCGTACTGCCGGTGACGAATACGGACCGACCGTTGAAGAACTGAGCTATTTCGCTGTTTTCCATTTTGCGCGGCCTCTGCGAAAAAATCAACAAAAACACGCGATTCGTCAATATCGAGGAGAATAAAACCGCCGGTTTATTATAGCAGCGTGTTCTGCGATTTTTTTTCGGAGAAAAAAAAAATCAATGATATAGCGTTTTGTATTTTTAATGAAATCCGTAGGAACCGTATTTTCTGATATTTGTATTATCTCGAAACGCGTTTTATACATTAACACAAAATATATTGTGTGACCCCATTCAACTGAATACGCTCATACGCGTAAAAGTCATATAATTGTTGGGAAAGTATTGGACATTTGTGATATTATACGATCGTTCATTATTTTTCATATAGATTTTCGTGCATTGTTTTTATACGTGAAAATCACATCGAGGGGTCGCAGCAACGCCGAGTCAGCGTGACTCTGAAAAATCGGATTTCAATATTCCGAAAACTGTTCCGTCTACTACTACTATAGGGATCGATCGAGGCGTTTTTTTTTTTTTTTTTTTAATTTTCGGCTCCGTGACTCGATGATAACGATCGCTGAGGGAAAAAAAAGACAACGATTGCAGTCAACGAGAGTTCCACAATTCTATCCAGCTGATCAGACGGAAATAATTGTAAAAACGCCGTCGAGTAACGGCTATTGTGTAAAATACACGTGACACGAGTTTTTTTTTTTTTCTCGTGGTACAAGCTGGCACTGACTCCCGGAGATGATAAATCAATAAAATTTTAACTACATAAGAAGCGACAACTGGAACGCGTCGTTGAAGACACAAGGTATAACTTAATGGGTATGGCGGAGAAACGCCCGCGGAATCGCGATGACCTAAAGATCAAAACTAGTTCGGACGTTGTAGGCCGTCGTTACGCGTATGGGTGCGCCCGTATATCAATATTCTATAGCTACTCGTAGTTGCTCAATAAATAAGCTTGCAAATGAAAATCGTTTTTTTTTTTCCCCACTTTTTTCGATGATACGAGGAGAAAAAAAAATATAAATCGTACACACGACGTAATATGCGAACGTTGTGATTTATGAATTTTCAAATAACACAAGTAGACATAATATAAGTAAAACACGACGTTTCGTCACTTTTACCGCGTTGTTTGTGTGTGTTTTCATATGAAAAACACGCGATGTGAAAAAATAATAATAATAATAATAATTGATTATTATAACCCCATAATCGTATAACTCTCCGGCGAATATTATATTATACTGGTTTAAACGGAATTCTCTAATAAAAAAACGAAATTCCGAACAGTAATTTATTGACACGACGATTTGCGCGCGGAATACCGCGAGTTTCTCGTACAGAAAAACGACGACAAAAACATACGTTTAAAAAGAAAGAAAAAAAGTGTTTTGTATAATTTGAAACGCGGATGTGGGTTAGTATACGAACGTGTGTAAATATAATGTGTTAAACACTTTCGGATATTGAATGTTAAAAAATAATAGTTTAATTTCTGGCACGTTTGTCTCGTTCGTTTTCTTCGTACTATATATAAGAAAATAATCAATATCGGAATCGGCGAAGTATTGTTTGTATAGCTCGTCAATGAAATGTAATTATTTTTGTTTCGAATATATCTCCGTGTAATGGAAATTCGTACGAGAAAAAAATTCGATAACTTTCGCTTTAGGTATTTCGATAATACGATTTTTTCTCGAAAATCGTATTTTCACTCGTGTGTAAAATATATTTTTAAACCGTCATGATTTCATCGCTTTTCACGCTTACGTTACCGCGTTATTATACGACGCGTGTTTATTATATAGTTCAAGACATTCAATTACGCATAAAGTGTGCTCTCGGTTTAATAACAAACGCGTATTTTCTATATTTTGTGGAAAGTGAAAATTGCCCGGACAATTAAAAATACCTTTTAAACGTTTTCTCCCGAATTTTTTTTTTTTTATTTATTTTTATAATAATCAATAGATCGATTAAATGTACATTATTGTGCGCTGGCGAAAACTTTCAAAAAAATTGCATACACTGCTGGACAAAATAACTCGGAATATTTTCACATTTATGAGAACAACTCACTAATCCTACTCACTTAGCAAAGTTTAGCTCTACTTACATAGCTTCGCTATAGACTTCCTATTAGGAAGACACCTATTATTCCGCCGGACTTTTATAATTAATTTCGAATTTTCGCAGAAATTTGTTTAGTTTGCATTTTTTTTTTTTTTTTTAAAAAAAATTTATTCTTTTTAATAATACGAATAACTAACAGAATGTTTGTGATTCTATGAATTGGGTTGTGATTACGCGGATTTTACGCGTTAATTAAAGACGTTTGGGGCCCGTCGACAACTAATGTTTTACGTCATTTTTATCTGTCGACTGTGCGCGCAAGTGTCGACTAGCAGCAGTTTTTAAAGTGTTCAAAAGCATTTTCGTATCAATTTGTGTGTGTTTTTCGAGAATTTGGCGAATTCACTGCGAAATTCGCTTATCCGCGCAGTTGTCGTCCTGATTTATGAACAATCTTACTTACTATACTTACGGTTATAAATAGGTATACACGAGTACGTTTTTATTCCTAAAGATAAATGAATACACTCCCGTCCGTACTTTATTTCGCGTCCAAAATAAATATGAAAATAAACTAATTGTCTAAGAATTTTGAATGTTATTGACAATTTTCCAGTTCAAAAATTAAAAACAAGCGTAGAAACTATTTATTTTTTTTTTTTTTTTTTGCAATTAATTTTATTTCCTATCTGTTACGATTAATGTGAGTTAATAATTGCATAAATGTGAAAACATTCTAAGCGCGTACTTAATTATATTGTCCAGCACTTATTGTTATAATATACGTTCGACCGCGTATTACGACGCGTATGAGTATGTTAGGATGAAACTTATATAGTGTAATTAATGTCAGTATGTATTTATTTTTTTATTTTTCAATAATAATAATAATAATTATCCTAATAAACGTCAATGTGTTTACAAGTCGTGTTCGTCGGTGTTATGTGCTTTGCGAAACGACACAATGAACTCGAAAACTTCACTAATGAAGACGACTTGTGAACTTTATTACGGGAGAACAGCAAAAATAAACTTATTCACCTGTACATATATATGGAGGTTATACGATAATATTCGTAGAGTGTAAATCGCATTGCGCATTGCCGACAAACTCGTTATGATGTTCGTGTTAAACACGAGACTATAATATACAATATTATTATTATTATTATTATTATTATTATTATTATTATTATTATTATTATTATTATTATTATTATTGCATTGCATTGCTGGGGGGTAATGGCGCGCAGACTTTCGTTCGAGTGAAAACAATTATATTTTCTCATTTATCACACCACGCAGATATTCGTTTATGTGTGTATGAACGCGCGTTTAATGTGTGCCATCATCGTTGTTATCCTTTTATCGCTCGGTCGATTAATTTGTTACTTATATATTATGTTTAAACGCTCTTGTACGATTCTATGATTCGTTATGGCATAGGCGTATATTGGGGGCCAAAGTGTTCCCCCCTCACCGGGAAGATTTAAGTCCGTCCACTTATTACACGTAAACGTAGTAAAAGTAAATCATGACAAAATTGTTATGTAAACGTCACGACGACGAACGATATAATAACGGAGAGGAGGATTCTTATCATCCGTCGTGCATCGTTAAATTTTTTAGATGTTTGTTTAGGCTTATGGGTAAATATGTCGAGCGTCCTACAGATGTGAATAAAATATGTCCGTTAATAAGCCGCGTGTTGTACAAAACGGTTGAAATTATTATTATTATTATTATTATTGTTTTTTTTTTCTGTTAAATTCCTATAAGAAACAAACGCTGTGTCTGTTTAAGACAGTGGCAATAGAAGATTTGATTTACCCTTTAAAATCCGTATAACTTTTAGTAAGTAATAATAATTTGTACTTCTTTGATTACATAATTCACACGCGTATTCATACCTATACGTATTTGTTGATAATACATTTTTATACGAAAAAAAAAAATTTCCAAAATTTCTTCTCGATTGTCGAGAACATAAAACTAAAAAGGATATACGCTGAAATTTAAAAACTCGTAGCTTACACGAATAAATCTAAATGCGTTATAATAGGATTTCTTTCAACGGGAATTGTAACGTAAATAGTTTATTTTATGGAAGTATATTCGTAACGCGCGCGTAGGTTATTATAAACCTTTCACACGCTCATTTTACACGACATAGAGAATTTTGTTTAGAAGTGTTGAAACAATAATAATTGGTACCGAAAGGTTTATACATTTTTTTTTTTTTTTAATTTATAATTATTGTATAAAATTCAGCGGTATTACAATATTGACAAAGAGAAGAACGGCGATGACTGATAAACTAATTTTAAACTAATTAGGTTTTTAAAACGCACAAATAGCCTTTTAGGCGTATAATCATATTGAATTTCCAAAACGTCGTTTTTTCAAAATATTTGTTGTTTTCATTTAATATCGCGTAAGAGTATTATTATTAATAACGTTATGGATAAAAAAAAATTGTTTTTAATATTCGAAAATTATTTCAAATACTTTTTAAACGTATTCATTATAACTCTCGAATTATCATCAATGCCATATAATTCGAACAAATTCTCTCTCTCTCTCTCTTTCTCTCGGGTGGTATTGTATCGAAATTATATTAGGACTTATTCTAAAAACGCTGCCAGAAAAACTAGACGCACACTTGATCGATCAATTTTTGTGCATAGTTGGACTTATCCTGTGAACAATTAAATATATTTCGAACTCATTTAGATGTAACCGCATCGCGGCGTATAGTCGTTTCGATCCAACAGTTTTTTTTCTCTCATAAAATACACTGCGAAGCCTCACAGTGTTGCGCAGACGTTAAACATTCAATCAGTAAAAGTAATATTTTCAAATCATTAAATCCTTTAAAGTTTGCAAGGATAAACTGAAAATGAATTCGTTTAAACACGCCTTCTTTTTCGAGATTGGCATCCAAGACCAGCTCTATATTTGTGGATCAAATGGAAAATCTTATTTTGCATATTTAAAAGTTTATATTATATAATTATATAAGTGTGTAGTTTTACGAATTTTTCGTTTTAATGCATTGTTTTTTCTTTCGTATATAATAATAACAGTCGTGGAACAAATCCGCAGCATTCAGCTTTCAAAACTCGTATTGAACTGGTCGCAAAGGTCCAAAAAAAGTATTGAAAAAAATTCGTAATACATTATACGAATATAATCGTTGTAAAGTCTTAACGAAAATGGCGCACTTTCGATAAGACAAACAAAATGTTTTCAAATCACTGGAATAAAACGAAATTTGACTTAAAGCCGGCCAGCGTCTCGTCGTATTGCACGTGACTTCGAAAACCAAATGCACCCCTAAAGTAATAGGAATATTCCTTTATCGAAACCTGTGGAAAGCGTATTCGACGAGATATTTCAGCGAGTTAATAACTGCTAGTTAATAACCGTTGAAACGACGAAAGTCACACCACTTAACAGCAAAACGGTTTAATACGCATTTCGGCAATATTTAGCGTAAAAAGGAAAAAAAATGCCCACGCCTGAATATAAAAAATTATATCCTCGCACAGACTATTGCTCGGAGATAAAATTAGAGTTGAAAAACTTAACGACCGCGCGCCATTCTCGTTAAATATAAATATTCGGTCGAAGATTAATCGTTTTTTTTTTTTTTTACTCTAAACAAAAAAAATGAAAACACTTTCGCCGCTGACTGACTGACTACACGCGACTTGTAATTAATCCGCTGCTGCTGCTGCTGCTGCTGCAAATCATTTATTGCACAACGTTTCATACAAACCCATGTGAGGTACACATACGATTCTCGTATAACTACAGAAATTACCGACAAAAACAAAAATAATAACAAATTATATGGGTCGCGGATGTCAAAAATTATATAATTTTTTTGCGGTAAAAACAACAACACGCGTTTTCTTATTGAAAATCTAAAATTTATTATGAGTCGATTGTAAATATTGTAAAAATAAATTATGTAACGAAACAGTATAAGTTGTTGTTTATGCTTACGTACTGTTGCGTAAAAAAAAACCATACGTATCGTCGGTTATTTTTTTCAATTTATTTATACTGAACAATATTTTACTCGAACCAATGGAATATTACGGGAAAATATAATTTTTTTAATCAGTTTTATTCGCCGCATTTCCCCGATTTAAGATTATTTCATAACACTCGTTATTCTCTCTCGTTTTCAAAAATTCCGACGTATTCGTATCATATTTTTAATTCACTATAATATATAAATAAGAATTTGATTTCTTCTCGATTATTATATATATATATATATAAAAGCTAATTAAAACAACAAAATTATTAATCTTTTTGATTTTGCATTCAAAGAAATTACAAACAAAATCAATGTAACAATATATAGGAATATATACGTGCGTAACTTTACACATTGTGTTTAATAATCACGAGAATAAATCGATTCCGTAATTAATATGTTTAATATGTAATAATCGCGAGAATATTCCGTAATTAAATATTTTCATATTTTTCGCGGAATTATTGAATTTGAAAATTGTATGTTGTCATAAAAGACAAACAAAAAAAAAAAAACGTTGACTTTTTTATATATATATATATATATATATATATATAAACGATTAACTATTTGATTAGTATATTATGAAAATCGATTAATCTTTGAAAATATCGTAATTAAACGATATATATGTATACATTATAAACATATTTTTATCGTTATAATCATATAATTTTTTGTTTTAAATAAAACTCGTAAATTTAAATTCGAAAAGAAAAAAAAGTTTCGTTCATTTTATATAAACCGTAACACTGTATATAATTCCGGTCCTTGCATTAAGTGTGTATCGACGGTAAGTAATTTTGATGGTGTTTTCGATAAAACAGTTTATTTCATTTGAATAAAAAATAATAATAGTAATCATTGATAAATTAAAACGAATTTAAAATCCGTTCGCCATTCGTCGTCAAAACAAATATTGTCACAAAACCGCGTAATAAGTACTGTAATTGACTATGTTTCGAAATTGTAATGAACATTTTTGACGAAAACCCAATCATAAATAGGCACGTGTAAACGACGATGTTAACAAAAAAAAATATGAAAATTAAATACCTGTTAGTCGACAGACGCGCACGTATTATTAAAATACACAGTGATTCTATTAAACCGTAACGAAATGTAAGAATTAATAATTGTTTATTATTAGAGTCATATAAGCGTATTATTATTTGCAAAATACTTTTAACAAATTATATATATATATATAAATAAGTTCCGCCGAAACAGACCGGTTACAATTTTTCTTTTTCTGTCAAGTGAAATCGCATAAATGATATACGTATAATATATTCACGTTTTACACGATTTTCTTTTCGATTTGTTTCCTATGAAATACAATAGGAATATCACTCAAATCTAACTCTACGTGTTATATAGAGTTTCATACGATTTCACTACTAAACGATTGACGATTTGAAGAAAAAAATGCGCATTGTGAGGAAAAATCGTATTATTTCATTGAAATTAATATAAATTCCCGATTTATCGACCGATATTCGTACATTCTTTTTTGCCACTCAATCGCCCGCGAGTACTCAAAGAATATTCAATGAATGTTAGTATTCAAATAATAAACGTCTGTGCGGGCTCACGCGTCAGACTTAGAAATTTTAAATACCTACGCAATGTTTTCGAGACAGTGGCATTGCAACGACAACACCGGCGTTACATATTCAAACGCGACTACTCTATTAGAAAAATAATAAACGAATTTCTAAACACATTTTTTTCGACTACATAACTATACATATTATGAGATCGCTTTAAAAATAATATTTTCTTTTTTATTTTAGAATCGTATATGTTTAATTGCGCGCACGTAGGAAATACGCCTCGAACGCGGTGTGTGTAAACATATAATAATTGAATACGTTAAAAATAGCAATTGCCCTCGGGCACTGAAAGTTGAGGCCGGCATTGCAATTCCGTTTATATAAAAAAAGAATATATTAATATCGGTCAGTATCGGTGAAAGTTGACACTTTGCCATATTTCAAATAAATTTCCATTATGCTTGTTGTTTTTTAGATGTAAACACATATAATATAATAAACAAAATTAGTCACGAATTAATAATATCGTTGTTATTGCTTCATTTGAAATATTATCGGATTTGACGGACGAAAATTATATTAGAAAAAAAACTACAAAAAATCCATTTGATTGACTGAAGTGTTCAAAGGTTTATTTAAAAAAAGTAAAAAGCTACTAATTAGTGGCCGAGACACGCCGAATAGTATTCGATAAATGCCAAGAATCGTTTGGAGACGACGGTGTCGATAATTTCCCCCGGTACGAGGGAGAGACACGAGCGGCGGCGTCTTACGCTTAACCGTTTGATTAATAGTAAAAGAGTAAAACGAAAATTTTTAATTTGGTATTTAATTGTAAAAATCGTACACGCGTATTCGTTTTTATTTCGTCACATAACATTGACCCAATGCCGTTGGGTTTTCGAACCGACTCGTGTACGCGTAAATATATACTCGCATATAAGAAATATACTGTGTAAACGGATTAAAAAAAAAAGAAGATCGTACGACGTTCAAGTAAAACGGATTTCGTACAAACGATTAAATTATTGTCGTAAAAAAAAAAATAAATAAATAAATAGGAATTTTCGTCGGGGAAAGAATATTTGAAATTTTCCGCTACAGAGAGCTACGACTACGAGCTGTAAAATTGTTATGCGTCGCAGCAGTTACGACGGCGTGACGTGGCGTAGCTTCGGGGGAAGCAAAAAAAATAAATAAATATGGCCCCCGCAGACGTTATTAATTTTTTGTGGAATACGGTGAAAACACGGTTAAAACGGTAAGCATACCGTGAAGTAAGTAGTACTCGTGTATGAAACCATTACCGTAAGGGTGGTAATAACCAATATATATATATACGCGCGTACATAAAGAAAAATTATTAATAACTAGTGTGTTGAAACGACAGTCGTGACGACCGACAGTGTGATAAAATAATAAATGAGATAATTATGCGAAAGAAATAAAGACTAAATAATAGTTATATAATAATAACAATAATATAATAATAGTTATATAACAATCGAGCGGGGAAAAAAAGCATTGTGAAAAATAAATTATTATAATGTGGAAGTTGTATTAAAATAACATGTGTTTATTTACTGTCGGATTCGAAAACATATTTCGGGTTTTTTAAGCGAAAAAGCAAAAACGGAATAGGAGAAAAATTATATAGTTAATATATATCACGATGAAAAGAATAAAGTGTTAAATAAGCAAATAACGTGCGTACGCGGTGAATTGTTAAATACAAAAAAAAAAAAAAAACAAATATGGCGTGTTATTAATGTTATTTAATATACTTATTAAACGTGATTTTTATTAATTTACTATATATTTATTAATAGATAAAAAATAATTTATATATATAAATATTATTGCGAAACTCATAATTTTTCTCTGTGTAAATTTTTTTCCGAATCCCCGGTATATATATATAAATATTCTTCTGAGCTAGTTCGGCTAGTTCAGTCGATGGTAGAAGCACGAGACTCTTATAATTTCGGGGTCGTGGATTTGGAATCCCGCTTTGTGGTGAACGTCGATTTACTTATCTTCGACGTACACACGTATACAATCAAAAAAAAACGCAAAATGTGTTTAATGAAATTATAATTTATCGACCGAGTAAGTTGTCTTTTGGTGCGTACGCGTCCGCCACACGCTCGTCACTCGAGGACTTTTTTGTCAAGTCATTTTCACTCTTATATATCAATTGCTCTACTAATACTGACCGATAATTATCAATAATGACAATTGTTTTCTTATAGCCTAGTTAAAAAATTATAATAACATTTGACTATTGCGCTATAATAAAACATTTTACTACAACAATATTATGTATATGATTCTTCTAAAACTGAATTTATATATATATAAAAAAAAATATATATATATATGATAATAAATAAACAAATAATAAATATAACAACTTCAATATGTGTATACGATTTTTGTATAAAATGTGTTTTTTTTACTATACCGGTTTCGATTAAAAGCCATTGGTCGGGTAACAAATAAAACGGAAAATACACGACAACAAAAGTAAAAAAGAAAAAAAAATGCATATTATAAGTACATAGTCAAACCGATTAATAATATAACACGTAAATTATTCAACAGCGGAGAAGACATTGCGAATTAAATTTTAAACGGACGATTTATTTAATAAAAATTATTATTTATAATAAAAATAATCGATTTATACGAATGTGTCATCGTCATATTATTATACTGTCAGTTGTTTGGAAATTATTTTTATTGTTTTTTTTTTTTAATTTGACAATTATTACGTACAGTGCACATATATACGTATAATACATTATCGACGGACTACATAGAACGAGAATAGTTTTTTTAAAAGAGATAAATTAGAAGAAAAAAATTCGATTAAAACCAAATTTAAAAACCGTAATCTTACTTATAATACTCGTGTTAAAACTTATACCAATACGAGTGAAAATTTAATAAATTTTCCTACACACGTATTATATATATAAAGCGGCGTTGTGTAAAAGACAAAAAAAAAAAACGATATTATACGTTTTGTTTTTATAATGATTTTAATTATAATATTCGGACGAATATTGAAGAGTCGGCGCGGCGAATTTCGTAAAATAAAAAGAAAAAAACTTCGTATACATAATTTAATTAAAGGGTATTTTCATCTCGGTCGTGTTCGTGAGTTGATTAAAATACACATTTTATATATATATATATATACTTGACCGTAAAACGGCTCGAAATAACAATAATTATACGATTGTAAAAAACTATAAAAAAAAAAAACTGTCGTATATGTTGTACACGACACTTTGTTAAATACTATATTATAAATTGAATAATTTACGCACACATTAATTCCGAGTTGAATTTCCAATGTGAATGTTTATGAAATGTCTGCGACTTTGTTAGGTATTAAATATATTTATTATACGCGGTTGCGATAAAAGAAAAGTCAATACGACAACAGAATAAGAATAAAAATGAACGGGATATGATGAAGGAGATTGTAATAAAAAAATGTATAGTTACTAAAAAAGCAGCAAAAATAAATTATATATACATAATGAATGAAATATTGTTGACCGCGATAACAACTAGGATGTGTTCATAACAACATAATTATATATTCATTGATATAAAATAATAAAATCTATTTGTACGTTTAAAATCTATTCTATTTAATTTCTTTATATATATATATATACATATTATAAGTAATTCATTTCAAACCTGAATTCGTCTATAATAATAATTATGTAGTGTACGATTGTTTTCTAAAACGTGAACTCCAATATTCGGTTCAGTTTTTTTCTTTTTTTAATTTCATTACAGAGTCGAGTATCGTTTCGAGATTTCTATTAGTTTCACCGCAAAATAACATTTAACTTTGTATAAATTCCAGAATAATTATTAAATTCGTTAAAATTATTATCATTTACTGAATTTCTGTTTTATTGATATTTATTAATAAAATCTTATCATAATATTTATTCGCAATTATTATCCGACAATATGTTATTATGTATATTTCAACGTTTTAACGTCATTTTCATCGCGGTAAAATTTCTAAGTGTGTAATTACACCGCTAAACGGTGAAAAACGTAGAAACGCGTGAAATGAAACGGTATATAAACACACACACACACACACACAGAAAACAGCAAAAAGATTTTTATTTTTTTTTACAAAAAAAAAAAGAAGCCGCGTTTACAATATTTGACGGTAAGAATATTATGTAGATGTGTGTATTTATTATATTTGTTGACGGTACGCGCGCGGTGCTCGTATTAGCACGAAACGCAAAACGCACTGGCAAACGGTGGTGTAACGATTGAATTATTATTTTTATTTTATTTTTTTTTTGTATACAGCGCGTTGCGTTTAATTGATTTGTTTGAATTTTCAAGAAAAAATCTATTTTTCAACAGTCACAAGAAGTGTACGCAATAATAATAAGTCGTATCTCACACGGATATTATTGTTGTGTGTACAACAATAACAAGCGCCGCGCACGCCGCCTAATTTTATGTGTAATTCGTTCGATTTTCAATCGTCGTAAATCAAACGATTTTTTTTTTTTCTATCGTCTTGTCATATTATATTATATTATATAATTTACTCGTGTAAACGAGTTTTCCAACGGGCGCGGTGCTCCGGCGTACGACGAGCAAGGCGTTTATTATACGCGCAACACACATCGAGCAGAGTCTTTATTGGATTATTTCGGGTTCTCGTTTTTTTTTTTTTTTATTCATTCTATCATATAATACTTTCACTAAACAAAGTTCCTACTGTAGCGCGTTCAACTATACGCTATGTATCCTATTCGCGTTCGTACAATATAATAATTATGTAGAAAAAAAAAAAAATTACACCGCACGCAATCGCCGTTTTCGTTATACGATTTATGAATAAAAATACTCGTATATATATATAAATATGGGTAAATCTGCTGTTTGTCATTCGTGTCGTAAACTTCAAAAACGCTCTCGCGTTTCGTCCGATTCGAGTAGACAAATTAATTTTTTTCCTCAATCCTTCGTTACAATAATTTGAAACAAATAAAAATTATACATATTATAATCGCGTTTTACTATATAAATAAATTCCCCGTGTTCCCGCGCATATCGAATCCATAATAATAATAATAATTCAGTTAATTCTTTTAAGAAATTATTATTATTATTGTTAGTGCGTTTTTTTCTGTTCTAATGTTAATGATATTCGAACGCGACAATTAGATTTCGAAATAAAACGTTTTTTTTTTCGACTCTAGTATACATTATAAATTCTTATATTTTCACCGAAAATTTGACCGCTCACGAACCATAAAAAGAATTTTTTTTTTTTTTTTTTTACATTTGTTTCGAAAATTTCGTTTTTATCACATTTCTTATGGTAACGTACAGTAATAATCATATCCACCTAACTACAGCGATTACGTTATACGTTAATACGCAGACTGCTGCGGTTGTCCGAGACGAATACGAATTGCACAACGATTCGCGCGATTTCATTACAAAAAAAAAATTATATGTTTAATTCCCTTGAAAGTAAAAAAGAGAGGATTAACGACGATTGCAGCGTGTACACACTGTGTGACCCTTTGTAAATTGCTTTAATTCATCAGATCGATTGTGACTGCAGTAGAATATTATTCGAACCAAACACGCTTACGAATGTCCCCCGTATATAAGTCAATAAAGAAAAAATTCGTTTGTCGTTATTCTCCAGTTTATTCGTTCCGATCACAATGTATAGATCAAATTCGACGTCAGAATCTAATTTTCGTCAACGTTTAAATACTTCTTTTCCCGCCTCTTTTCGTAGTTAAATCATAATACATTACATTCGGCGATATTATTTGTCACACTTTGTTAACGGCGTGATATTATAAGAGATTTTTGATGAGAAGGCCCCTGGGGCAGAGTATTTCAGAGTGGATGCTGCGATGGGTAAACAAGTTATACCGTCTTTAACTCGGCCGCGAACACTTTCCGGAGGCACATAAAAAAATATTTAAAATTTATCGACATTTTTTTTTTTTAATTTTTGTTAATTTCAAATTGTGTCTAATAAAAAAAAATCCGATTCGGACTGCGTACTCGTAATAACCACGTTAACAAAGAAACTACCGTAATAACTTCACGTGCAACATTAAAAATTTTTTACTACATTTGAAAGAAAATATAATAATTATATAAGGTTTTAAGCGAAAAAGCGAAAACATTTGCCACCACCGCTTACGCGAGTCAGGATTTTCGGCTTACCCTACAACTAAAAAACATATACCGCAACCGTTTCGACGCAGAACGTGACCAATTCGACTCCAGTTATCAAAAATAAAACCGGACATCGTCAAACTCTGTCAACGTGAGCAGCCACACACACACATATCGTTAACGCCTTTATTCTATTCGCGTTTATAATACAATTTTTTTTTTCTTTTTAATATTTTTCATTATGTTTTCTTTTCAAGTAAAATTAATTATAAATGGACTGTACGCTATCAGAATGCTATATGCATCGTATTACATTCAGTAAAACGTTATAGAAAAAAAACTGATAATAATCAATGAGAAATATTGTTGATTTTTATTTTATGTATATTCCTCCTCGTGGTGTTCACGCGGCCAGGGCATCGCGGCAGTTTGAAATTCAGTCCAAAAAAATGTCGAGAACCGCTGATATGATGGTGTGCCCCCGGATATCGCGTGTACAGAGTCATTTTTGGCGTGTGATCGCCACACGTGCTGGAAAACGTACACAAAGAGAGATGCACAGCCTCCCATCTCTTACGAAACCGCGCAAAAAGCCGTCGGGGATTCGCCGGAGGGGAGAAGTCGCCGCCGTTTTATCCCGAGCCCATTACGTGGCGGGTAATTCGGTCAAGAATAAGCAACGTCTTCCGGTACATTGGATGTGATGTTGCAGCGCGAGATCCGCTCGGCCCATTAAGCTCTCGTCGTCCCCCGGGGCCGCTGATTATTTTCAAACTGTTGCTGCTTCTCGTACGCGTGTATCAATAAATATACGACGCCGGTGACTGTTTTATTGCTCGAGACGAGTGCAAAACGAAGAGGGATCAACGTAGTTGTGTACTCGTATTGGCGCACCGATTTATTTTCGATTCATAACGTAACGTTATAATATACACGCACCGCACATTAAATTTTCATTTTTTTTTTTTTTTTTTTTTTACGCTTCTCGGATAATTCTCGAGAGAATTTATAACATTTGTACGGTCGCCGCGTTGTATTTATCAATGATCGGATACGTATTTATTCGAGACTGCGTATGTTATTCGATCGAACCGCGGATGAATATTCTCGATTCTATACAGATTTGTAGAGAGAGAAAAGAAAATCTACACGTTGAAAAATATAATTTTTTTTTTTTTAAAAAAAAAAGGCATTGCAGACGGGTATTTTTGAAAAGAAGAAAAAAAATCTCTTTCGAATTGTTTAGCGTAAAACGTCGATCGATTCGGTTTACCATCGCAATATTTTTTCGCGGTTCGCCATATAATTGAATTTTCTCGGGGAGGGGGAGAAAACAATTAAAAATCGTCTAAAGTTTTGTTTACGGAATCAATAGAACACGGGAACTTTTAAAATATTCCTTCTACAAACGCGCGCTGCACACGAATAAAAGAAAAACATGCAGCAATAGACTATTTTTTTCTACTCCGCTCGTCAGAATCAAATTTAAGTAATCCGCGATACACTAATATAATCACGGTTTTGTTCGTTTTACAGAACTCCCTATTGTTGTAAAAAACAGTAACGACCAAATGTCATCATTATCGTTTTGCAAATGATTTTTCGAGTTATAACTTTTTACTTTTTTTTTTTTTTGCTTTCTAAATATTTTATTTCTAATACAAAAAAATAACCGGTTGCGTTATACTTTAGCGCGAATGAACTATTGAACTCGTATTTTCTCAAACTAATAACTCTTGAATACTTTTTTCCAACTCGTGCTCATTAATCAATATGTAATAATAATAATAATAATCGAAGCTGTTTTCAACGGTGATGTGAAGGCAGCTTTAGGACCGTTTAGAGTGGAGGTCCTTGTAAGAAGACGTGAATGAAAATTTCAAGTTTTTCACTACGCTCAAACCAAAGCGAAGACGCTTGTAAAAATCAATGTTTTAAAATAAAAAGATATAACTGCGAAAAATGCAATTGAACGAAACGCGATAGGTGCACCACACATTACTATTCTCGTTCCAGATCCGTTTTATGAAATTAAAAAATATAATTTGCACGAGTGTTCTAAAATTGCAATTTGTTTTCGTGATTAAGTTCAATGACAACGAACTGTATTCGGTGAGCGCTCATCGTCTTTCACATATATAAAACATTTTAAAAAAAAAAAAAAAAACGATTTTAGAATTTTTATGGACGAATCCGAGATTAAACGACCTTTTTTTCTATTACGTGTTTAGAATCGAATTTGTCGAAGGAAAATATAGATTTTAACGATTTTCGATTACCGATTCTGATGTTGAAAAAAAAAATCGTGATAAAACTAAATATTTTACGTTTATTTTTAAAATAAATTGATTTGATTTTGTTCGAGTGGAAAATAAAATATATATATGTAACTTCTTACGTACAAATTATATAATTTAAATTCAAGCTATTTTTCGCGAAAATGCCCCACCCCTTTTTACTAATTACTACCCCGTTCGTATAATATAATAATTTATCGCGTTCATTATACACGTATATATGCATATAGGTTAGCATTTCGAAATTCCGTTTTAAAAACGATATATTTCACGTTATACAATAGATTTGAACGCGTTTTAATGGGAATTTCGATTTTTTTTTCTCCCGACCGTATTGCGCCGTTGGACAGCAGTAAAACGATATTATCGCTCAAATACGATCCAACCACAACCGTTCTGCTGTACGCATAAAATTCGTATTGGCAAACAAAAAACAAAAAAAAATCAAAAACTTACTTATAATGTAAACAACAAACACCGCGACTCGATTGAAATCCGAAAATTCTGTCGCCGAGCTGCGTATGAAATGTATACGACGATTTGTTTACCGACCTGAGTTTTACTGCGGTGCGTTTATCGCGCGCGCGGAGTTCTGCGGCGTTTTCGTTTGAAAGAATCCGCTGGCACGGCCGATGTGGGGAGAAAGTTATAAAATAACGATCCGGTCGGATGCTTGTTCTGCAGGTCTCCCTCTCTCTCCTGTACAACACCACACCGTATTTGATTTCGTAATATAATATAACGCGTTCAATACACGTTGTTGTTGTTGTTATTATTACAATTATGTATTTCATAAAATAATATTTCAATATTATGTATGTTAAAATGTTTCGCGTTCATCGTTACAACGAGCAGATCGGCCATGTTTCGGCCCGCGGTTATTTATATTATAGTTATAATAATAATAATAATAATAACATACTTTTTTTGTGACTTATAATATTTATTAAAATGACGGATTATATATAGTTTATTATATATATACATTGTAAATATTGTATTTTGATTTCCGCGCGTATTGTATGGGGGGGGGGGGAATTATAATTATTATATTATAATTCTAATAATATTATTTACATTTCCCGTAGAAAAAAGAAAAAAAAAAGACAAGAACACTTTTATAATAATGATAATGATTTCCTCTATAACGTACACGAAAATATTCGCCATTTTATACGCATCGAAGCGGCGAACGTCCTCGTCGTATATTCGGATCTCCATTTGGATTCGCACGCCCGCGTATGGACCGCGGCGGCGCGTGTAATATAAAATATTTTCTTCCCGTATAAAACAATAAAAATTAACCGAAATAAAATAAATAAATTATAATACCCTTTTTTTTCCTCTTCCTCTCAGTATTTTAACCATAAATCATAAAGTTTTACACGGTCATAATAATTAATATGATATAATACGAGGCGCAATCTCGACTGCGGCAGCGGTATCGGCCCCGTCAACAATAAGTCGTTTATTATTATTATTATTATTATTATTAATATTATACGTTTTAAATAATTTTCATTGTACTGGGGGAAGTCACTTTAGTCAAATTTTCCATAACGGAATATCCTGTTGACCAACAACCGTTCTGTCAACGGAGGATTTCATTTGATTTTTTTCGCCGTCCTCCCTCCGCGAACCATATAGGTATATAAATGTTACGCTTTGCGTGTGGAAAACGCAGTAGTACTGAAGAAACATTCGCAACGCGTTAAAATACATTACATTATCCGTACATTAAAACGTCGAGAAACAAATTACAAAACAAACTAGTAATATTAAATTATATCTGCGTAATAGCCGCGTGGCAATGTTAAAATTACACGAGTTTGATTCGTTTGGAAAAAAAAAATTTTGTTTGGGTTTTTTTTTTCTTTTTTTTAATCAACTCTTGTACTGAATTTTATTTTCAAGTCTCATTGAGTCGTATGTAATACAATGACGTGTACGTCAACGGCGTAAATGGCCACCGCGGATAGCATCAAATCATCACAGCAGCTACACACAGAGGCCACACTTACTGTTTACGCATTAAAATAATAAATACGAAAGAGTAATAATAATATTATAATTTCTCAAACCGCGTTGCGCATAATCTTAAACGCAGTTCACCTTGACTCGTAAAAAAATTCAGCTCATAGTTTATTGTTAAATTGAGTTAAAAATTGTTATTTTACTTTCTGTTATAACTTCGCCGAGTTGATAATAATAAATCGCCCTGGAATAATCGGTGTTCAAAAAACACCGGTCAATCCTTCCACATCCGCGGCCGGCGTATAATAACAACAAAATATGAACACAGTTCGCATTGCACAACCGCTATATATATATATAACCTCATGGAGTTTTTTTCTCGATTTAAAAATCGTATATTGTGTTATTAAAAACGTTACCTAATTATTATGATTTTCTATATAAACATAGTAAATCAATATGATATAACGACGATAATAACCTGCCGTTTCCAATTCCTATAACGTGAAATCAAAAATCGTAATTATACATAACAGTGCGTCGACAATATATTATAGTAGTATAAATATAATATTATTATAACTTCAAAACGAATACAGTTTTATTTACTATTCAAAAAGACAACAAAAAACAAATCCTAACCTAACAATAATATATGCGCGTATTTACGACTATGTACAAATGTAAAAGTATACATTTTTTTCTTCAATCGAATACACGTAGGTATACGTAGAATTAGGTATATTATAATTATAAAATATTTTTATAATACGACAGAGTTGAGGAATTCCAATTTTCAAGAGCACCACCTACTGTTCAGTACAAAGAATTGTATGATTGCGGTCACGTGAGATTAGCGTAAGGATAGCAAAGACAGAAAGAACCTCTTTTGTAGCACTATCCAAATCGCTCAAATCCAAGAAAACAAAATCAAGACTGTACACTGCAATAATTAGACCTATACTCTTATGATTTTTTGCCATTCAATGTCTGTTCATAAAAATCGTAACAGTTTAACAGTTTATACACGATTTACAAACCGTTAATTAAGAACCGTTGTAGTCCAATTTCGGTTCAAATTTTAACTCGATATTTAAAAAAAATATTTTATAGTTCTAAGTCGGCGCATCCGACTCTGTGAACCGTGCGAAAATTGTGTGATCGCACCGGCAGAAATTAAACGGTTCAGACAAAATGTTTGAGCCCTACGTTCAGTTCAGAGCAGTAACGATTATACATGGGATAATCAAGGGAGGAGGAATGGAGTCAACTCCCTCTGCCAATGAGATATCTCATCGAAGAATGATAACAAAAAAGAAAAGTCAGAGAATCTATATTAAGACGAAATGCAGATGTAAAAAAAGGGAAAACAAAGTGCACAGAACGTAAACGAAATAATAATAAAACGGTAAAAGCAAGTAGTCGCTTATAAATAGTGGTTCGAAACCAGTGGACTGCACAGTGTAGACGCAGCGGTCAACGTGAGCCACATCAAGAAAATAAAAAAATAATCAAGAAAACGAAAAATCTCCTTCTAGCAGAACATGTATTAGAAACAAATCACAATATAAACTCAATAAAAATTAAAGTAATTTATTAAATTAGGATTTAAATCCATTACAAAATAATTTGTTAAAACTTTTAAAATAAAAAAAATATTGTAAACGATATCGCGAAACGTATTCGTTTGACGATTTATCGGCCAGTCGTTACTGGATACTGGAGATGGTAACATATGGTTATTGAAATACGTATTTACCAAATAAAAGTAATTCTATTTTTGTGGAATTGAGTTTTTTTCATTTTAATATTAAAAAATCCACAAGTACTCAAATTGTAAACAGTAAATATAGTTAAGATATAAACCACGCAGATGTCTAAAATAAACGTAAATAAATTGTATAAATCGTAAAATCGTGAAGGTTAGAGAGAAAGAGAGATGTAACCCACGATAGAAGTTAATTATTACTACCATGCTGTAACCTTCATGGATGCACATATACCAATAATATTATAAAGTACGACGTATCCCTCGTTCCACTGCGGTATTTCGTAGATATCTATTGCGTGTACATCCTATAGTTTTAATTACAATTAAAAATATATTTTAAAAAATAATTTTTTTTCCTAATAGAATGAATTGTACATGGTACTTATATTCATTTTTAAGTTTTATCTTTGTTTCATATCTTAACATAATATTATTATTATAATTTTTAACCAAATAACAGAAACTAAATATTATCACCACAATTTCAACTAATTTTTAATTAAATACATAAATTATTATTAATAATTCTTTGAGCTATACGCCATACCTGCAGACAGTGACGATTATGAGGGGGGAGGGGGTGACTGGTGTGAATGCCGTTGTTGTACCGGATCCTAGGCGGATATTTCCGTGGGGGAATTAATATTTATGTATTTATCCATTAGCATAAACAGACATTTTTAGACGCTTCAACCTATTAACAAGTGGCTACTCTATTTTACTCTAGCTGAGGTACCAAAAATATATTGGTTATAAAGATAATAACACACGCAAATTAAACGCTTCAGACAAAACGTAAGTGTACAATGTACAGTTCAGAGCAGTTATAATGTTCAAGGGAGGGAACGAATATTGAGTCAACTCCCTCTGCCAATGAAATATCTACATCGGTGAATGATAACAACAACGAAATGTTCGAGAATCTCCATTGAGACGAAATGCAGATGTTGAAAATGGAAAAACAAAGTGAATGGAACGTAAACGAAATAACAATAAAACAAGTAAAGAAAGTTGTCACTAATAAATAGTGGATCGAAACCAGTGTAGACGAAATGGTCAACGTGAGCCACACACACGCGCCTCATGTCGTCTAGCCGCGGTGTGCAAACGCGAACAACCTCGTTCACCTCTGAACGCGGCAAACACATCGTGTGTGTGTGTGTGTGTATATCGCACATACATTTCAATGAAATAAAATGAACGTAATGATTTATCATTCCTCGTTGAACACTCGTTTACACTTTTTAGTAGTATTTTATTAACTTTTACTTATTACTCGCATTCGCACGGCTCCTCAATCGACCGAATTTGTTGTCAGCTAAGCATTAAACGCTCGATTACGACCGATGATCGACGCGTACCATATGCGCTGATCGTCGGTCGAACACGTATTCCAGTCACAAGCATGATGTCAAAGGGGTGGAGTGCTATGAAAACGGAGCGTAACCATAACACAATTGGATCTCGACTTACAAGTCGATAATTGATAATTGATAAAAAAAATAACTGATAATTGTACTGTGAAGTATATATAACTGATTCGTGTGCTCATTTTGAACAGTACTACAGTGTTTGAATCGAAAATAACACTTTCATAGCACGGTTAAACCGATGTAAATATTCGGTATTCATTTTTTGTCAAAAACACGGTGCTATGAACCAGATTTGCACTGTACCTTGAACCATTGATGATTTAAAACGACGTCTGCACTTAAAATGCTACTTGGATAGGGTGGACTCTAGATTCTAATAGGGTTATAAATACCAGTGATGATGATAGTGCGATTGATATATAAAGACACTGTGTATACGATAATAATATATACGACGTCATTCACAATTACTGCGCAAGTCATCACCACCACTGAACTAATATAAATGTGAATGGTTACAACATGAATAGTTTATGCGCTGTTAATAGTGTTAACGACACGATAACGATGTTATATTGTATTTCACGCGTTCTGAAAGGTGTCACGACAGATTAGAAGTCTTTGAAATGATTATTGTACATATCATATTAATTTTAATATATTTCCAAATGATTGTACTGACGCGTAATTATTACAAAAATTGTTATGACAAGATAATGCGCATTTTATTTAATATAAGTTAAATATACGCGTAGTTCAGTTGAAAAAAAAAGAAAATTTACACGACAAAAAATTAAACAAATACTCCTTCGCCAACAAATAATAACTAATATATATATATATATATATATATAATATACGTTAAAATGTTATCTAATAGTAAAATTAGAAAATAATACGTAACCTAACGCGTTTATATATATATATATACATACTGTATAGTTTTTAATATACAGATTAACATAGATATGTTTTACGCATACATGACGTATTGATAACGACATGTAAGAGTAATTTGGTACAGAATGAATGAAAAAAATTATTTTCATATGTTTGAAATGTACAGCTGTATACGAGTGTTATTTACTTCAGCACGAGTTAAAAATGTCATAATCGCGTTTTTATTGGTTTTTAGATTATTTTAAAATAGGATTGTTTAAGCAATAGTCCCCAATACATAAACGCGACTGTTAATAATAATTGACATTTTAAAATATTATTAAATTTTTCTTATTATTATACAATACTAAATCGTTAACGTATAATACGCGCGACGTCGACAGATGGAATTATTATTTTATAACCGCATGTACATATTATCATATCTTAACAATGCGATATATTCAATAATATTAACACTAACCACTCTTTCAATATGCACGCGTATGACCATTCGTTATTATTATTATTATTATTAACCCAGTTTAATCATTATATTTATTTTCTCTCTCATTATATACGCATGTCATATGAGAGGAATTCTCTAAATAGTATCTATTTCGTCTGATTTTAATTCCGATTTATTCTATTGCAGCCGGAACGCGACGGGTTTCTCTAATATTAAATCGATGTAATTTTTTTTTATTATTATTATTAAATAAAACACAATCGAAATGTACAAATTTTATATTAATCCATTTATATTTTAGACCGATGTAAACCCGTAACGCGAAAAGCGCTAAAAATGATGCATTCTATTTTAGAATATGAGATGGTGGTTTGATATCCTCATTTGAGATATCTTCCAACAGGATATTCTATACGTATTATGTTCCTCTTACAAAAAAATCAAACATGATTATTCCCCGTTATTCGTTTCACCCTTGGAATTTCTCTCCTCCAGCCTTCTGTTGAATCCAAGCCGACCTTTCTTTCGTATCGCATTATAAACTCATATAGATTGTAATATTATTAATGAAAAAAAAAACATTTGAAATTGAATTCGGCGATACTTGGCGCTATCTATCCGACCAAATATCACGATTCCTTTATTACCATGCAATCGTATCGTATCAACCACGAATCATAGTCCGTGATATCAAACCATAAATTTATCATTCTTTTGTGTGATAGTGAAAAAAAACACGGTCGCATTCGTCTTTCAATATACTATAGCGGAGAATACGAGTGTGGGTTATATCTGATTTTCGAAAGTTTTCAATGTTTTAAAACCGATTGGGAAACAATCCGAACAATACGAATAAGACAATCATCGGAAACATGGTAAATCATTTGAATTGTATTTATTTATTATTATTTTTAAGTAAGTTATGTTAAAATCATGTCGAAACGATTTACGAGTACATTAACTGTGCGCCATTCGCAGACGACGATTTGTACCCGACGGTTTTCCACTTCAACGGTCAGTAATCACATAATGAAATTAACCCGTTTGCGGGTGGTCGACAACAGTACGATCGGCAAGCAAGCAATGGCTGAAGGCAAACCTCCCCGTTGTATACACATTTACAACAAGAAAGGCATCGGCACGATTGGCGATAAAATATTGGTGGCCATAAGAGGTGAAAAGGTGAAAGCCATCATCGTCGGATGCGTTAAAGAACAAAAACCCAACATGCCTAGGTTCGACAGTAACAACATAGTGTTGATCGACGATAACGGCACTCCATTGGGTACACGCATTAACGTTCCTATTCCAATCGTTCTTAGAACAATATTAAAAGAAAAGACTTTCTCCAAAGGAGCCGATTACACTAAATTGTTGGCTATCGCTACCAATTACGTGTAATTAGTTACGTGTTATACACAACACTTATATATTATAAATTTAGTTATATATACTCTTCGCAATATTTGTGTAATGTTAAATTAAAAAATTAAAAAGAAACCGGTTTTGTTTTCTCTCTCTTTATATACACATCCTATTCTTCTCTTTAACACATTAACTGCCGTACGGCGGTTGTACCGACTGTATTAAATTATGGTCATTTACAGTCGCCGACGATCATATGCTACCATTCACCACACATTGTATGACCGCCAGCGGTCATAAACTCTACTTCTGTTCATATTGTTTTTTAGCGCTGTAATAATAGAAATATAATATATACCACGGCATTAAGGAAATCACGACAATTAGAATGGTGTCTTTTTGAAATATCTCAATTATTTTACAAGTTTAAATAACACCAAATATTTATGTTAACAAAATCAATTATAACATGACTTTCTTAGATATTATTCTTTGTTTTCATAAACGAATAATTACGAAATCGAAGAAGTAGTTCAAATCCGTTCCTAGGCATTGTACTGCATGCAACATTATTTGAATACCGGCTTTTTTTTTTTACCCCGATATGATTCAACGGAGGGCATTTGAACAAGACCCATTCACATAAGAAGTCCTATGAATTTTGTTCATTTCATTGACATCTGTTGGATTAATTCAATTATAATTGTGATAAAACTTCATAAAATTCTACGTACTATTTCGAAATATATTATATATTAGCTTTATTTTATGATATAATAATTGGAATATTATTATACGAGTACTTACCAATACCGGAGAACTCGGGGAAAAAATCGTGATCGGCGTCCGAATCATTTGTCTCAATAACATCGGTAAAAGCACTCGACTCCGCAAAAAGTTCCATTTCCAATTTCACTACTACCTATAACTATGCCTTTTTGGCCTACCAGAACTTCCTGCTGCCAACTCCTATTCTGTATTACTCGAATAAATTATAATAATAGTATATAATACTAGCGAATATTATTTCAACAAAAACGAGAAAACGCATCGTCGCGCGGCGTATAAAATACAGTTTTATTATCAAGGCACCACATGACCGCCGGGCCACCATCATACGTTATTATGGCCATAGTTATATTATATTTAGAACGTATCGTTGATTAGATTGGTAATAAAATTATGTTTATAGTAGAATTGGATCGAAAAATATCAATAAGAACAATTTTTGGAAAAAAAACGTTAAAACGTGCTGTATGACGGTTAAACGCGCATAACGTGTTAAAGATAATTATTTTTGTTAAACACAGAATACAATAAGCTCGACATAAAAATTATTTAAACTCTATTTATAAACGTATAAACACATATAAGTAATATGAAAAATATTAAACAATTTTCTTTTTTTTGCTATTATTACATTAAGAAAATATTTTGTTTTTATATCACGTTCAGTTCAATTTCGTATTGTTGGTCCAAGCCGATATAACAATCGGACATCATGTAAAAAGTCCAATTTAGATAA
The DNA here is from genome assembly GCA_032441825.1 of Chaetogeoica ovagalla. Lineage (NCBI taxonomy): Eukaryota > Metazoa > Arthropoda > Insecta > Hemiptera > Aphididae > Chaetogeoica > Chaetogeoica ovagalla. The sequence continues at coordinate 12,432,667 of CM063727.1, forward strand.
CCTAGAAAAATATTAATATTATTTTAACGAATAATATTGCATATTTAGTTGCGTACAAATTCTTATTGATTATTACTTTTAAATCTAATAATAATATTGATAAAACTATACGATTTACTTGGTTTTACTGGTGTGTTAAATGCTAATCTGCTTGAAGTAGTTCTATAACGAGTATTGGCATTGCGTTTCAGTGCTATCAACTCCTGTTGTTCGACAGAACCAAGCACCATAAACCAACCGACATCCTTTGGTTTGGAAAACTTCGGTGCGTGCGCTTTCGACGGCACTACGCGATTGAGAATCTTCATTTCGACCAATAACGTATACTCTGATCCAACAGAAATATCCATCCGTTTACCGTTCTCTACTGGTTTCTGTTTGAATAATTTCATTGTTTTTATACGTGTTTAAATGTAATATATAATTGATCTCGTTAATTTATTTAAAAATTAATCGAATTAAATTTTTACCTTTTGAATCTCATCGCAATCAGACCAATGGCCTTGAATAAACAGACAAACTTCCACCATCGGTATTTCTATGATGGTTTTATATATCTGAATACAAAAACAAACGGTCATTGAGTTTAGGAAAATAGCAAGTCGGAAAATAATTTTACTTTCTGGATTTCTGTGTGCTCAAGTTGCGTTCGTAACATAATTTCTTCATATCGTTGATAACTTTTTAGTGCCACGCTGCACAAACGAGGTAAGCAAAGTGACGGCAACTCTTGTGTAGGTATCAAATGCTTTTCTACCTCGGGTAAAGTGATAACAGGTGGATCGGTAATCCATCTGGCTTGTATAACCATTTGCATCAATTGTATCAATCTCAAACACAGCACTAAATATCCTGTTTCGGCGCTGATATCGATCATTGCTTGCAGGATACGTATCGACTGATCTAACACTGACTTGAGATCAGTTATATAATCTGAACAAGGCATTTTCAAATGGGAAAAATGAGCTTGGAGTAAAATCAATGTTTTTGTATGAGAACATTCATATTGACGACTACCAATATCCAATGGGCATTGTTTATCCAATTCTCTACATATAAAAAAAAAAAAAAATGATAGATACCTATAAAATAAATAAATGTTTCACATACGTATTCATAAGGTCTTCGTTGTGTCTAACAGGTAGTAAACTAAATTCCTCGGCGTCGACTAGAACTTTTATTAAATCTTCCATACTGAGTTCTCCCTTCAATCTTTCTTGAAATGTTTTAACGGTTTTATGTTGTAAATAGTAATAAGACGCTATGTGGCCTAAGGGAGTAGATCTTACATTTCGTTGATCCTAAATTGAAATTTGATCGGTAGTTAAAACTCGATAATATTTTAAGAATTATAAATGAATGTAATACCTCATCGATATCCACACAATAACTCGAATACAAAGTTCCAATACATTGTTCGACTAAATCTGATAGAAAAATATTAATAGAACTTTCCTCCAGACTATGTAACCCATAATATTCTGGATTTTTCATCAGCCGTTGAATAAGATAAGTCCAAGTCAAATATTCAATAGCGTCTTGTTTTGTCTTAATAGTTCCGGCTACTATTTCAGCATTAAAATGGTCAGGTAATACATCTAACAATGACGATTCAACCGGAAAAGGTTCGTATAAAAATTTTTTATAAAAAGTCTTTTTTATGTCATGAACCTGAAAATTGTAATTAATCAATTTCAAAATTTCACCCATTATTCACGTTTTTTCATCTTAAATTTCTACCATAATTAATGCTATTCCCATATTGTCGTACTGAGGTCGTCCTGCTCGTCCCATCATTTGCAGTACATCCGTTATTGGCATGTCAACATATCTCTTGAGTTTTCCATCATAAAATTCAGTACCTTTGACAATAACAAAGTGTGCAGGGAAGTTAACTCCCCAGGCTAAGGTTGACGTAGCTATTAAAACCTTAAAAGAAAATTGTTTTGTTACGTCATTCAGTGAAAAACATTTAAAAGATACGATTGTCTCTACTTAAGCTATGATTGTCTCACTTGAATATGTTGATTGACGAACAATTCTTCAACAATTTTGCGGTCCCTATCTTGTAATCCAGCATGATGTAGGCCTAAACCGAAAGCGAGACAAAGTTTCAAGTTTGGATCTTTAATGTTTTCAATGATTTGATCCATTTCCTAAGCATGAAATGATTTGAATGTTAAATTAAAAGATTAAAAAATTTTAAATGTACAATAATATAAACCTACATAATCGCTTTTACGAACCCACTGCTTGGGTTTATCTTCACCGCCCAAGTATGCAATAAGATCCAATGCAGTCAGTCTGGTTTGTCTTCTTGACGATACGAAAATCATAACTGGTTGAGTTGGAGAATGTTGTTTGATAGCTTGGTAAATGGGTTTGTTCATGGTCGCCATTCTTGGACAATAGTTACGTCCAGCATAGCCGCTGATATGCACTTCAAGTGGGACTGGCCTTACAGATGGACGGAAATTGTATAGACCCATTTCCCCGATATGCAACCAAGATGCAAGATCGGCGGCTGTTGAAAGAGCCGTAGTCAAAGCTACAATACGAGTGTGTTGTCCGGTATGCGTTGATATGAAATTTATCCTAGATATAATAATCTCTAATACTGGACCACGATCTTCTCCTAAAAGATGAACTTCATCGAGTACCACCAAAGCCACTTGGCGGACATAGTTACGAGTTTGCCAGCTACGAGAAACTCCGTCCCATTTTTCTGGAGTAGTGACAATTACAGATGCATTTGAAATAGCCCTAATGTCAGGTGTTACATCACCTTTAAATAAAAAAAAAAAATGATATAAACAATGAATTATTAACAATTTGTACAAATAATTTACCTTATTTTTTAAAATACTTTCCACATTTGTAGTTATTTTACTTCTTATTAAAATAAATACATAAAACTTAAAATCTATATATTTTTATGTACTAAAATGTAAGACTGATAATACCTGTTAATTCTACAACGGATTTTTTCAATTTCTCTTCTAATCTGACTTTCCAATCGATCATACGTTCTCGCACAAGTGCTTTCAAAGGAGCTACATATACTACCTAGGCAAAAAAAAAATCAACAAGTGCAAAATAAAATTTAAGTTTATCATATATTTTATACTTTTGCTTCAGGCTGCTCATTGAACACTCTAAACATAGCAATTTCAGCAGCAATTGTCTTTCCGGATCCGGTAGGGGCTCCTAAGAGCACATTGTTATCGGTATGATATAAGCAATGAAATATCTGTGTCTGTATTGGATTGAAATGTGTAAAATTGTATAAAGATTGATAATCCTGATGATTAAGGGCAGACACTGGTAATGGCTGAAGTTCCAATAAGTCTTTAAAAAAATAATAAAAAAACGGTAAACATTAATAAATCTAGGAACAATGTTAAGTTATTTAAATCATATACCTGTCACTGACGCATGACTATGTGGTATTATAAGATGTTGGAATGTCAATGGCGTAGTGAAAGTTGTGCCTAACCATTTATCCGAAGTGCAATGTAATATATATTGTGATGGTAATGGCTCGACCAAGGGTATTGTAAATACCAACTTTTGTGTTTCTTTTCTAATAACCTTAAAACAATATTGACATTCAGGAAATTGCAAGGAAAATAAATACAAATTATGTTCCTATACCTGTTTTTTAGTAATGAGAAACTGTTCCCAGTGGTATATCATATCTGATTCTGGATCTTCAATCCAAATCCAAAATGCAACAGACGTTTTACCATGAAATCTATCGTTCCATCTAAATTTAAAAAAAGAACAAATAAAAGGTACACTCAATATTATAAATGTAGAATTATACACTATTTAAAAATCACTTAATCATATTACATACTCAAATTCTGGGTACAGTTCTAAATTTATCCTTAAAATAGTTCTAGTGATAGGTTGAATACTTTCGGTAGCTTCAATGTACGGAAGTTGCATGGCACACTTTTTAACAGCTGCACCAACATTTTGATTTCTTAATACAATACCTAACTCTTTTGCATCCATTTCTCGAATGCGATCAAACGATAATCGTCTTTGCTCAATTTTATCTATGACTTCCCAGGGAAGAACATCTGAAAATTGACGCAATTCGGATTCAAAATCCCACTGCGTCATTTCAAACATCTGACATATTTCTAATAATTTAGCTGACATCATAGCATTGTTACGTCGCAAGACCATGTCAAATAATGCTCGGGCAATTCTTGTTGCATTCTATAAAAAAATGTATAAACATATTTGTCTTATATGTATAATTATTACTGATGTAATATACATATTAATATAAACTTTAAATTTTACTTGTGAAATATACACCAAATCAGATATCAACGAAAATCCTTTGGCTCTACCACGTGCTAGGTATGTTTGCAAAAGTATATTAACTTTACCATCCACGTTTACAGCCGAAGCGGCACATTCAACGTGACAATATTTACGAGCTAATGTTTCTAACTCAACTATTTCGTCATCTCGAACCTTATTAAAAAAAATGAATAAAACCAACAATTATTAATTTTATTAATATATATATATATAACTATTTTTTGGTTATATACTTTTAACTGATCAAATTCTTTTGCACTAGCTATCATCGATAATATTTCTGACATATTCATAAAAGGCTTTAAACTTTCATTAAAGATTTCTATACTGTCATAACTAATATAAAAATGACTAGCTGTACGGCCCATATCTATAAATTTAAAAACGATTAAAATTTTGAATATAAAAACTAAATTATTAAAAATAAACTACTGAATTTACCTGTAGATGAGAGATCTCCAGTTCTTTGATTATACCGTAACATTTTCGCTTTATCTAAAGCCATAGCTGCATTTATAATAAATTCTTTTCTTTTATTTATTAACATTGGGTCTAACTATAAGCAAAAACAACAAAATACTTAAGTATCAATTCCTTATAAAAATAAAATAACGGCATACTGTACTATACTTACTTCAACTTCTTCGAGAGATATACCGTACACATGAGGATTTATACGCATCCTAACAAACAAATAAGTGTAACTAAGCCACATGACAGCTTCTTCAACATTTGATATCGTACCTAATACAACCTATAAAATACACAACATGTATGAAACTAATATTATATGAAACAGTAACTATTAGATTAGATACTATGTATGCAATCGGAAAAAAGTAATATTCAGAAGAGTTCATAGCTTTTATAACAAATAAATTAATAATGCATACTTCAGCATTCAAATTATTAACAAGATGTTGAACAAAACAACTTTCGATTGGTATTTGATTGGTTAATAATGACAAGTATTTGTGTAGTTTTGGATACGGAGTAATAATTATTCCATGTCCAGAAGAATCAAATTGAGGTCTGCCAGCACGACCGAATATTTGTAATACGTCAAGCATACCTAGATCTATGAATGTTCCATGCTTTGAGTCATATAATTCTGTACCCTAATTACAAATAATACATGTATAAAATTGTGTAGTACAAATGAAAACATTACATTATCTTGGTCTTGTCTTAAAGAAATCGTCCACAGAACTATAAGGATTATTATTTACCTTAATGATAACTGCATGCGCTGGAAGGTTTACACCCCATGCTAAAGTTGCTGTGCAAACTAAGACTTTTATGGCTCCTTCTGCAAAGTACTTTTCTACTAGATTTCTATAATACAACAAACAATATATATTGCACAATAAATTAGTTTTATTATCACTATAAATAAAAGTGAATATAATATATATGTAAAAATGTGTCAATTAACCTGTCAGATCTCAAAAGACCGGCATGATGAACAGAAAAACCGCTATTTAATAATTCACTTAATTCTTTTGAATGGCAACGTTCAAACGCTTTTTTGGCAATGCCAATTCTATTAGAATCTTGAGGTAAAAACGCAGTGTGATGATTTTTTTGTGTCGAAAGTTCTCTAAACACATTTGCTGTTTTTACAGTAGCATTGCGAGCATGAACAAATACCATGACCTTGAAACATACAATTAACACACAAAATAATAAAATAAATAATATTAATAATGTGTTACTTAATTTAAACTTACTTGATGGCCTTTTTGTACCATATCATACACTTTCTCATAACAAATTGTATCCATTTCTTGTTGCATTTTTACAGTCTTGCTACCACGAACACCTATAAACGTTTGAACCAATGGTACTGGGCGAAAACGTCCATCAAAATAGAACAGCCCTTTATAAAGATTGACTCTTAAGAAACGCGCCACATCTTTATAATTTGGTAATGTAGCTGATAAGCCAACAATTCTAATCATGCTTTGAGAAGACTCAACTTGTCTTAATGTTCGTGCAACAAGAGCTTCAAGAACTGGACCACGATCACCATGTAACAAATGTACTTCATCTATAATCAACAATTTAACTAAACTTGTTAATGCAATATCCCCTAAAAAATACAGTAAAATTAGTATTAATATTTTTCGTATGAAATAAAATGTATTTAAATGTCTAACCAGTTCCTTTACGAGTGGCAACATCCCACTTTTCAGGTGTAGTTACCAATATCTGAGTATTCAGCATTTCCATTTTTGTAAGTGACATGTCACCGGTAAATTCACGAACTTCAATTCCTAGGCTAGAAAGACGTTTTGAAAAATTAGCAGTCATCTCAGCAGCAAGAGCTTTCATTGGAGCAACATATACAATCTAGAATTAAAATTTTATACTGTACAATTCAATGTTAAAGAATAATAAAAAATAATGTTTACCTTAAATTCGTTTTTATGTATTTCATTATTTCTAATGTGTTGTTTAATTTGATGGATTATGGTTAAAAGAGCGACATTTGTTTTTCCGGCTCCAGTCGGAGCACAAACTAATAAATTTTCATTCGTGTTATAGGCCGCATCAAAAACTACTGATTGTATTCTATTAAGATTAGTCATTCCATGAAATGCTTTCTGTCCAACCTTTATATAGTATGTAAATTAATATTAGTATAATTATTACGTAATTTAGCACATTATAAATAAGTGAACAACTTCATCTAGCGTTTTGATAGCAATTAATTCTTTTCCAACAGTCAATTCTTGTGTATGTTTGGTTACTGGGATGAAAACTTCTTCATATGTACGATGGTCTGTTCTTTTCGCTCCAGCAGGAATTACACAAGGCTGTCCATCAATGAAACCTAAAAAAAACAAACCACATACTATAAATATAGAAAATTCAATTTACAAATAATACTTACAGCTTGATAACTTTGATTCAATATTCATATCGTATACATTGGGATATTTTTCAACTGGAGGTGCTTTTCTACTTTTCGGATCAATAAATGTGGGAACGTTAGCTGCACTCGATCTTAAAAATAATTTCACATATTTACTTCACTATTAAATCAGGCAAAGTAGAATTAATTACTTACGTTTTAGAAACAATTTTTACTGACTCATCATCTGAATCAGAATCACGGCGACGATTTATTCTTTGATAAGCTTTTTCTTCTTTCCTTAATTCTTTCCTTAGTAATTTATCTTCTTCCGTTTCAATAGTAATCATTTCCATATGCCTAGATCTTTTTTCCATTTCTAATTGAAATAATTGAATAAGTAATTAACAGTCGATTTAACAATCTAATTCATACTTCCGTACTTAAATCTGTAGCGTGTATATTTTTCTTTTCATTTGTCACTAAACATTGTTTCAGTATATCTTTTCTGAATTTCAAAAGTGTTTCAATGAGTGTAAGCCTTGTAAAACCAAGCAGATTGAATAACTGTAAAATATCAATACAAATATTGTAATGAACAATAACTTTTAAATTTAAAAATATTATGGACATAATTTAAATTTAATACTGTACCACCTAAAATGCATTTATTTGTTTAATAAAGTTATTAGTTATGTTTGATTCCAAGTTTATACTTTATTTAATGGAAATAAATCAGTGTTAAATAATAATTATTGTGGAGTATGCGTATGTTAGCTGCTTTTAACTTTAATTTTAATAGACGCTAGGAATTAGTTTGCACGAATAGGTTTTAAAACAATAATTACATATAAAACACATTACTATGTCAATTATTTCCTTGTCAATATTTTATTTATTACACATCAATTAATCGAGTAACTTATTTTTTTTTCGAAAACAGACAATTTGAACGAATTTAAATTAATAATTTGTATGAAAAAAAATAATTTTTTTACTTTAAACACATAATTTTAAAATATTAAACATAACAAAAAAAAATGCGACAATAATATTACGTTCATAATTTAAAATAGTACTAAAATAATGTTAGGGGAAGGGACTAAAAATCAAAATGGAAAGCTAAACCCCTTATTGGCCTCCTACTCAATGGACATAAGTAACATTAAATAATTGTCGTATTTTTATAATATGAAGTTAAGGGGATTGGAAACGGACAATTTTTAATGAGTTCAGTAAAGGCAATTTAAAATACGCAAGCATATTTGTCGCGTGTTGAGTAATAAATAATTGTTGGTGTGTGTGGACTTCTCGGAAACAAAAATTGAATAACTCATTACTTATCAACAAAAGTACTTGTTACATCACATAAACATTGACGGAAATCAAAGGGGGGGCTAGCCTAGCCTAACCTAGTCCCCTCCTCAAAAAAAAATTTAGTTAGCCCTCCCCCACAAATAGAAATAGTTACTCATAGAGTTAAATCATGTTAATGTATTATTATTTATTTTCATTACAAGTCTGTTGTTAATGGTGTTAGGTATGTAATGGTATGATAATATATATAATATTAAGGTGTATAAGATTGTACATATTTTATTACAGGAATATAGTTGTTGGGAAATATTAACATGGAGCGTAGCGAGAAAATGGTTTTTCAATGGTAAAATTATGTATATTGTCATAGCCCCCCCCCCAAATATTTATGGCAACGGCTAGTGTTATTAGCCGATAATTTAGTTTAAAACTTATTTGTTCAGTCCGCGTCAATTATTCGCGATTATGTGTATTTACGTGCGTGTTCGGTCTACAATTTTTGCTATAAAATATTCCTAAATTTTTTCGTCCTTATTAAATAACGGTTTTGTATATGCCTACGTATAATTTATATTTCATTTATATTCGTATAAACACAATTAAGATGGGAAAAGGAAAGCTAGCCACTAGTGCACGTTTAAAAAATTATGTGTCCGAATTTGGATCGGAATTGTATAAAAAATATTTGAAACGCATATTTTTCGATTTTTTTTTTATGCATATTTTACGGGTTTTTAGCGCTTATTTCCATGTTTTAAGTGCTACAAAGTCCCGAATCCTGCTTATAACACAATGATTTAGACCTAAAAGCTAGACAAAAATTCGACTACTTAGAGAGAACCAAATTTAATTCTGAAAAAAAATTTGAATTCATCAGCCTCTTTCCTTACGTTATGTAAGAAATCGATTTCATTATTTTTTGAATTTACTAATGACAAAAATAAAAAAAAAAAAATTAAAAAAAATAATGAAACATTTAATCAAAAATCGACTTCCTATATAACCTAGAAAAGAGGCTAATGAATTCAAATCTTTTTTCAAAATTAAATTGGGTAGGTACTCTTTAAGTAATCGAATTTTTGTCTAGTTTTTAGATTTAAAATGGTACAAATAATACACCGTTTACAATCCTCTTAAGGAGTTAGAAAAAAAAATTAGAAAATTTATAGTTAACTTTTACAGTCTTTAGTTAGTACCTCGGTTATGTGGTAAGTAAAATGTATACCTCTAGAAACACTGTTTAAAATGCCATCTTACTTATAATATTATAGCGAAATTTATTTTCACTCTTCCATAAAATTATGAAATTAAAGACATAATTTTTTTTATGTAAACCGTTGTATGCACTGATTTTTATCAATTACAGTTGCGATAAATTTATCTCTTATCAAATATTTTATCATAACAAAAAACAATAGACGTTCACTTACTTTAGTTGCTACAATTTAGTTATATCCACTATTCTATTATTTATCGTATATAGTATTTGTTATAAATCATTAGTGCTTTGTTAACGAAGTTACTAACACGTTTTGATCGCGATTAAAAAGTCGAGTGTTCAATTTAATTCGTATGAGAAATTACCATTAATATGGAGAAATTGTCATTTAACGTTAATTCTGAAATGTCTATAGCGAGTATAAGACAGTATGTCAGTACTGAAACAAATATGTTGCCGACAGACTTTTACTTGTTGTTAAATGGTAAAATTTTAAATGGAGATATTCCCCAAAATGGAATTGTACACGTTGTTCCTCGAATGCTGGGAGGCAAAGGAGGATTCGGTTCAATGTTACGAGCGATTGGTGCACAAATAGAAAAAACTACGAATCGCGAAGCGTGTAGAGATCTGAGTGGTCGCCGTTTGCGCGATATAAATGAAGAAAAGCGAGTAAAAGATTTTTTGGCTAAAGGAGGTCCCAGTACAGAAGATCCTGAAGAACGCAAACGGCGTAAATTACAACGGTTAAGTCAAGCACCCAAAACAGAATTTAAAGACGAACATTATGAAAAACATATGTCGGAAATGTCAGAATCTGTGTCAGACGCAGTAGAATGTGGTTTCAAAGCTGGCACATCGGAAATTGCAAAGAAGAAAAAAATTAAAATTACGGGATATTTCGATTCCGACTTGGATACAGATAGCAGTGATGAATCAGAAGAAGATACCAAAGAATCAAATGAAACAGAGCCATCAGACAATGAACCAAAAGAAGCAGAAAATGTTAATAAACGTAAAAGTTTAGATCTAGAAGATAATAATGTAATTGTAACAAAAAGAATTAAAGCATAAAAAATCAATAAAATGTTTTTGAAAATTTATCTAAATTGTATATGAACGTTTATCATGGTAGTAGTAACACCGTATCATAGAAACTTACAAATAATAGTCTATGGAAATACATAATTACATGTCTTAGTAATATTTATATTCAATATATATAATTTATTGTCATTATAAAATGTTCAAAATACTAGGATATAATTCTACAATCCACATTGAAATATTAAATAAATAATATATATATAAATACATACATCATCTTGAAGTTCAGTATTGGACTTTTGAGACGAAAGTGCATCTATAATGCTACTATAATAATCTTCATCTGAAATTCCTAAATATACTGATGATGTTTTATTAATTTGTTTCAACAGCCAAGTTTTACCAAACTAAAAACAACAAATATGGATACATAATATTAAAACTATTCAATTACATTAAATCGTGATCATTTTAAGTATTTACTAATTTTAAATAGCAAGAAAATAAAATCTACATTATTCCATTAATTTAAATTAATAAATTCTTATAGGATACTAATAAAATTTATTTACATTTGGAAAACTTTGACATCTTTTTTCTTCATTATTGTAAGCCATAGAGAATTCTTTTGATGAACTCTTTGAATCGTAATCTGGAATAGGTAATTTACCAAACAAAGGTGGTAGCCACTTTGAATTTAGTTTATAACGTAATACAATATTGGCAAAAGAATTCTGATCTTTGTTTTGATTTTCTTCTTTATTAAGTTTATCACCATTATCAAGTTTCTTCCACAGTGTATTTAAATTGTTTAAACTGTTATCGTTCATCAATTGCTCAATTTCTTTAACCAACTATAATTTAAAAAAAAAAACATGAAAATATAAACCCTTGTATGAAGCTAATAAATGAATAACTCGTGGATTACTTTGAATATTTGATCGGCATTATTATTTGATAATTTTCCAAAGACTCTTCTAAGTTCTAAAATATGTTTCATTAGTAGTCCAGGAACACCAATAAATAATTTGAAAAAAAATAATACCGCCGAACTTAATATTTCTGGTTGTTCATCTTTTGCTAAACATATATTCATCATAGTTTATAAATATGATTAAATACGAGTACATAAATAATTTACAAGTTTAAATATAGGTATTATTCAAAATTATTTCTAGATATATATCAATTATTATTTTTATTTTTGTATTTATTAATTAAGACAAATTTTAAAAAGTGAAAGGATATGTTTCATAAATAACCTAATTTAAAGGCCAAAGTTATAGAATTTACAAAAATGTGATAGAAATAATAACAAACATTCCAAAACGACATTGAATTAAAAATCATTTAAGTAATGTTTACAACTAACTGCAATGATATAATAAAATTTATATGTATTGAATAAATGGAAAAATAAAAATGTGTAATAATAAAATAATGGCTGGTGTGTTTGTATAAATTATTCATTAAAAATTATATCATATATATATATATATTTTTTTTAAATGTAATACTGAAAGATACTACCTGAATTCTAAGTAATTTTTAAATTAAAATTTGTTTTTTAATACAAATTTCCAGTGCCACGAATAAAAATATAAAGTACTTACATAATTCTTGTGTTATTCCATATAACATATTCAAGTTTTTCAAAATGATTTCATTTTTAGTTTCATTAATAACATTACAAAGTTCAGTAAAAGTTAAACATCTGAAAATTACATTTTAACTATAAAATTTACACATAAAATACATTTAACGAATTTGGTGGTCTCGCATATAATCAATATTTGCTATTGTATATATATTTTAACAAATACAATATTAATTATTAATCATTATATCCATTTATTTCAATCATAAGCATAATTAAGGTTAATAATAATATGCTTTTTCTTATTAAAGGCGTAATATTCTTAAAATGTATTTTCTTTATTCTAATTTACATTAAAAACATTAGAGCAAACAGTTTAAACTTGATAAACTCTTAATTTCAAGACGATTTATTTTAATTGATGTTTGTTAACTTTGTTAGAGTAAAAAAAAAAAAACTGTGTATTTAAATATAAAAATTCAAGTTTAGCAACTCCTTGAATCTTAAAAATTTTTTTTAGGTGTCTTGAGTGAAAACTCAAGTATTTTAGTTTTGAATAGTTTACGAGTTACAATTTGATAATATTTGCTAGTAACGCATGATATTTATTAACAGTAGTAAATAGCATTTATAAATATTAGGTTCTTGCATACAATTGTATTTACACCATATGGATTTGTCTGGGGTCCTATGGAGGAGGCATAATATCCAAATCCTCTACCAATCACAAAAAATAAATGAATAAGATTTCCAACTTTTTCTTAAACGTAATTCTCTAAGAAATCACATTTTTCATCATTTCCTATTAAGAATGAAACAATTACAAATTACAAATGCTAAGATTGTTTTAGAACCTCAAGGTTTGAACAACAGGGCCACTCGATAAGAACCTCCTTTGGAGTGTAATAATAAATAATATTTAAAATAATTACTTTTGAACGAGTTTCTCTTCTTCTTCTTTTCTCCCTTTAATAACACTTAGGTTATGACTCCACGTATGAATTGGTTCTGTAGATTCTATATTATCATTGTGTAAATATACACGAATGAGTCTCGAAAATCTAGGTAGCTGACTGATGTTTACATGCTTGCACATGTTGTCTATACTATCTTTTTCCATATTTCAGTATCAAGCCGCCTAATAAAAAGAAAAAAAATTCAATACTTTTACTACTCATACTTAAAAAGTGATCAATACAATCAGTTTTTAAGTTAAAACCATTGTTTAGTTATTATGTAAACTGAAAAATTATTTATTATACTTGACACGTAAATCCAATGGGTAATACAACACAGAATGTCGATACTATACCAAATAATAATACTGTTCACATACTTAGAACTTATTGAATAAGACAATATTCCAAACGCACCAATCGTGTTGAGTTTACAAGTTTTAATTTTTAATGGAATTAAAACAATATTTTTGGTTGAAACCCTACATTCAGTAAGATAATTAAAAATTAATTAATAACTTAACTAAATTAATACTCAACACTCTAAGTAGATATTATAATTATTATACAAATAGCGAGTCTACAAATTTAAAATATTCTTATCACAATCGATAAGGTCGGTTACTATTTCCCCCCCCCCACCCACCAACCTACCGCCACGAACGATCTGAAATCGCTACAATTGCTGACAAATAACAACGATACATATATCTATCGATCTAAAGTAGTGTAACGAAGCAACCGCGCACGGATCGTCCATAGACCACAATGATCTATTCTTAAATCATAAATTATAGGGTATTATAATAATCCACATCATAATAATATTACGGATGTTACAGAGACCAATAAATCAACTGCCAACAGGCAACAATGAATTGTTGCATATATACGACGAATACACATAATATTATTACATATGTAGACGTGATAATAATATTAAGGGTCAATATTGTGATTTTAATGATTGTGACCTGTACCGTGGTTCATACCTAAATCAGCATGACGATAACATTATCAAAGAACAAATGCGCAGTTTTCATTATTTTTTACTTCGCTTTAGTTCTTACTGATGCACATTAAACGTTCGAGTTATTTCGTAAATGTTTAGAATAATATAAGATTTTCAATTATGTAGTCACTTCTGTTTGTCCCGTCGATCTCGTTTTACAATTAAATGGGCTCGCTAATCTCACGACTGAACGTAAATGGAAAACGCTGATCTCACGTAAACCACAAGAGCACTAACACATTGAAAGTTCTGGAAAACAAAGGTTTTCGAATTCATTAAATGTCTAATTACACTCTGACCTCCTACCGATATATGCCCTTTGTGTATTTTATTTTTATTTCTCTTATTTTGCAACTCTGTGATTACTGTTCATTATGTTTACACTGTTAACACACCTCGGTGATATTTGATTGCCGCGCATTATTGTTCTGTCCTATACACAATACAATTATCTATTGTTGTTATTTCAATTCATTAACAATATTACTTGTTTGTTGTTATTTTAGATTGAATAAATATGCCTCAAACTGGGTATCAAATGTTGAGCTCTGAAAGAGAAGAAGAAGTTCACTTCCAGTTTACTCCCAATGAAGCTAGAAGTAAGCTTTCTAAAATAATATTGTAACAATATTAATAATAACGTACAAAAGTTTTATTAATTCAGAAAACCAAGATCGTTATTGATTGTGGAATTGGTGTTTCAATAATTTTTAATTCAAACGTATTGTTACGGTTGAATAAAAGAATTTAATTTTTACAGTTTTATAATTACCGAGTAATCAATAAAACGCGATTCTTTTTTATTCCCGTATTCACGATCATTCTTATTACACCTGTGTATGTTTTATTAAAGTGTATTTATATATACTTTTTAGACAGATGGAATCATATAGAAGATTTGGATACTTTTTTCACTAGAATCTATTTTTACCACCAGAGACATGGATTTGTTTGTCTAATTCTTCAATCGACACTAGATCTTTTGCAAGTGATATTCTTATTGGTGTTTTCTTTATTTCTGTTCTACTGCATTGACTATCCAGTACTTTTCAGGTATAGTTTTAAAACCAATATTGTTCATTTATTATTCAATATTTATAGAACGAGTTATTATAAAATGGGTACTTTACATTTTAATTTTTTCTCATAGTATTTTATCTTAAATTTTTCTCAAAGTTGTGTGATTATATATAACTAAAAAAATAGAAATAAAAAATAGCTTAACTGTTTACTTCAGAGTTATGTTTCAAGTAACTTCATTTGTTGTAAAAAAAAAAAAAAAAATTAAAAAATTAATCACAAGGTCAAAAATGATAATGACACTGCAAAAATTAATTCCTGTATTTTTATTTTTTCATTTATTAAAGTAATGTAATCTAAAAGACTTAAGACTAAAATAAATATATTTTTTTTTCAAAATGTACATACCTATTAATAGGATTAGGATTGTTACACAATATAAAACAGTAATATACGCAACACAAATTTAATAACATAATAAAACAAATTAAGATAGTTAAAATACTATATTATAACTTTTGTACGAATATATTGAATGTATTTTATGATAACTATTTAGAGACAAACCAATAGAATCTAGCAAAGTAGTGAATAATACTGATAAAGTACGTTTATCCGATGTAATCCTGCCGGCTTCAAAATGTACAAGCAAATTTACATTTTTAACATATCTGTACATCATACCATTATTGATGTTCGCTATTTTTCGACTAATGAAAGTATTCAATGTCGCCTACCATTATGCTGACATCAAAGCATTTTATAACGTTGCTCTTCATGTATCTGATGTAAGATATTATGTTAAAATAAACATCTATAAAAGAATTTTATATATCTAAATATTATAATATGTTTATTTACAAAATGAAACAAATTGTTTATTTCCAGAAAGAGTTACAAAATTATACATGGCGAGAAATAGTACAGAAAGTAATTGAAGCGCAAAAAGAACAAAATATGTGTATACACAAGCGTGATCTTACAGAACTTGACATTTATCAACGTATTTTAAGGTTAACTAAAATAGATTGTTAGTGTATTGACAAAAATTTTAATATTAATATACTTGTTTAATATTTTTAGAACAAAAAACTACTTAATAGCTCTTGTGAATAAATCTGTACTTCCTACCCATTTTAATATACCATTTATCGGAAATGTAATTTATTTTTCACATGGAATGAAATACAATTTAAATTTATTGCTATTTTGTAAGTAATTGCAATTAAAATTTCACATTTTAAACTATACTTTTGAATTTATATATATTATACACACATATAAATAACTAAACTAATTTCAGGGGGTCCATGGTCACCATTTGAAAACAATTGGCATCTTAAATCCGAGTTTAAACAATCTGGAAAACGTTTAGAATTGGCACGCTCTATGCAAAAAACTATTAGTTGGATTGCATTAATAAATTTACTGCTTTCTCCAGTAATTTTTACTTGGCAATTAATTTATAAATTGTGTGATAATGCTCAAGTAAGATATATAACTTCATAATGTATTCAGTTTGTTATTGTTACGTTTTTTTTTTCTATTTTTATTGTTTTTTTTATCCTTTAGTTGGTAAAAAATGAACCAAGTGTACTGAGTATTCGCATGTGGTCTTTATATTCAAAAATGTATTTACGGCACTTCAATGAACTTGACCATGAACTCAGTGCACGACTTAGTCGTGCATATATGCCTGCTGCTAAATATTTACAAAGTTTCGCAGCACCTGTTAGTGTTATAGTTGCAAAGTATGGTTAAGATTAACTATTGATCTCTTATTATTTTTAATTATTTTATTATATTATGTTATATTTATTTTTTTTTTTTTTTTCAGAAATACAATGTTTTTTACTAGTGCTATTATGGTACCAATACTAGCATTGACTATTTATGATGACAGCATTTTATCGATTGAACACATGATAACTATATTGAGTGTATTGTCACTATTGTTTTTAGTTTGTCGGTTAGTTAAAAAATATTTATATATTAATGTTAATTTAATTTATAATCAATGTGATATTTACCATTTTAGAAGTTTTGTCGATGACGATAAGGAAATTGTTTGCCAAGAATCATTAATGACAGCTGTATTATCTGAAGTACATTACCTACCAGACTTGTGGGTTGGAAAAGCACATACACAATTAGTCAGCAATCAATTTTCTCAATTTTTCCCATTTAAAGCTGTAAGTTGTTGTATGTGTAAATTATATAAATATAAGTTGAATATTGTAAGAACACTTATTTACAGAATTATTTGTTAAATGAATTACTATCGCCAATAGTTACTCCGTTTATACTGTTGTTTTGGCTTCGTCCCAGAGCATTAGAAATTGTAGATTTTTATCGTAACTACACTGCTGAAGTAACTGGAGTAGGTGATGTATGTGCATTTTCCATGATGAATTTACGTAAAAATGGTAATCCTGCTTGGCGTTCGCCTGGACCTATAGTGCCTAGCACTCCTGCAGCAAAATTGCCACAAATAGATCAAGTTGAAGATGGAAAATTAGAAATGTCTCTTTTAAGTTTTTCAGTACGGAACCCTACTTGGGAGCCTGTTGATATTGAAGCTAAAGAGTTTGTGGACGAAATGCTTGCTAAAACTCGACAACAATTCCCATTGACCAGTAAATCAATAATAAACCCAGTGAGATTTAAATTAATTATAAAATACATATATATATTTATTATGTACACACATTAATTGGTTGTATTTTTTTTAGTCTCAATGTAGTGATGTGATTAGTAGTACATTGCAAATAGCAGATATACCTTCTTGCTTAATTGGGCTTGATCAGAGTACACGTTTACTACATAAAGAAGGGTATGTGTGTTATTTAATTGGGATTTAATTTTATTTGAATTAATCATTTTTGTAATTGTTTAGCTTGACTGGTCGGCCAAACCGAATTAATAGTAATTCTATTTTGTGCTCATCAATATTTACTTCGCCTAATTACGCAACATCGGTGGAAATAAATCAGAGTGCATTGCTTTTACATAGCATTCATAGAAAGTAATTACATAGTGAATGTGTAAATAATGAAATTCTCACATTGTTTATGTATTTTTAGGCAACTCGAAGAACGAGGTAATCGTACAGCTTCTTCAGTTAACCAGTCGGTTCACACTAGTGTACAAGAACGTACTCCATTGCTAAAAACTGGGGCAAGAATTATCTGATTGTTACGACTTGCACTTATGGGCCTAATAATTACTGTGATATTAATTAAGGCGTAGTAATATTTTTTCTCATATGAGATTTATAATCAATCTTTTATTTAATATGTATTTGTTGTATTCGGTATATTTTTATTTTATTGAAATCGTGAGTGTGACCCCTGATTAGTTTTCCCTACTATGAATAATGTATTTATATAAATTTTGTTTTCTAATCTGTATTTTTAATTCTTTATGTGTTTGCTGAAATGTAACAATATTGTAACCTAGTTTTCGTGTTCATACTGTCACTTAACATGTAATAAAAATTATCAAGTTTAAATCAAATTGTTTAGACATTGAAATTCGACAACTTAGTATTTTGATAAATGTACGGGAAACCAGTTTTTACGAAAAACAAGAACATTCATATGGTTATTGATTTTAAATTTTACCAATATGGATTTATTGTATAAATATGAGCATAATCCATTTTGGTTTTTGGTAATGAGTACATTATCGTTATTGTCCATTAACTCAGAAATCGCGATTGTGATAATACGGGTATGTTACGATATATAATAAAATATATCATCATATTCATAGATTATATTATATGACATTTGAACAAAATAGTTCTAAATAAGACTTAAAAACATAAAAGCATTGAATACACATAATATTACTAATAATTTTGTAGAAAGTATTTTTTATTTAAGTATAATTTTTTCCATCTATTTAACCGAGATATATTTTATTAAAAAAAAATAATAATAATAATATACTCCGTTAATTATTTATGATACTATATTACTATTGAATGCGTTTGTTTACCACAAAAAAAAAAAAAAAAAACGTTTATTCGATTTCAAAACGTATTCAAAAGTCCAACTTCCAATAAGAATAAAATCGCAACAAACGTAATCGTTTATAGAAAATAATGCAAAATAAATACGTGCAAGAGCCGTCAACGCAATCTCGCCTTGTAATTTTTTCTCAAACAAACGTCTTAAAAATACATTTATTTTACCAAAAAAAAAAAAAGTAAAATACGATTGTTCACTCCGTTATATAATTAAATATCTTATAAAAAGGCGATAATTATCGTTTCGCACTCGTCGCTCATCGTCACGTGTATTATATTTTTTGTGCAAAATTTGTTTTTCGTCTAACGATCGTCGTCAAATACGCGCGTCGTTTTAAATTATTTTTTTTATAATCGTTTATTACTCGACGTTACGTCGTCGTCATTGCGCGTTTTTATCGCGGTGTTTATTATTGCGTATTCGTTATAAAATTATATGCGAAAAATTGTCAAAGTCGCAGTGTTCGTTCGATTTATATTTTCGTTCCACGTAACTCTCCTTCTTTTATATCATGTCGTCGTTGTGATTGAAATAGCCGTCGTAATAATTTGTTATGTTTTGCACGAATTGTGCGTAGATTTATCGTCTCTAATAATTAACAATAATTACGTTTTGTTATTATTTCCTGTACGAATTAAATTTTATTACTAATTATTGTATTCTGTTTTTTTAGATTATTATTTGTCACTTTACGTGTGTAATTATTCGATTTAGATTTTATATTCATTCTATTAAAGAGAGTCCATACGTCATGTTCGACAGACGTTACGGTTTTATTTCCCATAAAAAGACATCGTTAAAAATACAATGATTCGATGGATCCCGAGTGTAACCAAATATGAACACACGTACGACAATGCGTTTATTTACGTATTCGTATAAATTAATTTTTAAAATATCATTCCCAGAGGCTGTGGAAAAAATTACATTTCAATTTTTCAACAGAAGCTTATGTATACTCAAAATTAAATCCATATTTTAAAACAATTAATTTATACGATTTTTTTTTTTTATTTCCAATAAACGTTTACGTCTCGCGAGTAATAACAAAATAATATACGACAATACGAGACGTTTACATTTTTAATAATAAAATAAAAACAATGTTATACATTAAAATATTAACTAATACCCAGTTATGGAATTTGAATGAGAGACTAAATTCTTTTTTGTTCGTAGTTTCCCAAAACACTGTGTTGGGGAACCGAGAAAGTATAAATATTAGTAACAGTATTATAATAAAAATAAGTATTTCGTAATAACCCATATAAAATAAATGTGGAGAGGATTTCTATTTCAAATTGTTCCGTAGTATTATAAAGTCAAGGTAAAATAACAATAATGTTTACATAATTTATTAGGTACCTTAAAATAAACAATACGCGAATGTTTACGGAAAATAAAATAAAACCTTAATCAGAAAAATATTACACTTTTAATTTTACCGCAATTCAACAACCGTGTTTTCATCTTCGAATCAATTACTATACTATACGCGGGGATTCGTAAATATTTTATTGTGGTAGGCCCACGTCTTTGAATGTATTTACGGGTACCTATTTGCTTCAAATCACGTCTGTATAACATATTGTAAGTATATTTTTTTGGTATTTAGAGGCGCACGTCCTCTCCTCCCATTTTGGATCCTTACCTGTATTCTAATAGGGTTCATGAAAATATTTTCCCTCGGTACCTATATCATAGAAAACGCTACCTCCTACACAATGATTTAGAATGGAGAATTAAAATGGGTATCAATTTGTTTGAGTACAAAATTGTTCAGTTGTGACGGCGAGAGATGTCCCCCCGGTTCCGTCAACCATTGGTTATCAATTTATCATGAAGAATAGTGGCCTTGATTCGTTGTCAAGGTGGCGGGGATAATAGATTATAATGTTTTCGTATCTTCACCATATAATTTTTGAAATTTCAAAGTCTAAATTTTAATATTATATTGCATTTCATAATTATAAATTGGTACTTTGTGTACCAAAAGGTGCTAAATTTAATGACCTTGATTGATTTCTGTGAATCAAAATGTTTATTTCGTTAAAAAATGTTGTAATCAGCGATTTGAACGAACTATAGTCTTTTACTATTTTTAATAGAATTGAAAATACTAAACGTATAAATGAGTAGGTAGTGTAATTTTATTTATTTTTTTTTTTTTCATTACAAATAGTCGAATTTCGTGAAAACACCTGAAACTAAACGTATTTAAACAATTAACAAAAATGTCCATCACGGCCACAAGGAACATACCCGACTGCAATGCAGATGGTAATAATTCTTTTTCACGTGTATTTAAAGAAATATATTTAATTAATAACTAATGATTGTTGACAATATTGACAAATAATTATATACGTTTGGTCACAAATTATCATCTATAAGCGCGTGTGTTTATGGACTCGAATGTCTGACTTGATCATATGGGCTCTCGGAGCGTTACAAATTTAAAACAGCTATAATAGTTAATCAAAAGCCACAATATTTTATAACCCCGATGTTCTTGTCATTTACTTGTTGAAGTATTTCAGTTTATAAAACA
Organism: Chaetogeoica ovagalla; assembly: GCA_032441825.1. Taxonomy (NCBI): domain Eukaryota; kingdom Metazoa; phylum Arthropoda; class Insecta; order Hemiptera; family Aphididae; genus Chaetogeoica; species Chaetogeoica ovagalla. The sequence goes on from CM063727.1 coordinate 12,454,618, forward strand.
CATTGGGAAATCGGAAGTACACCTAAGTAGCGGCCAAACAAAATTTATACCATAATTTGTAACTTATGTCGCTTTGAATAAAATTATTGACTATATATATTGTATTTAACTTTTATAAATATATTTTTTTTATACAAAAAATTTATGTAAATAATTTTTTTTTAAATTTTTTATTAATAAATGTAGATACAATTTGTAGAATCTTTTTACAAAAAGCATATGTTAACTAAGGAAAACACTGGCATTTAAAAAAAAGCACTCACCCAACATTCACACTTTATTTGATGAATTAAAGCGTTTTTAGTTTAAAAAAGATATGTATTTTAAGAAAACATAAAATGGATTTCTAGCATTATGTTGTTTAAACCGTTCAAAACACATATATAGAACTCGACTGTCTTATATTTAATCTCATATTTCGTTTGAGTAAATTATATTTATTAATAGTATTTACACTTGAAGTCCACTCAACTCTCTTATATGTTTATATTTTTAATCATTAATTGCTTGGTGACTTATGTCATGTCAAATGACAGAAATTCTAAGAAAAAAACCATGATCAATGTGTATATTACACAAATTTGTGAATAAACATTAATATATATATATTTTTTTTTTATATGCTGTTATATAGATATGGACAGTCGTGATCAAATTTCCATAAATGTACTACCAGATGAAGTTCTACTATTCATATTCAGAAAACTTTCGGCTGTTCAGTTTATTACGTGTATACCCCTTGTATGCAATCGTTGGTTAAATATAATTGTATCGGATACACATACATTAAATCAAATTGGAATGTACCACATGAATGTAAATAACACAGTGGATTTTTTTTTTTATAAAACCGAACTTGGAAAAAATCTTAATTTTTTACCCCATACTTATCGCAATGTTAACACAGTTCGCAAAGCACCTATTTCTTATTCCGACACATTTTATTTATGTACCCAATTCTCAAATATATTCGGTTATATAAAAACACTAGTGATCTCAGGTAACCTAAATACATACGTGATTGAAGGTTTTACATATGTAAATAATATAACAACAATTGAATTCTTTGATTTAAAAATCCAAGATTGTCACGTGTATACATTATTAGAATTGGGTGCTGTATATCCTAGTGTAGAAAATGTGATGTATATCCAATGCTTTATTCATAACCTATCCGGTAGTCATTATTTACATAATGGTTTCAAGCGATTAAAACAATTTCGTATGGACCATTACTTTATTACCCAAGGGCTTCTAGAAGATTTATTAAACAGTCATCCTACTATTGAAACAATCATTTTGAATGATTTTAGTTTTTTGGACGATAGATGGTTCGATGTTTTGTTAAAGAAACTTAAAGGACAAAGAACTATAAAAAATCTCTGCATACACAGTCCATATGTAACCGATAAAAGAGTAAACGAATTCTTAGCAACGAGCAATCTATTTCTAGACAAATCAAAAGTAAATATTTATCGTAACAAATGTGGGTTTCCATTTTCTATTAGTATCGATTGAAATTTTAATATTTTTACTTTTTACACAAAAATGGTAATACTCGTTTTATTAAAGATTTTATCTGTCGCAAGTACAATATATAATATGTGAACATTTTGTTTTTTAAACTATACATTTTATTCATTCAAATACCATTTCTAAGTTTATTATACAAGTCTTTTTCAGGATTAACATATCAAAAGTTCATTTTTCTTTTTAAACAAGTTATGTTGCCATCTTTTTATTTTGACAGTTTTGATTATAATAAGTGATAATACACTTGTATGATTATTTTATATTACAAACGTGTGCCATTAAAAATAATTATTGAATAATACGAAATCATTATTTTGTAATTGTTAACATTTTTGACATATTAAACATTTAAATAAAAATATGAGATATTGGGGTTACCAATATTTTTTTTATCATATATTATAATTTAACTATAATTTCTTATAAGTTAAACTATGATTTGAAAGGGAACCGGAGTTATAAGTTAAACTATTATTAAGTCATGAACATTATTTTTTTTTATTACTCCATTCATTAATGATAAAATATCATACAATTTAAATTATATATTCTATAGTACAAAATATTTATATTTTTTCACAAATAGTAGATACATTTTCACATTTAGTAATAATTAAAATCTATAAATAGACTAGTAAAGATGATCTTGATCTTAGGTGCTAATATAAATTAGGTAGAACTTAGAAGTTAATCATTCATTAATATCAAGTATGTCTTGAATAAATAATAATAATAATAAATTAATAAATAAAAACAATAACTAGCAACAAAATGAGCAAGGGAACACATATATTATGTCATGTCGTAATGTAATAGGTTTGTCAACGTTTTATCACAATAATTGAATAACTCTTAAGATATTCATTAAAATATATATATATATAATTATAACTAATTTTGAATAAAGTTGCTATAATTATTATATGTAGGTATTAATTACTTAATAAACATAAAAGCATCAAATTTGATCAATAATTAAAATAGTCTTGTCATATGTCTAATACGATAATATCCAGCACGTAGTTAACATTTAAGTTTGGAAAGGTTAAAGTCGGATTTACATGAGATGTAAGCCATGACCGTGATCTACATAGTTTTTATAACTCATACATTTGATTTTAAAAAGTGTTACACGTCGAATCGTAAAGAAGTTTACACATAAATGTAATTTTTGTTCGATAATATGGAATAGTTAATAGCGAAAGCACATCAATTACTCCACAACTAAAATGTCTCAAAATGTTTGATATTGCACAAACTAGTTGTATCATGTTTGTAAAGCCCTACTCTTATGTTCATGATCTACGTATTGGTTGTTTACATAAACCGCTAGCCACGATTTTAAAACCAACGATCATGGTTTACAATCCGTTTAAAACCGACAGTTTTTGTTAAAATATGTGTACAAAAATAACAATATAAATACTTAAAAAATATAATGTTTTTAGTAAGAGTGATTCACTGCAGTAAATCTTCGTAGTGAGTTCTAATCAAAAGTAAAGATACAATTTTTAAGCTAAACAGGTATAATGCCAGGATACAGGAGGTATATATTAATATAATATCAGTGGGATAGCTAAAATAATTTTTCAAGTCTTATTCATCTTGAATCTGAGGTATCCCCAGTGCAAGAAACTGTCATTTCAGCAACATTCGACGCTGGTGTTTACAATCTTCAATAGCAAATCTGAAAATTGTGTTCTTACAGTATTAAACATATTTCTTTTGAATAATATATCATTGATTAGGTATTAAAATAACAAAGTGACGAATGTAGGTTTAGTTAAAAACTCGAATTTGTATTGCCTTACTTGTACATGAAATATGCATTTGGAGCTGTTGCTAAATGCCAAAGTGAATGTGCATCAAATGTCCATAGAAGTGGTGGAAAATCTGCTAGTTCTAGTAATGAAGCCAAAGTCATGCCGAGCACATAAAATATTAAATATTTCCCATGGCCCATTCTGCGACGATTCAACACTGCCCATATTAACATGGCTGTGCCTGTTACTGCGCCTAAATTCATAATAGTATACATATTACACCAAACATGTCGTACAAAGAAGAAAGGTTGTACGTACCCACAAGCAGATTTGTAGTCATGTTGTACTTGTAATCATATTCTGTGGTAAGAAGATACAACGAATGATAGATGAATGCAAGGGAACAAATCACCATAAATGTATTTTTCACAATTGGATTACTGTATAACAGAATTCGATAACCTATTGTATAAAATGCGAATAGAACCATAGCGTATGCACTAATGTAGTCCATTAATTCAGTAAACATAGTGTCTCGGCCATGGAATACAGCTGACCAAATCCAACAGTTGGCCGATATCTAAAAACAATAATTTATTTAAATACATATCAATCTAAATAAAGTATTAAGAAACATAAGAGTGTTTTTTAAGCGTTAGTCTCATTCATAATTTGTGAGTACAAACTGTGCCATTTTTATATGTAGTTAAATAATAAAACTATAAATGGAGTGCAATTCTTTTTCATAATATTCTTCCTGCTATTAGTTATTTATGTTCAATTTTGGATGGGTGTACTTATAGTATTCAATATTTTAATACAATTGATATTATTTTATGACATGATATAACTCGCTGTAAAGTTTTGAACAAATTTAATTTATATTGGTACGGAGTACCTATCAATATCAAGAAAATTATAAAAATATTTTAGTGAAAAATTATTTTAGTAAGTGCTTATTACATCAATAATGGTAACATAGTAACTTACCCAGAGTACTCTAGTATCCTTTATGTGTTTGGTCATTATGATTCATAGGAATTAATTTTCTAAAAGAAATATTTTTCAATATTTTTAACATAAATATAAATGTTATAAAGGAGTATAAATTAATCCAAATTTATAAAAGACAAATTGTGAATTACACATTAATTTGTACATAATCATTAAAATAGAATGTAATTGATCAGATTTTTCGTCGAATATATTTTTATGTTTATAGCATACTGTCTTAAAATATATTTTTGGTTTTATCGGTATCACATTATTTACACATCGTAAAAAAAAAAATAAAATAATTAACTTATATTAATAAACAAAATTGAATTTACCAATGTATACAAAAACCATATGTTACATGACGGCAATGTGAAACGTATTTGCTCCTTAAAACGATTGAACATAACCAAATTTGTTAACAAATTCAACAAGGAAAATGCTACAGATGCGGGTTCTTGCAGACCAAGTAGTCTTTTGAATGGCCACTAAAATAATATGAGTAAATAAATTGAAAATAGATATTTTTGAAATAAGTTTTTATATAAAAACCTTTCCATGAAATTGTGGTACTGGCCAATCGCGTTCTACTAAACCTTCAACCATCGGCCACATGCAATCATATTTGCAGTTTTCCGAACATTTCCACTTGAAAACGTCTAAAACTGCAATGCAACAGCTTCTCTTGTATCTAACACCATCTAAATTTCAAATCACTCGTATAAATAAATCATCATTGATTAATTGTTAATTTTTAAATCACATCACCTTTATCGCATCGTTTTTCTGTACATTCCAATACACAATTTCTGTATGAAGGATAGCTGTCTCCGAGAGAGCAATGCCCGAGTACATGAGTCAACGTCAAAATTATAAACACAAATAGATATTGTGTCATTTTTTCACTGTTTTAACAACGTTGAGCATTACTGGTTACGTTTCATGACTGGAAAACACTGTAATAAATATTAAACAACACAACGCGTAATTACAAAAGAGTCATAATACAGTTTCGTTGTCTTTTAAAAATCGGATTCAATCGGTTTGAAACATTAAATGTAATTTAATTAATATATTATTTTTATAATATTCGTATAGGCATTATAATAATTTAATAATATAGTTTATCAATATTATTATCAATAGAATTTTCTTTTTTTATCAATGATAACATTTTAATATTAATTTATGATTTTCAAAACGATTTTCCAAAGAAACAGAGCGTGTTATCTTACCCTCTGTGAAATAACATTATAGTGCCGTTTGCTCTCAAATTTAGGCGTTTGTGTACGAGATCTGCTTATGACTTGACGAAGTTTAGCTATGTTTTTAATAAGTATTTTTGTCCACAAAACGTAAATCAGTACAAATGGCATCGCGTTAATTTATGTGCACAAAAAAAAAAAAATTACAGAATTCATTTCCACACACAATGTCCTAAATATTTTGTAAATAAAAACTATATTAGAAAGGTTAACTACAGTTACTGTGTGGTCTGCTACCAAAACGTTGGTTGTTCAATTGTCTAAGTAAAAGTCTAACGCAGTACTTAATGTAAATAACTATAAACAAATATCTATCATCTAGTATCGCATATATGTATACATTTCATAACAAAGTATGATTTTATTCGGTATACATTTATTGCACATAATAAAGAAAAAAAAATAAGATTCTGTAAGCAAAGAATTAAAAATAAATTGTTTTTTTTTTTTTTTAACATGTAATTAGCGATCATTCAGTGTTTTATTAAAAATATCTAATCAGTACTGCAACATTAAATATCCTTAAACCAATGTGTCAATCATATTGTAAAACAATTTTAAATATTGAAAAATTTCTCTGATAATTTGATTAACATATCAATAAACAGATAAGGAAACAGAAAAATAAGTACTACAAAGGAAATTGTATTTTTTAGACATTTACAATAATATGATTTACCAATTAAAATCTGTAGAATAAAAAATATCATTTCTTCATGATAAAAAAATTATAACATCTACGTAGCATATACTATTTAAATATTTTGTTTTATACCAGTTAATTTTTAAACTTAAAAAAAAATGTAATAATGGTTCAATTTTAAGAAAATGTATTATTTTATTAAATACAAAATATTTAAATAATAAGTTTAAATTGAAAAAATTACATTTTCACAAATCAAAAATTCATCAACATAATGCAATTTTTTTCGTGTATTAATTCATTAATTCATTTAATAATCTGCTGCATTATTCGCCAAGTAATCTCTACGGCCGATATTAGATGCTTGTTTAGTTTGTATTGCTTCTAATTTTGGACAATCTGTAATCCTGTGGCCCAAACCACCACAATAACTACAACCTCTTTCATCTAAAATATAAAATAACATTAATATTATATTCTATTGAAAAAAATATGTAAAAATAATAATTTTAAACCTCCAAGCTGCAAGTATTTTTCATTTTCTGATTCTAATTCGGCCAAAAATAATGGAACCTTTTGTCGAGCTTCTATTAATAAATGTTTCAAATCTAACAATACAGATTCATCATTGGCTTTATTGATGAACGTTGTAGCTATACCAGTTTTACCTGAACGACCAGTTCTACCAATTCTGTGCACTACATCAAAAATCCAAAAACAAATTATTGTATTTTTAACAAAAGATATATTTCTAACAACAAACCATAGTTTTCAACATCATCAGGCATATCATAATTAATTACATGCTGAATTTCTTCAAAATCTAAACCTTTGGAAGCGACATCAGTGGCCACAAGTACATCTTTTTGGCCTTTTCTGAATGCTTCAACTGACTTTGAACGCTCCTCTTGATCTAAATACACACATATTATTTAAATATCAAACGCCCAACAGTAATTAATAATAAAATACAAATAGTAATTAAAACTAAAACATTAATATATTTATATGGAAATAAGGAAGAAAAATTGAGGTTGTAAAAGAACGATTTAATTTTATAGATAGAAGACTTGGGATGTAAAGTGAAGAGGATAACTGTAATCATAGGGTGTGGTAAACAGTATAGTATGAAACAAAGAAGGGAAAATTGGAAGATGGAAAGAATTTTAAATAAAATACAGAAAAAGTTAAAAGTATCAAGAACCCTTCTAATCCAGGATTTTATAAAACTTCCTGAATATTTAGAACTTTTTGGTCTAAGAATTAGTTATGTGGAAGTACAGGTTGAAGAACAAAAAAAGCAGCATAAAACTTATTTTGAATCTGTTCTAACCATAGCTGATTGAAAATAGAAACTTTAGTACCATGTTTAATGTAACTCAAGACTTTTAACGTTTTACTTATGATGACGTTAATGTAGTAACCATCAAAGAAAGAATAATAAAGACCTTTGATGACAGATACTTGTAACTGAGATTCATTTACTATACTAAGAAATATGGAAAAAAGAAAGTCAAATAGAATCCGGAAAACAAATTTACTTGACACATGTTTTGATTATTTAAAGTTAGAAATTAAATTAAGGAATACATTATAAATTAAATAAATCATACCTTTTCCACCATGTATAGCCACTGCTTCGACTCCTTTAAGCAATAAATATTCATGTATTGCGTCAACGTCTTGTTTTTTTTCAGCAAAAATCAAGACAGGTGGCATAGTTTTTTTTAAACATTCGAGCAAATAAATAACTTTTGCCTCTTGTTTAACATACTCTACTTCCTATTTTACGTAATACACATAAATTGTTTATACACGATTATATAACAATTAGAAAAAAAATTACTTGAATGACATTCATTGATGCAGCACCTGCTCTACCGACATTAATGGTAATTGGTTTGACTAGAGCTGATCGAGCAAAATTTTGAATTTTTTTCGGCATAGTAGCAGAAAACAATAATGTTTGTCGTTGGCCCTAAAGTGAAATCGATAAAAAACATTTAATACTAATGTTAATAATTGTAATTAATAAAATACATACTTGGAAAAATGAAAATATAGTTCTCACGTCTTCTTCAAAACCCATATCTATCATTCGATCGGCTTCATCCATACACAAATATCTAATAAACAAAACCGGCATAACATACATATAATATTGTTTAAAATTTAAGTTTATTAACTAACCGGCAAATGTCCAAGTTTATCATTTTCTTGTCCAACATGTCCATTAGTCGACCAGGAGTTGCCACCATAATGTGTACGCCCCTAAATAATGAATATAAAAATTCAAACATAAATGAATAATAATAAAAAGTTATATAATTTAAAAATACCTTTTAATAACATCGAGCGATTCAAAAATAGGTATGCCTCCTATAGCTAAACACGACCTAAGTCTAGGGTAATTAGTACGCTCTAGATACATTATATAGTGATTAATAATATCAAATGTTTGTTTAGCCAATTCTCTAGATGGACAAATTATTAATCCTGCACAATTTGATAAAAAAATGGTTTTAAAAAATGTCTAATAAGTATGTATTCATAAATATATATTTTATACCATAAGGTCCTTCATTAGATACGAATGGTAATTTTACTTCTTGTTCAAGACAAAACATCAAAAGCGGCAACACAAAAACTAATGTCTTACCACTACCTGTGAACGCAATACCAATCATATCTCTTCCAGACAATCTATAACATAAGTTTATACTATAAATATCCATATTATGTTACATCTACAAAGTATAAATTTCATTCAAACAATTCGTATACACGGTGGGAATTCCTTGGATTTGAATCGGTGTAGGGTTTTTAATGCCTTTTTGGGCAAGGCCAGCCATAATGCCTCTATTGAATTTCATTTCTTCAAAAAATTTGAGAGGTGGAGGAATTTCTTCTCCTTCCACTAATATATGTAGTTTATGGCGCACATTTTCATGACGTTCTTCTGTCATCGCTAAGATATATTTTGGTGCCTTCCAACTAAAATTATAAGTACAATTTTAAATCAACTTTAAAATATAATATCCAACAATGTTTACCTGGTTTTAATCGGATCATCATATTGTATGCCTTTGGCCAATTCTGAAACGCCCATTAAAGCTTTTTTTTCAGCAACGCTTTCTAAAATTTTTTCTTCTTCCTTTAACTGTTTTTCCATTTGACTTTCTTTTTTAGCTATAATTTAGTAAACAATGTAACATATAAGTTAAATTCTTTTATATACCTAATGTCAAATATAAATCATGCTAACCTTCAGCAAGTTTCTTAAGTTCCGTGTGTTGATCCAAAAGACTAATGTTGGATTTTCTACCCCATACTTGTCCTTCGGTTTCGTCATCATCAAATTCATCACTAGATATCTTCAACTTTTTTCCAGGCTCTTCTTTAATCTTAAAAATAATTCAAACCCTAAGTAAGTAGCCAAACGGAATTTTTACAGAATTATAAAATATAATAATCACCTTTGAAAGACTATTCAGTTTGAGAAGTTCTTGTTTTTTCCGCTCCCTGACGGGTACATACGGTACATAATCATCGTCCGAATTGGACTCTTCATCATCCTTTCGGTACCGCTGAAACAGACAACAAACCGATTATGTATAATTGGTCACTCAGTTAAAACCGAGTGATATTATAAACATTAATTTCAACAATCGTGAAATGTAGACGTTCACAGTTCTACATATATTACCTTGAGCGGCGCTTTAAATTCGGACATTATCTAGAGAAAGTGTATATTATTTTGTGTTTACATTTTATGAACTCAAAGGCAAATTGTAAACAATTCGTATTTAATCAGTTCGAGTACTAACGGTTGTAAATTGATAACAGGAATATATCACGAAACACATTGATAACATCACGAGTCAATGAGAATATACAACTATTGCAGCGGTTCCCAAAATGGGCACCACGAACACCACTTTCCTGAGACACTCAAAAACAATACTATTTGTAATTTTTTTTTTTCCTGTTAATTTCAAATTAAATCTTATAAAAAAAAAAGTGCATTTCGTATATTTCGATTCGGACTCCATAATAACCACGTAATATTCAACTTCCATAATAACTTCAGATCCACATTAAAAAATTCCCGTAACAACAATTCGTACGTCAAATTTCGGCTAGATTTAAAAGACAATTGCAAGACAGTTATAAGGTTTTAAGCGAAAAGGGGTAAACATTACTATTACCCTTTGTCACGCACCAATTACTTATGCGAGTCAGGATTTTCGGCTTATATTGCAACTAAAAACAAATATCGTCACCCCTTCGACGACCAGAACCTGACCATTGCTTCCAATTGTCAAAAATAAAACCGGACATCGCCAAAATTTTTAACACGAGCAGCTACACGCAACTCGTTAATAATATTATTTTATTCGTGTTTATAATAATTTTTCTCTTTATAATATTTTTCATTGTTTTTAAGTACAAAAGTGATTTAACTTTGAATCAGCTGTAAAATAACTTTTACAATATATGCACGTGTGCTCTGTGTACTTGTCCCCGTCCACCGCAACGTCGAAATGCTTTTGGCACGACGGCATTTCGACATTTTCGGATCGGTTTCAGCACTGCGTTGTTCTTCGACTATCCTTAAATTATTTTTTTAAATATATTTTTAACTGTTATTATAACTATATAGGATGTATGCGCAATAGATATCTACGAAATACCGCAGTGGAATGAGGGATACGTCATATTTTATAATATTATTGGTACATCCATGAAGGTTAGAGCATAATAAAAATAATTAATTTATATCGTGGATTACATCTCTCTCTCTCTCTCGCTCTCTAACCTTCACGATTTTACGCAGATGTATAAAATTTATTTACGTTTATTTTACACATCTGTGTGATTATATCTTAACTATATTTACTGTTTACAATTCGAGTGCTTGTGGATTTTTTAATAATAAAATGAAAAAAAACTCAATTCCACAAAAATATATTTACTTTTATTCGGTAAATACGTATTTCAATAATTATATTATATTACCATCTTCAGTATACACAATACGTACGTTTAACGGCAGCCGACTGTCCTCCTTCTATATTAAACAAATTAATTAGCGCCTATCGTTTTCCGCCTTCGAACGATGAGTCATCGTCCGATAAATCGTCAAACGAATACGTTTCGCCATATCGCGTTTACAACATTATATTATTTTAAAAGTTTTAACAAATTATTTTGTAATGGATTTAAATCCTAATCTAATAAATTACTTTTAATTTTTATTGAGTTTGTATTGCGATTTGTTTCTAATACATGTTCTGCTAGAGGAGATTTTTCGTTTTCTTGATTTTTTTTTAATATTTCTCAAATGTTCTATAAATCTGATACCTATTATATTTCTTCTAGTTCGCCCTACTTAACATTTATCGCATTCCATACACCGAATACCGTAAATACCCGATTTCTGATATTTTCCTGTAATTCATCTTTTTTACTGCCAATAAGGCTTTTTAAATTGTTATTTTTTTTTAATTTTCTTTTTTGACGATACAATTTTATTTTAATACTATTTTATACGAGTTGTAATTAATAAAATAAAATAATGACTAATTGAATGCCCGTTCGTTAATACGGTTATTAATGACATAACACTCGCAAATATTATCCACTTTTGCACCAGCAAATGTTATCCACTTTATTGACAAGAGTTTTCATTGTATCGAATATACACAGTTTATTATATAGTACACCCAGTTCATGCGTTCACGTGAGAATATAACGGAATAAAAAAAAAAGAACTCTTACATTAATTACATTTTCGAAATATATTTAATAAACGTTATCCTTCTACGGCAGGTCGTTGCGTTTGCAACGGACGACGAATGAGTATACGGGAAAATTGTAGCGAGAGATCATCCGAGACACGATTTTCTCCGTGTTGTGAACGTCAGAAGTGCGCGCAGGGTTTCATTGACGTCATCACATTATAATAAGTAGATCCGACGTAGTTCCTCCGCACGCCTCTCATTTCTTCGGACTTCGGAACAGGAGGCGACGAGTCGCACAACGATGGAGTCAGGAAATCACATTTATTACAATCGTATATAATATGTATTTACGCACGTCATACATTGTATTATACACTTAAACGAAGATATTATAATATTTTAATACCTATATACGTTTATAATGAGTACCGCGTATCGTAACTACATGTACTATATATATATATATATATATATACGCTATAATATTGAATCCTCGGTACGAAAATTAACGTGTAACACAAGCGTCGTTGAGCGTGATAAGACCACGAGTGTTGGGCTGCACAGGTGTGGTGGCAGAGCGGATATACTTTTCAGCGGCCTTATTGTGTACTGGGTGTGATGGTTAGAGAGAGAGAGAGAGGTTTTGTTAGTTGAACACAGGGGCGTTGGGACCGTTCAACGGGCGATTGCCTTTGAACGAGTGCATGGAATTCAGATAGTGTTGGTATTGTTGTTGAAACACTCCGTTTTGGTCCGCGAACGCGGGTGGCGAGTACGATTTGACGGCCGGTGCAACGGTGTATGGATACGGCTTGGACCGGATCGAAGGATACGCGTAGGTCATGACCTGGACGGCGGCGGCAGCGGCGGCGGCCGCGATGGCGGCTGCGTAGACGGCCGGGACCTGCGGGGGAACCGCACCGGCGTCGGAAGACAAGCCGGTCTCGAAAGGCGGCGACGACTCGACGGCGGAGTTCTTCTTTTGACCCTCGTAAGCGACGACCTGTTGCGCTACCATGGCGGCTATCATGTCTTGTAACTTCTGATCGTTTTGTGCGTTGGCGACCGGGTACGACTGCGCGGGCGGCACAAGTTTCCCCGCGTTGCCCGGAACCTGTAATTGATAACCGTTTTGATTGGTCGCGGACGGGTAGTAACCGCTGTTCTTCTGCGGTATTATGAACTGCGGTTGAGGAACGGTCTGCTGCTGCTGTTGAGGAACGGTCTGCTGCTGCGGTACGGTGTCCTGTTGCGGAACGGCTTGTTGATCGTTGTTGCTCTTTTGTGGAACAGCGTTGGGGCGCTGATTGTCCTCTCCATCGGACGGTTTTTTCGTATCGACCGGCTGTATGGCATCGCCGAGGTCTTCTGAAGGGTTGAGGAATAAGGACGCATGGCCCGAGCACGCGGCTACGAACCCAATTACAAGCACCTGCAAACGTTAGGAGGACTTGGGTCAGTCAACCGTATTTACACTATCGTATATATGCTTAAGAATATATCGTTCGTTTGTTGTACACGTTTCATTATAAAGATTATACATAAAATATATATAAAACAATATATATATAAAATATATAAATATGTTTATATATTTTATAATAAATATATATATAAACAATAATTTTAATATATATAAAACAATAATTAAAAAAAAAAAAAAAAAACAATATATTATTATATATACGCTATATAGGTAGTAATATATTTATAAAATATTCGACTCCGTTTAAAAGTCTTGATGAATTAAAAATCCTATAATATGAAAAAAAAGACTCAGTCACGAATAACGTAAATGAAAAAAAAAAAACGTGCAAGTATAGCCGTACTCATATTTGGGTAGTAACCAACAACGACTTATTCTTTACTCAGACTTTTGTAAAAGTTTATCTCAATCTCTCGGTGCAATCCACAAACTGTTGCAGTATTGCGGGGGTGGGATTAACAATATTATATACGGATATATTTCGATAACCGGTGAAAATATTCGATGAAAAAATGTCGGAAGAAGAAGAAACGGATCCCAATATAAATATGGTACATTTAAATCCAAAAAAAAAAAAAAAAAAAAGGAAAAAGATACTTCGAAAAAATATGTAATAATGGCATTGGACATTGCACGCGTATACAGCATTCGATTATATTATTTTTGTAAATAATAATTCATTTTTTTTTTTTTGTTTTGTTTTTTACGATTCTAATATAATAATTTTAAGAATTTATTAAAAACGGAAATATAATAATAATTCCGATTATTCCTATAATATAAATACTGCTTTGTCTATATACGCGCTTGTAATACGCGTTAGTAAATATTTTGAATATATTTCGCGGATATTTACAAATATAAATGATAATTATTTTTTGGACTTTAAGCGATATTCCGAATAAATCAACGATCCACGGAGGTTTTAACATAATATTAATATTGCGTTATAATGTTCGTTTTGAAAACACCGTCGAACGCGCGTATTTCATAAGAAAACGTCGGTTTTCTTTTTTGTTTCGATAAGGTACTCTCTCTCTCTCTCTCTCTCTCGGTACGAATTTAAACGTCCAAAAAACCCGCGATATAGTTTTTTAATGAAAATACGTTGTGATAACGTTGGGAATAAAAATAATAATAATAATAACCGACGTAAATACTCACCAGAGAGAACAACATGACGCGTATTAAAAAAAAAACGGGTTTGTTTTGCAGATGGTGCTTTGTACTAGGAAGTAGAAAAACCGTGAGATGACTGCGGAACGCGTGCTGCTGCTGTTGCCACGGCGGTTTCGGGACCAATAGCGAGAATAACCGGTCGTCCGGCCGATTTATATCAATTTTTGCGCAGCATTGGCGTACGTCCAATGTGGGGGGGGGAGAGGGAAAAATACTTAATATTGCCGCGGTGTGCACATCATCACATACGCGAGAATAAAATATACTTTTGCCCGCGGCAACCGTTTCGAATATTATTATTATTATTATTATTATTATTATTATTATTATTATTATTATTATTATTATTATTATTATTATTATTATTATTATTATTATTATTATTATTATTATTATTATTATTATTATTATTATTATTATTATTATTATTATTATTATTATTATTATTATTATTATTATTATTATTATTATTATTATTATTATTATTATTATTATTATTATTATTATTATTATTATTATTATTATTATTATTATTATTATTATTATTATTATTATTATTATTATTATTATTATTATTATTATTATTATTATTATTATTATTAGTAGTAGTCTGGGAATATATCTTTGTTTTGCGTTCGCATCGTCGTCATCGATAATATTATAATAAACGCTGGTATTCGTTATATTATGTTATGTACTGTTTTATTGTACCACTCATCGTAAGGAAATAACGGATAGATAATAATTATATTCATACGGGAAAATTGTAAAAAGAGCTGATATTATGTAATATGGAAAACAGTTAATAATAATAATAATAATAATCCTATACATAGCACGAGCACCCGGTGGAGAGGAGGGGTGAAGCAAGACTTTTGAACTTGTGAACACATATTGACTTCTATTTATTATAAGAATCCGCGGGTGAATAATATTTTCGCGTGGACGGAATACGATTATTGTAGTAGTTTCGCTTGCGAAAATTTCAGAAAATTCGATTAGACTAGAAATTACGAATTCGAGAAATTATATCGCTTATAATGGGCATTTACAGCCGGGATAGTAACGAGAATTCTTCGGTCTCTCGTCGAGTGCCAACAATCATTTTGCAATCGAGATTTTTTTGAAAAACGTTTGCGCGCAAATATATACATATATATATATATATATTATGTAGCGTAAAAAATGTAATCTATTAAATTTTTATGTATAGGAATAATTTATCGTCTGAAAAAAAAATGCAGTGTATAATATGTTTCTTCGAAATTTTTCATATTAAAAAATTTTAAATATATAATTCATACCTGTACAATTTGTTAGTGCGAGTTCAATTCTTTTTTTATTTTGCGTGCCGTAAATTCGCCACCCTTGGATTATATAATAGTAACTTGCATTTATGAGTCCTCGATTCGCATAATTAACGATAAATTGTCTGTCGATCATTGACTCGAGCGAGTGGTGTATGAGCGAGAAGTATGCAAAAGGACTCCTACATAGAGGTACCTATGGGAACTTACTCGAAGAAAAAAATCATATTTTTATCTAATAATAAATAAAGTAGTGAAAACAAAGTAAAAACAAATAAAATAAAAATTATATGTTAATACTCGTAATAATAAATAAAAACATATATATATATATATAATATCATAATGTAAGCTAAAAAAGCCAAGAGTTGTTGTATTTTCTTTAAAATTACCTGATGATGACTTTTTGTCGAAACCGGTAGAAATAAAATAAATTATACAACAACCTTTATTTATTGTTTTATTTTATTTAATACTCTTGGCTTTTTTGTATATTTAAATAAATAAATATATATATATATATGTTTTTATATATTTTTATCGTTTAACTGGTATATTATCTTGGATTTTCATGACATTTATACGCAATGCCTAGATCAAGGTTTCTGAAAAAAACCTTGACGGTGATAGGTCTTCCAAATTAAAAGAATTCAACTTTATATACGCATATACGCATTTATATATATATATATACTTGTAGTGGCTTATTACTTTGAATTTCTCTCTGGAGGAGGTGGTTAAAATAAAACATTGGAATTTCGTTCATACTATATATATGTAATAGAAATAAATCAAATAATAATAAATTACTCATCGATAGTAATAGAAATTGGTTTTTTTTTATAAATTTATTAGAGTTTAGAAAATTATAATAAAAATTCCAAACGTATTTATATTACTATTGGAGAGTTTAGCTTCAGATTTTACTACGTTTTTTTCCGCAATTCATGAACATACGGTTAAACCATTAATTCTTTCCCGTCAAAAGTAATAACCGATTCGAAATCAATATTTTAAAAATGAATAACTATATTAATTCCAGTACATCTGCTATGTAGAATTCCTCAAGCAAGTATTTCCAATTTCGTGCAGTTTTACATTATACGCCCTTTTGTGAGATCGATAAAATCTTCATCGTAATATTATTATTTTCGTTATTTTGATCCTAAACCGAATCCTTCGTAATAACTCCGCACTGTTTTTATGTTGCTCGCTGATATGCCGCGATGATTGATGATTAACGTAACTATATATTATACGATAACTCACATCTCTGCAAATACATAACGGTCGGTTCACGTTTAATACATTTTCTAAACCATATAATTCGTTATCCGCACGGAAATTCAATAAAGACAATCTGACCTACAACAAAAGTAACGTTATTTTACGAGACACGAATTTCGTACGTATACAGATGGTCTTAAATTATATCATTCGGCGTGTTATCACTGTACACATGTGTATATGTTACACGTTTTGTGTAATTTACACGGTAAATCCGTAGCGAACGTATAACAATTTGCAAGTTATAATAATATATTTACTCTTAATTTTATTTTATTTGTAATTAATAAATTATACGTCATTATAAAACATAAATGAAAAAAAAATTAATTGGAATTAATAAGTCACACGTATTTTAAAATTATATTTTTGTAATTTGATTAAAGTTATTTATATAAAAAAATATATTAATAAAGTGTTTTTTTTTTGGTTTTATACTGTTATTATCTATAAAATACGTAATATGATCAAAAACAAACATTTTCAGAATAATATCACAAACACGTGTATAAAATGTTGTAATAAAACGTATTTGTTATTATTTTCACGATTTACAATATTTATACACTGATCGCGAGCAAACAATATTCTGTTACTATAATTATTGTTATTTATATCGTATTCATAGGCGCCGCCAGGAATTTTGTCAGGGGGGTGCATCGTGCATAGTATACGCTGATTTATAATTAATGCTTAAATTATTTAAGTTAAATACGTAGAAATATTTTTTCAAATTATATGAAAAAACCTAGACGTTTACATTTATTATTTAAAAAATAAGTATTATAATACATAATATAGATAATATAGACAATTAGGTAAAATAAGTATTATAATAGATAATAGAGATAATATAGATAATTATGCAAAATAAAATATTTTCAATACCATTCAATTTTTTTTAATTTTTTTTTTTTTGAAAAGCCAGGGGGGTGCAAGTGCACCCCCTTGCACTCCCCTCGCGGCGCCCATGATCGTATTATTATGTTATAATACTTTTTACCAGTTATATATAATAGTTAACGCGTTTATGTCTATTAAATCCATAGCTTTCGTTTATGGAATTCGCATTTTTATCATTTTTAAAACGCGTCGTACAAATAATGTCTGTTGACATTTGATAATATATATATATCGCGGCGTATTTAGTTATTATCCCAATAACGTTGAACGAAATGGATTAATTTGCTAATCATAAATACCGCATGTCAACAGTTTCGATCGAAACAAAATCGTCATCGTATGTTTATACACGTATTATTTACCTACACGTGTTTTCATTTAAACAAAGAAACAGAACAAAAAATTGTAATTCATTTAATTCGCAAGTATATTTACGACGTAAAAAAAAAAACAAAAAAACAAAAAATACGAACAGAATATTCAAGGTTAGAGTCGTTCGTTCACGCGCGAAATACCAGCAAACCGGTGGTTAGCTACTGTACATATATTATATATTACTTAAAACCTACTATTGCAATTGACTGCTGTACTTGAAACAACTCATCGTTACGTTAATATTATATATGTTAGGTTATATGTTTTCGAAATTATAATACGTTTTACGCACCGTTGTCGTTACGAACGTTGTGGTAGAAAAACTTGAAAAAAAAAACTCGGATAACTTTACGCTATCTATAATACGTAATTGCGATTTACTGATTCGAACGTCAAATTAGAACGTTTAAAAATGTTTTTAGGACAATAATAATAATAATAAAAAATATATATAAAATATTCCGCGGCCGAATTCAATATAATATAATATGTTCTTCATCGTCTACGTCAACGGTTCTCAAAGTTCTGCCGTAACGGGTATACGACGTTTTAGGAATTCACTCGCGGTTTTCTACAGATGATTTATTAAGATGATGTAAATGTGTGTATTCAGAGCCGAACGTGCTTATTATTATATTTGCATGTTATTAAATGTAACAATTATATTTACATAGGAATTATTACTCCGTACGCCTTTATGTATATATATATATGTCTCTATAACTTGGTCAAGTATATTTTAATAAAATTTATCCAGTTACAAGTGTAAAACGAGAAGAATTCGTTAATTCAACCGGAAACTTTATAATATAATTTTCATCACTGTTGTGTGAGGATTTCCATACTGACGTCCGCATATTATGAATCGAGATCACCACACCTCATTTTGTCTTATAACGTCTATTTTCCGCGCGACATCCGATTCATTCGTATTTTACATTATCATACGGATGAGTAATACTGACTGACTGGGTTTTTTCTTTTTATTTCTACTCTTATTAGGTGAGTAATATTGATTCGGGTAATTTTTTCTTACATACGGTTTTTTCTTTTTTAATGTAGGGATTTTGTGCTTTGATATATTATGTGTGTTTATTCCGAGTTTTATTTATCGATTAAATTTATTGTTTTAATCGAAATTTACGTTATTTCGATTGAGATTCGAACCGTTTTTTTTTTTTTTTTATGATATTAGGATTTTCATAATTATTATATTGTTCCGTTAAAAGGCTTGCTATTGGATCCGTAATCAATTATCAAATATCAATTACATATGCACACTGCTATTCTTTTTATTTCCACTTATTTTCAGATATATCGAGCGTACCTGATAAAAATGCGGGATTATTTATTCGAGACGTATTTCATTTTGTGAAAATAAACGTTTTATTAGTAAACAAATTATGATATTAGGATTTTCATAATTATTATATTGTCGTTTTGCTATTGGATCCGTAATCAATTATCAAATATCAATTACATATGCACACTGCTATTCTTTTTATTTCCACTTATTTTCAGATATATCGAGCGTACCTGATAAAAATGCGGGATTATTTATTCGAGACGTATTTCATTTTGTGAAAATAAACGTTTTATTAGTAAACAAATTATGTTTCTAGTCTTATTTCAACTTCGAAGAATATGCGACGGCGGGAGCCGCGCGTGAGACCACGTAGACGAGGTCACGAGTCTCGATAATTGGCTACTGTGTTATAAACAAGAGGACGTCGTCTCACAGACGATTTTCTAGGGGTTTTGAATGGGAAATTTGTATGAAATTTCAAGAAAAATACGAATTTAAAAACATATTTTAATAGTAATTTCCAGTGAATGCTTAAAATGGTGGTATATTCGGATTCTAATAGGAATATATGAAGTACATATTTACCTATATATATATTGTTTAAAACAATATTAAGAAGAATAAAAATTATGATTCATCAAAATGATTGAATTTATTAACGCCACTTGGCCGAAATACACAAAACGCAGTTTATAACACTCGGCTGTTGTTTAGACAACCAAACGGGAAAAATATAAAAAAAAAAACATTATTCTAACAACGGTTTGGTATTCGGATAACGAATATTAGTTTCGTGTCGTTCGATTCGTTAAATTCTATCGCTGTTTTCTATTAAAAAAAAAAATTATCGTTTTAAGAAATATCCAATCATGGTTTTCTTCATTACTCGGCTTTACAAAGCATAATATATAATTTCTTGTATCGGTACATGATGTTTGTGTATTGTAAAAATGCATTTTCAATTTGTCGTTTTTATCGACCGAAATTTTCATATAATATTTCGTTTAGAAACGAAATCCGCATTTTGTTTTGCCCACCGACGAATTCACGTGTTTGTTGTTCATAAATTCAGTTTTGTCCGCTCGTTCGTGTTAATAGATTATCGAAGATTCTGTTGTTCAGTATCATAGGCGAGAGTATTTGACGTCTGAAATCAATTTCGATTGTTGGTCTACAATTAAACCCAACATCAGCTGTTAGCGTTGTTGCTGGCTAAAGTTAGCATCAATAGGTCATCTGGCTGTAATACTCGCACGGTCGGAGTACATTTTTTTCATATTTTCTCACATTTTAAGTAAATATAGATTATTTTGAGCACCGCTTGTTTAGTGTACTGTACTATGCTATAATGATAAACTATCAGTACTAAACGAGTATTAAGGAAAAATAAACATTCTTGTACCTGAGTTATAATATTGAAATACCTACTTAACTATGGTGTAACAATATTATACGTCAAGAGAACAACATATTATTATTTTTTTTTATAAATTACAGTACATATACACAAATCAAAATAAATTGTAACTAGTAATAAAAATCATTTTATACAACATAATACTGTGTGTACGACTAAATTATTAATATTTCTACCGCGATTGAGTTCCTTGCGATACTTTGTATTACGTGTTCTGCGGCCAAACTTATTTTTAAACAGATTACTGTCACGATCCTTAAAATATATATTCTACTGATTTTAATTCGCCATTTTTACTTTTTTATTCTTAAGGGGATTGAAAACGGTAAATTTTCAAGGAGTTTATAGTACGGGCAATTTAAAATACGCAAGCATATTTGTCGCGAGAGTGTTTGTGTGAGTAATAAATAATTGTTGACGTGTGTGACTTCTCGGAATACTTTTAACCACTTTTTATCAATGAAACGACGAGTACATGCCTACGATTTATTACTGTAGACATAAAACCGTACAAGTACAATACGACAAGACAAAATATATTCTGTCAATATTGAAGCGGTCATTGATGTTTAAATATGTTTTGAGAATGTCTTATGGGGTGAAGAGATATAAAAATAAACCCGTGAGGGATTCTTCCCTTACCCTCTTCACAAAAATTTGATAACTCATTACTTATCAACAAAAGTGGTACTTGCTATATCACACAAAGAGTTACTGACTACAATAATATTTCCAAATTTCTCCGCTGCTTCTTGGCAAATACATCGATGACCTCGTCATTTGAAAATTCACATTTCCCAATACTTTCGACGATCAATGGAATTATCGAAGCAATGTTATATATTAAAAAAAAAAAAAAATCGCTAAATAAATTACACCCCTGGAACAAAGGATGTTTTGTCGGTCTGTCGATGCTTGTCGGAATCAATTTATTCAAAATATACATATTTTTATGTACTCATATATTTAATTTAATTTATAAATTAAATTAATTGTAAACGAACATTTTTGAAATGATTTCAACAAGCCTAATTATTATAGACATAATACATAGATACAGTCTTTATATTATATTGGACCGTGAGATATATTATTACAATCACGGCCAAATCTTTAAATTCTGAATTCCGAAATATGTTGGGAATAATCAATTTCCGACCGTTCGAAACGAAAATTGGAATCAACTCGGTGCGCGTCTGTCGGTCTTATATACGTGAATTGGACGTGATTTTTGTCTGTCGTGTCGTGTTGTACGAGTGTGAATCCGTGACATTAACCTATAATCGGTCTACTACGAGAAATTGGCATTCCTGCAGGAATCAGAAGATGGTCGCACGCGCATGCACATGTCAACGATTCGAAAGAAAAAAATAATTTTATACTTATAACACCATGATTTAGACATAAAAGCTAGACGAAAATTCGACTATTTAGAAAGAACGAAATTTAATAACCGAAAAGAGATTTGAATTCATGAGCTTCTTTTCTAGGTTATGTAGGAAGGCGATTTTTGATTAAATGTTTCATAATTTTTTTAATTTGCTTTAAATTTATATATATATATTTTTGTCATTAGTAAATTTAGAAAATAATGAAACATTTAATTAAAAATCGACTTCCTACATAACCTAGAAAAGAGGCTGATGAATTCAAATCTTTTTTCAGAATTAAATTTAGTTCTCTCTAAGTAGTCAAATTTTCGTCTAGCATATAGGTCTAAAATGGTATAAATAATACACTGTTTCCAACCCCCTTAATGAAAAGTAATCTTTTAACAATAATATTACAACTATTTCAATTAATAGAAAAAACAGTCAAACATTGTTTTTAAATTATTACAATTAAATAATTATTGCAATTGTAATAATATACAACATAAATTCGTAATATTATACATTTTGTACGTATTAATTACTGTGAACATATACAATTTATAAAGAGATTTGGTCATTAAATATTAATTATTATTACATTAATAAAAAAAAATTGTATTATTTATTCTTCAAGCAATATCAAATGTTGCTTAAACCTAGGATTTTGAATTTTCTTGAACTATTGGTATCCTGTGCGGGTCATTTGGAATTGCTATCATTTGTGCATTCATTTGGGAGCATATTGTAGGTAAAGGCATATTTAAATCATCCAATACGTATTTCGGTCAAATTTAGAACGATAAGAATTGTATTGAATTCGAATGAAATATTAGTATATTTTGTTATTATTTGTTTTAAGATATTATAATAATATTACACTTATCTAAATATAATTATCAATGCTCAATAAATATGTTAAACACATCATTTAAATAAAAATTAATTGTAAATTCAGTTGAATACAATTTTTAAAACTACTATTTATTAAATATTTATTTATAAATACTTTTATTTAAATGATGCCTTTTGCACATTGAGTATTGATAATTATTAATTATATTTAGATTATTAAAATTATTATAATCCATATCAATTATTATTAAATACTTCAAAGTTTATTGAAACTTAGTTATATATATATGTACTATATTTATATTTTTAATGTTTCTTCCAGACGTACTTTCCAATACATTCAACATATTATATGAAATCCTGAAACAAAATTAAAAAAAAAAGTAATGAATTATGCTTTATTAGGATAAAACAGTTATAATATCTAAAATAATTATTAACAATAAACAATGTATTTAAAAACAAAATGAAAATATAGTTACACACGTCACCAATGTGGATTCCAAAATCCACATTAGTTTCATACAATTACACAAATAAATTTAAAAAAAAGTGTGAAACAAATATATTATTTAATATTAAGTTTATTAATAAAACGGAAATATCCAATATATTCAATAGTCCATTAGTCAACCACGAGCAGCCACTATAATGGATAAACATCCAAATTATGTATGAAACATTAAAAATATCAAATGTTTATTATGCCAATTCTCCAAACAGACAAAATCCTATATAATTGCAAACAATTTATAATTTGAAAAATTAATGTCGAATAAATATAATTATTGATTATAAATAGCAATATAAAATTCAGATTTTCATCTTATTAAATATTATTTTTAACGAGTGTAAGCATCTTCATAAGGAAAAAAGTGTATATTTTTAATTCTTTTAACAAAGAATATGCATAAAAATAATTAGGCACTATAATTATAAATTCTATTTTCAAATTTATTTACTTAAGTTCATCATAATGTCAAATTTTCAGTAATGGTACAAAAGAAGCGGTCTGCAATAATTATAGATTTCATGTACTTGAACAGTTTTTTCTTTTTAGTCAAATAATTTTTACACATGTGTTTATACGTAACACGTCTAACTAAATAATAATTTAAAGAAAAAGACTGCTTTTATACGATTATGAAATACATTTTTATAAATATAATTTTAAACATTGTTACTGTGAGTTGAAAGATGATAAACAACATCAAGTATTCTAAACACCTATTTATTTATTAACCAGGAGAGTAGTGTGCACTGTACCGTTATTAATTCATTATCATGGTTTGATTAAAACATTTTGTCAACAACACAAAAGATGGAAATTTCTTCTTGATATAATTCACTTATGCTGTTTATGCTATTTTTCTGTAAAATTATGTTAACGAATAATATATAAATAACTATAATTTTTAAAATATCAGGTACTTATAAAACTTACTTATTTATTTATGTTGAACTACAAAGTAATTTACAAAGACAAATTTCATGACAACTCCTCATCGAAAACCTATATGAAAATGTTAGAATGCCAGTTAGAATTAGAAATACAATTTTTTTAGATAAAACATGACTTAATTTTTACCTTTTCGTTTTTTAAAAAAATCGGTTCACAATACACCTTAAGTTAATTCTGAAGTTTATTTCTTCGTAGCGAGTTCTCGAGTTGTTTAAACATTTCATTTTATTATCACCTGTTATTTATAATTAACAATGTAATAAATAACACTTAATATAAACAATTTAATTATACTTCAGTAAGTTTTAAAAGTTTTGTGTATCAATTTGACTACGTAAAGTAAAGTTCAAGTACCTCTTGATTTTCCCGCTTCATGTTAGGAACGTAATAATGATAATAATACGTGTGGTACATAATCACTATTATCGGATTCAGATTCTCCATCATTCCTCCGATATTGAACTGAATATAATTATAGAAATTATGCTGTAATAAATAATGGAAATTATACGAAATCGTTTAGGAAGACTTAAAGCCTAAATTATTTTGGAAATAATCATGAAATATATTACAGTTTTATATACACATTACCTTGAGTGCTGCTTTAAATTCTGACATTACTGGATTAGAATTTTAAGCATTTATATGCAAAGAAGTAACGAGTAAATTAATATAATTTTTATTATTATAAATAAATGTATAGAATTATTTTACATGTTTTGTGTATGAATGATAATAGATGGTATTTGATAATATTTATCATCACTGTATGATAAGGTACGATGTCACTTCATTGCGACCGAGTTCGTCGCTTAGACCAGTGGTTTTCAACCTTTTTTGGATCGCGACCACCATTTTTTTATTTTTTTGTACTGCGACCCCCTTCAAAAAAAAAAAAAAAATGTTGTTTTATTCATCAAAATTTGATTTAATTACTGATAAAATATTTATATGGTATAAGATTTTGATTAATTTACACTTAAAACTGTAATTAATTTATAATACGAACAATTTAATAATAATCTATATAAGCTATCGATAAGAATATAAGATTACGCTCCTCAGCATTTTATTGTATAGATATAGAACAAAATAAACAATTAACTTTGTTTTTAAATAAAATGGAAAAATCATTTATTGTCGCGGTTGGGTACGGTGAGTTTTCTGACAAAAAGTGGAAGTCGGCCAGCAGCAGTCAACTATATATACGACGGTCGCGTGTTATCTCCATTAAAATGTACGATTCTTTTTTAAGTTTTTTTGTTTTTTCAATGACTTTCTGACGTTCGGGCGGTGACAATCAATATTAGGGATGAGAATTTCTTATGCCAACTTTCGATATAATATATCCAATATTGTTGGCCTTCGGAAGTTGTATAAATTATATGTAGCGAATTTTTTTTTTTCAATTTTGTTACCGAAACTACCTATATATACGCATTATATATAGTGGGATTTTATATATAATATATTATTATTATATTTTATCCGTTTTTATGAAACGATGTATACGAAATTTGAATATACACTTTTATCGTATATATATATAGCTTTGTCCCTGAAGCGTTTAATATATTTAAGTAGAATTTTGTATATTGACAAATCATAATTATTATTATTATTTTGTAATATTTTTAAAAAGCTGTTATTATAATTATACCATGCTAACAACTTAAATCGACTGTATATATAATATATAGTGTTGGCGGCGGTTACGTCGTACACGTGAATTTATAATAAATATAAATATTATTCTATTTTTAATAAATTTCACTATATATATATATAGGTTCCCTTGAAAAAGTCGCCAATTAACCTACGTTATTCGTATTTCCAAGGTCAAATAAAATCAATAAAATCATGTATTATATATATATATATATATATATATATATATATATAAACACTGTAGGTATATATTTAATATAAAAAGTATAAAAGAAACTGAAATATATGTGTTCTGAATATGTTTATAGTATACATATACCGCATATTATTAATATATGTCGGACGAATAAATGTGTGTATTATACGTATAGTAGTTCATTTTAATTCGTTCTTTTTATATTATATGATGAACTGTGCATATATAAACGCTATGATTCGGAGGGATACTCACTTAAAGCTTTTCTGTAGCACTTGACTCGTAAAACACGAGTAGATATTACCTACGTATATATATAGAGAGTTCCATATTATTGTAGTTGCAGAGACGGTGACTAAAAAAATAATAATAATTTTTTCTCTACATCTGCGTATAGTCAAAAATCCGCTTTTTTTTATATACTTTCTATACACTTTTTCCGCTCATACTTCCATCAGTTTATAAAGGTTTTTTTTTCATATATTTATACACGTACTATAATTGTTATTTTAATCGACATCACGAATTGGTATTATTATTATTATTATTATTATTATTATTATTATTATTATACTCCTTATATACTCTGCCGAACGTTATAATGATTTATATAAATTATATATTATTTTTTAATATTTATTTTTGTTTCAGAGTAAAACGTTATTAAAATTGGAAAGAGCGATCGAATAGCGTTTAATAGCTATAGGTACTGTTGTTTTTTTAATTAAAATATGTTTGACGTATAGCTAGTAAATACTTTTTACTAATAATAATAATAATAATAATAATAATAATAATATATATATATATATAAAATAACGATGAATATTTTTCAAATAAATGGTGTGGCAATTCAATTTAAAATTCAATTCATATTTATATAAATTCAGTTTTGGAAGAATTACATAAATTATATGTAAACAAATTAAACGTAATAAATTTAAAATATTTTCAATGTATACAAATACTTATTTAAAAAATAATATTTTACACCTATTATATTAAATAATATTAATAGCAATCTATAGTTGTTGTTTTTTAAATTCGATTTATTTGCTGTTTTAAATTTTTTTTTAAATCGATTTATTTTTATTGTAATATTCATAGTTTTCTGTATGTAATTTGTTTATTTTTATTTATATTCCGTCGTTGCAATTCTCTCTTTCGATTAATACCTTTTACTATGAATTTTTATCGAAACCGCGTTGTAGTAAATATACAAATTTAATACAACTCTTATACATATTTCTTTATTTTTCCTCAATATTTTTTTTATTATTACTTCATAGTAATAATACGAGGGGCGTTTAATGAAAACGACAATTCCTCGGTCTTCGTAAGTTCGATCGTCAAAATATCCTTTTTTTCTAATATCGGTACACATGTTCCGTTCGTATATTTTTGCAGTAATAGCTGTTTAGAAAGTGTACTTTTTTTTGGGCGACAGGAGTGAATATAAAACGCTGGAGTAAGTGTATATTACATTTCGCGGATACTTCTTTGAAAGGAATAAAATTGATTACAGACGAATAAATAAAACTTTTTAATGAAATAAAAAAAAATTGTCGTTATTTTTTCACGACCAGTGTAATAAGGACTGTGCGCTGCACTTTTAGGACATTTGTTACAGGAAAGAGACGCGTGTAAATGATAACGCAAGCTTTACAAAATCGTGACTTTATTAACAAAGTTTTCGTTGCCAGAAATACAATAATATAAAATCGATGTGAATTCCACGTGGAAGATTGCGCGTATATTAGAAAGAGAAAAAAAACTTAAAAACTACAAAAAAAAAAAAAGTTATGTAATTTTTGTTTTTAATATTTAGCCCTTATCCTTTTCGCAGTCGTCGTGGTCGCGGCGACGAGTGGAAAAAAGATTTGCGAACGTGACGGTACCGAGAAACTTCTTCGCACTATGTCGAAGTCCATTTACATGGAGTCCGTTTGCATATAGTATTTTTTCAAACGGATCCGACGTTCCTCGGTAGCGTCACGCGCGCGTGCGCTCCATCCCCTTCTCCGTTGACCGTCGGTCGGAACGGGGGAGAGCGGCCCAAAAACCGAAATTCGTGTGACGTTAAATTTAATTTTTACGCACTTGATACACTTACGCGAATCATCGTGCCCAGCATATCGTATCGTAACAATATTATTTATATGTACACACACGCACACGCATACACGAATTGATGAGATTATAAACGAATAAACCGATAAAACGAAAAACGTAGCAGCAGCGTGGTCGGGTGGGGCGCCTAATATATATTTGAGTGCGACTTGGGTGGGGGAGTGGTGTGGGGGGGTGGGGAGCGGAGCTTAGAGCCGGGAGCGTTTTACAAAGAGTTTGACGGCAAGTTGGTTCCGGTGACGCGGAAACCGTTGACCGGGTCGGAAACGTACTGGTACTGTTGGTAGATTCCGTTCGGGTCCACGTACGAGTAACCGCCGCGGGTGATTCCGTCGAGGGTCTTCACTTCGGCCTTGGACGACGAGCCGCTGTTGTAACCGTACGAGTACTGTCCGAACTCGTCTTGGGCGTGGTATTGGCTGTGCACCGGCGAGTACGAACCGACCGAGTACGGGACGGCGTACGGCGAGGCGTACGGGGCCGCGTAAGACGGCGCCGCGGCGTACGCGTACGACCGGGTCGGGGCGTAAGCGTAAGACGCGATCGGAACCGGATGAGCGGCCGCCACGGCGTATGACGGCGGCGGGTACGCGGCGTAAGCGGCGGCCGTGCGGTAACCGTGCAGGTAAGCGGACGCGACGGACGGCACGACGGCGTGAGCTACGGCGGGGGCGGCTGGGGCGGCTGGAGCGGATTCGACGGAAACCGCGGCGGCAGCGTCACCGGAAGACGGTTCGTCGTCGGGCGCGGCGTCCGCGGCCTTCTTAGCCTCGTCGTAGGCGATCTGGTGCGCCACCTTGGCCGCTGCCACCTCCGGAGTGTCTTCCACCTGTTTCGGGAGTTCGGCGCTGGCGGCCGCGGGCACCGCCGGATCGGCGGCGACAACGGCCACGGGGGTTTCCTGCACAACGCCGACGGACACGGCGGGCAAGTTGGTACCGGTCACGCGGTAACCGTTCTCGTCCGACACGTACTTGTACTGCTGTAGAACGCCGTTCGGGTCCACGTACGAGTACGAACCTTCGGTCAGGCCATTCGCGTGTTTCGTCTCGGATTTGCTGGAGTAACCGTCGTTGTATCCGTACGTGTACTGTCCCAGTTCGTTTTGCGTATGGTATTGGCTCTTGATCGGGCTGACCACGGCTGCGGGCACCGGGTGGTAGTGTTGCGGTATTGCGCCACCGAGGTATATGGACGGATTAGCCGAACACGCGGCGACTACGAACCCAATTACAACCACCTGCGGACGGGGGTGAAAAAAAAAAAATGAAAAACGATTAACAACTATAATTTTGCCCGTTGGAACACGCGTATGATAAATACGAGCGATTTCCCCGGTCCAGTGTTTCACAACGTTTTTGTTTTTATCATAATTTCAACACCGTGAACATCGATTTATACGAACAAACACAATCGTCGGTTATGAGTCTATAATTATTCAAACGGATTTTAAATACTGAATTGATTACTTGTCGAAACACGAGAACATTGTCACTGCGTGACATTTGGAATTGTATACAGAATTGTGTTTTTTCCTGTAGCCACACACGCTCGAAAGACGCGTTTTACAGTCGTTTTCGACGAAAAACCGTTACGATTACTCTGAAAACTATTCTCGAAAACACGATCCCGGGGGGGGGGGGATCCCCCTGTAGCAGCAATCCCTGTATACGCGTATCATATTAATTTTATCGTGTAGTTGAACAAAAAAAAAAAAAAATAATAATAACCGGGTTATTGTATGATAACAGGATTTATCATATCAACTAGCATTATCGATCGTTAAACATAGCTGAAAATATAGAATTTTGACGAGACCGAAATATATATTTCTAAATCGTAATTTTCATGTACGAAAATTAAACGAGACGTTAACGAAGAAAAGTGTAATTAATGAGTAGGACGATTATTATTGGTATTGCGGTATTTTTTCGCGAGGAACATTCAATTGAATCCATCACGCGATCGGTTATTTGTAAATGTTGTCTTTTTTTTTTCACATACATTGTGTCACGAAATCTGTTATCACGTTGAACCCTGCACGTTTCACCAAGTAAAATATATGGACGAAATCTATTTTTGATTTGGGCCATTGAAAATGAATTTGATGAATTAAAATCATAAATTTGTGTAAAACAGTTTATAATTCGGGATAATAACGATTATTATTATTATTTGTTATAGAACGCCATCCACTTCTTTCCCCCTCTCCCAATCACACGCCTGAATATTGTTTTCAGCCGGATCGTTCTATGTATCCTCACTTTTTGTGAAAAACTGATTTAGGACAATCGTTTATGATTCGCGTAATGATCGTGATTTCAAATTTTCAATTACCGCTGCCACATATATTACTATCAATATACATAATATTATAGTGTCCCTCATAGTCTCCTATATATCTATACATACATAGGTAATTAAATTAGCAATACAGAAAATATCGAAAACGTATTTATCGATCATTGTAGTAGACTAATTTAATAAATAATTATTAAATTTTTATAAAAATAAATAATTATTAAAGAAAAATGTAAAATATTAAAATTAACAAGTTCTACGAGTATAATCAATATATGACTGAATTGTATAACGTTGCTATAGCTCAGCGTGTTTTGCGACTAGCTACGCGGAGGAATTCTCGATTCGACTGTTGCACCAAACCAACCATATCGTAGTCGAGTGGAATATAAAATTTCACTCCTTACATCACTTATTTATTGTTAGGTACTACAGGCGGGACATCGTTTAATATTTTAAAGTTTAGAACATTTTTTTTTTCAAATAAAAAAAAAAAAACAAAAAAATTAACGTAAATCTTCAATGCAGCTGTATATTTAATATCGTTCATGTATACTAATGTTTTCGCGTATATAAATACAAACTACCCGAATGACTATTAGAAAATATCCCTCAAGTCTTAAAACTTGGACATCCGAAGCTCCATCATATTGAAAGTATAATATTATTATACACACTGGACGAGCATCTGTGAAAATCTGAACTGTCCAACGGAAATCCGGACGGTTGGTAACCCTATCACATATACGCATACACTCGTACACACACAAACGAAAATCATTATTACACGCGCATTTATTACATATACGTCGTATATTATTCGACGACGATTCAAACGTGCCAATTCGATAGCACTCCCATTGTGGCCGAGGTAATATTTCTTATATTATTATTATTATTAAATTGAGAGACGCGATGGTATTGTAGCTGTTATTTTTACAGCATCAGAAGTGTTATAGAATTGTGTGATGCGGGGTCCGTCGCCGATTGATACCATCACAAACGTTCGGTTATAATATGAAATATAAATTATATACACGAATATTATACGATATTGTGACCGTCGGACGTGCGATTCGCGATTTTCCAAAGGTCTATTCTATTCCCGCGAGCGCGCGTTGGATACCATCACACAATAAAATAATAATAATAATAATAAAAAATACTATACACACATAATATTATAACGCATTACAAATGTGTGTACCGGTATGTCTTTGTACGTGCTGGAAAACGGAATTTTTTTTTCTCCGAGTTCAACATTCGCTCGCGCACCAAATTCGCCGTTTCATAATAATAATAATAATAATAATAATATGTACGACGCGGTAAAATAGCTGCTCACTGCATAGACACGGACGTTTTCAATCGCGGGGAATCAAAATTGTTTTCTTACAACGGACGACGAAAATGCCGTGCGTGGACACCGGAATGAACGTTTCTTTTTTTGCAATACGCTAAAATATAATCAAATACGATATTACGTTTTTGTGTACAACACGAATATTTCGCGATTTTATTATGACGTATTTATATACATATATATATATGTAATACTGAAGCTGACCGTCGGAGGTCTTCAGCAAATCTGCGGCAGAATTTCTCGTGGTAACGGCAGTTTTTTTTTGGAATCCTTACGCGTTTTTTTTCAAATCAACCGGAAAACTAGACGATTTGTTCACCATTCCTTATACGATTATAGATTAGGTTAGGTTATACCGTGTCTTTATTTTTTTTTTAAATTTTTCAAGAAAATATAATTGACAAAATCCGGGTAGAATCGTGTCTCATTTTTCTTATTGCGAATCGCGTTTTTAAAAACAAAAATCGTCACCAGGCAGGATTGAGAGGTGATGGCCCACTTTCAGACCTTATTCTAATGGGCAGTAAGACCTAAAGTAATACTAGTAAATGTCGTCGAATTTAAAAAAATTAATTTTGGCATCATACACGAAGAGTACACGCAATGTGTTTAAAAATTTAAAAGTAGTTGTAAAATATACTTCTATATAGTAAGATTTTTATAATTTCGTATTTATTATATTTTTATTTGGATTTTTGAATCGTCACGTACACAGCGGGTTTTAAAAATTATCGAAATGAGTAGATGAAAGGATTAGAAAAAAAAAAAACAAACGGTTATTATACGATATTTTTCCATCGTAGGAGGATATTGTGATTCGAATAAATCTCAACAAAAGTTTTTCGAACTTTTTGGACAGTAGGAAAAATCCTTAGCATACGCCATGTCCAATCTCGAATCGCGCGTAAAATATATAATCAGTATCGAGTTAAACGCGTTCCGTTGTACGGGCATGCACATCTGAACAATAATTTAGCGATGCAATGGAAAATGTAGTAATCAAAACGAGATTTTTTTTGGCGTACGATCGGTTTATACAATCGCGTTTGTGAATGCGTATTGTACGCATTTAAATATATTTGAATGACAATAATAAAAGAATTATTTATGGTTAAGGGCGTCGTTGTCGTCGAGCTATTTCGATCCCCCTATAGTTATTTTTTCCCAATTCACGCCCGGACAAAACGTTATGCTGATCTATTTTCACATAGACATTCTTATTATAATTATTGTACTCGGCATGTTTTCGTTGGTAACGGTGTACAATATTTTATAATTACACGCGCGTTGGAGTTTATGGACGATTTCTCCACGGCCGCTGCAGGTCGATTTCCTTTCGCCGATGATGATAATAATAATAATAATAATCGTCATCATCGACGTTCTCTGGGGGCAAAACTCCTGCGCGCACGCGACCTAATGCCGGAGGGCGTCCAGCATCTGCAGTAATCTCGCAAAGGGTATTACCCTTAATACGTATATGACCGATATTCGTGTGCGACGAGAAAAGAAGCTGCGTGTGACAAACACCGGGTTTCGCGAAACAGATGATCAATTACGCGCGACATCGATATACGTATCGCGTACGCGTCGACGACAAATGTATTATTTTACCGGCCGTTAAAGTCTTTGGCTGCGGAATTGTACACAAGTCGGATATTCGGTACGAGTGCCGCCGTAGGCCCCCCTTCTTTTTTTTTTTTTTTTTTTACAGAAAATTGTTTTTCTTCCAATTTTCCGGTCGTTTTGAACGGATTACGCGAAATCGCCGGCCGAGAAAATCGCGGAAAGCAACGCGTCCCCGCGAGCACTGTTTCTAGTCGAAAATGTGTACACGGAAAAAAAACCCCCCTCGTCATTTTAAAACCACAATAACTTCCTACCGCCGTTGAAATTCCGCATTTAAAAACATAATAAAAAAATAATATATAATTTGTTTTTTCCCCCAATAATTTCCCGCATTATCTGTCGTTCTAGGCCACACAGGCCGGCTTGTGCGTAAATCCTGCTCTGTATATATTAACAGTCGGCTATTTTTCAATACACAAAACCGAATATACGTTTTAATTAATCACACACAAAACGTGTTTTGATATTTAATAGGACTTTCAGTTCATTCGCATTGTACACACACGCACACGCACGTATTCAGTTTCTTCCGTCGCCCCAGGCACACCGTGACAAATAGATCAATCGTCATTGTCACGGCTACGTCTCTCGTCTGCGATTCAATTTCAATGGCTCTCCGCGTACGATTTTATAATGTTGCGCCGTACACACGATTCGCGGTCGGGTCATACGCGCGGATTCTACTACGGTGGCCCTTATTTTATCGGTTCAACGAGCGTGTATACATTTTAGGTACGATATATTATATTTTTTCCATTTATATATGAGACACGCGGAGAGATCTAATTAAATAATAGTAATAATAATAATAATAATAATATAGCCATATATATTGTACAGTACGATATATTAATGTGTCGCTTTTGTCAGCGTCCACGGGGATGCGTTCACTTCATTTCAGTAAATAATTATTATTTTATATACTAATATGTATGGCGTTCGTGTAGATTGGCGGAGTTCGGGAGGTTTCGAAGTCGCTTAAAAATACTGAAAGCACGACGAAGCATTTCCGATAATAACGAACGGTCGTATATTTTGTACACGTTTTGCAGGTTGTCTGTGAAACAGCGTAGAAAAGACGACAAATACATTGTATACGTATATACGTTTAGTTGAGTTGTTCAACAGTTTATATTTCATGACGTACGATTTTCAATGTAAATTAAAACATGACGGTTGGCCTTGTTTTTCGATTATTGTAAAATAAGTTCTCGGTACGAAATATAATATAAAACATTTAATATTCCCAATTGCGTTATAGGATTGATCATTGAACGTTTCCACGGGAGATTTAAAGTCGGAAATCATAATGTAAAATGGTAGCTAAAAACTGTATATTACAGCCGTTTTGAAAGTACCAGTGCATTGCACATTGAAATTGATTTGAAACGTATGAAAAAAAAAAAAATCTGTACAAAAATTGTATGTTTCTTAATTTATATACAAAACTATTTCAAGTGTCCACTGTATACCGTTCAGCAGAAAGTATAGTTTTTTTTCAAGGGATAATAATAATTAATGTGTCGATGAAATGTGTTACACATTTTCAAAAAAAAAAAATCCTCCGAAATTTTATTATACATTTTTTTTAGTCGTAATATGTAATAATTATAATAAATATAATTAACTTGTTTTACTTTACATTAGAAAATTTCAGCATTTCTTTCTCCCTTCCCCCCAAAAAAAAAAATAAATAACTTTATCACCGTCTACTAGATGTGTAGACATTGCAACAGTGTGCAACACGAATCGATCCGGTCGGTCGGTTTGACGACCTCCGGTTGAAAATCGAGAAATGTGTGTTATAGTAATTGGAAAAATTGAATTCCCGTAAACCGACCGACCGCACAATGGTTTGGTCGAACACATCCGAAACGACGTGTGCGAGTACATAAATTTTTTTTCTCTCTCTCTCTCTTTCTCTCTACACGCTGTGTAGTACATAATATGTGTACGGCTGTAGATGTAATCATCGTGTTCGGATGAGGCGGATTCGTCACGGAACGTCCGTTTCGATTGATCTCTTTCCCCTACCGGAAAAATAATACTCGCGGCATGTGTCCATGCTAATAGATATTATTACACACACGTGTTTAAATCGTTTACATCCGAGACGAGATGAATGCTGCTAATCGATTGTCTTTCGGTTTTCGGATTGGAATTGAAATGTTTGTCGGAAAAACGTGCTAGATGGTTTAATTTAACGGAACGATCGTGAAAAAAGACTTTTGGATTTTCGATTGGAACGCGCGTCTTTTTTACATATATATATATATATATATATATATATATATACAGTTAGAACGGTAATAGGAAATTCGATTGTTATATTGTTTTCTTATAGGAACGAGAGTTTTAACAACACATTTGTTTTGTTGAGTCCAATAATAATAATAATAATAATAATAATAATAAAAATGACGAGAATTTCTACTAAAATTAATTATTTAGGATTTTATTTCGTATAATTATTTAATTGAAAAGTGTTAGTATAAGGGGTTATTATGTATTTTGTGCTTTTTTTTTTATTGTCGATTTCATCGTAAGTTTGTCCGTTCGTTGATTTCGAAAATATGCGGAAAAACGTCGAGAAGAAGCAATTTTTTTTCTTAAGCCGTGTTCGAACTAAAAATATTAATTTTAAATTACACATTCTTAAATGCGCGTATACGTTTTGAATTTCGAAATTTAATGTAAAAAAAAAAAAAAAAAAAGAAAACAGCCTATTGCGACGACAATAGGCGTATTTTAAAACGTTTGAGTGGAAAAAAAAATTCGCGGATTAATGGCGTTGTAATATTTCCAAGCGTCGAAATAATAATCGAATACTCTTTTTCCAATAAATTTTTGGAAAAAATTGAGTAAAATACAATCGTGTACAACGATTCGAGGGCTCGAAAACGATTATAAAACGGAATTTTGCACATTAATAATAATCGTTTAATAATTAAACGTAATGGTAAACATTATTTAAAATTAATATTATAATAGCGTGAAAATTTCGTAACGTTATTTTCTCTCAGCGTGTTTCCATATTATTATCGTTACGGCAATATTTTTTTTTTTTTTTCTGTTAGTTTCGTACAGTAGAGCAGCGGTTCGCAGACTTTTACGACCGCGGCACCGTTAATAAATAGTTTGTGTTTCGCGGAACCCCGATGTCTTTAATTCCAACTCAACCCCAATTTTTCTAAAAAAAAAAAAAAAAATTGTTCAATTTCGAACACAACAAACGTTTTATAACGATATCGTACCAGTAACTTTTTATTCGAGTGAATTTTTTTTTAAATAATAATTTT
This sequence comes from Chaetogeoica ovagalla, assembly GCA_032441825.1. Classification (NCBI taxonomy): domain Eukaryota; kingdom Metazoa; phylum Arthropoda; class Insecta; order Hemiptera; family Aphididae; genus Chaetogeoica; species Chaetogeoica ovagalla. The sequence goes on from CM063727.1 coordinate 12,492,095, forward strand.
TAATAATATAAATAATTCGAACACAATATAAAATAATTTTCTCAAATAATCACGTACATCTGGCCGGAACACGCTCTGGGAGAAACGGTGCAGTTAGAGGGACAGGATTTTTTTTTTTTTTTATCGAGAAAATAAAAATCGACCCGGGAAAATCGACGCGTGGTTTACGGTGTTTTCGACGAATTTATCGAATATTTTACGTAACGTAATAACGTAGAAAAAAAGAAAAAACGTTCGATTTAATCGCAATAATAAATTTGTTCTCGTAAATCGTACTCACCAGAGACAACATTATGACGATGACGGGCGTGTGCGTGAACAGGAGGTTTGTGTCTTTGCGTCGGTTGTACTAGGAAGAACGGCGGCGGCGGCGGCGAGTGAATTCGGCTGCTGCTACGGTTTTGGTCCGGCGGCGGCTTCGGGACGAATGGTGAGAAGAACCGGACGCCCGGCGGTTTATATATAGCGCGCGGGACCGGGGCGTGCGGGGCCCCAATGTCATTGCCGTTGCGGTGCGCTCGGCGAGGAGATCGTAATAATAATAATAATAATATTCCTTTCGCCCGCGGGCCACACGCCGGACGCCGTCGTCGTCGTTGTCGTCCCGGCCACAGGAGGTTGTTATACGGGTCGTCGTCTCCCCGGCGTTATTATCGGCCGTCGTCTCGTCAAGGCCGACGCCTGTCGTCCGCTACACCAACACCATCCCGGTGCAACATCCCGTACGGGGCCGTTACCGCCGCCGCCGCCGTCCCCGCGGATAAGCGCACACCGCGTTTTTCTCGTAAAACACCGTCTACGCACCGACGACGACGACGACGACGACACTAGTGTTCGACGCGCGCACGACGACGGCCGCAATTTTTCGACCATCAAGTCTTCGACCGAAAGGCGACCGCCGACGTTGATTTCCTCCGTAGTAATATTTCACTACGAATTATTACGACGGTCGTGCACGGCCAATGATAATTCACCGTTTTGTTTGTTACTGTTCTCGCGAATTCTTTCTCTCTCTTTTTTCGAAATCGATCGAAAATTCCGCGCGCGTATTATGGATTTTAGTGTAATTCCGACACTCGAATAAAAGGGTGTTCGGAAAAAAAAAAAAAAATTTCAGATCAATTAAAAATCGCGTCGTCGACTGTTGTTCAGGTTTCCGTTTCGAATTCTTTCAATCGATTCGAAAAATAATGTCGAATTCGATTTTTCTTGTACATTACAGTTTGGTCTTATGGTTTTCACCACTGGGACATCCGTATTTTCGAACTCCAGAAAAAAAAAAAAATACGACGTTTTATTACTATCGACGGTGTGTAGTGTATGCGTTGAAAAATAAATATTGTCAAACAAGAATAGTGAGAGTGAGAGACGAGTTCGTTTTATAGTTTTCATATATTATTATAAATAACAAGCGACAGATACAGTCATTAATATAAAATTTTACTAGTGTGGAGGCGGTTTTACATACGAAACGGTTTTGATTTCTTAACGTTTAACTCTTATATCATCGCCCCCCATTGATCAGTTTAACGTGTATTAGGAAATACATTTTTTTTTTATTTCTATCAAATTTAATGCACTTTGAATTTTGAAAATTAATCCAACGGCACAAAACCGTAATTGAGTTTTTTTATTCTTTAAAGACATCACAATGTTTTTATGCTCGAGTATATAATATACGTAGACGCAGGAATTTATTTATTGAGACTGTAAGTGATCGACGCAAGATATTATTTTTAAATAAGTTCCAAACAGTTTAAAATCCTTTTCGTAAATATTTAAATATATTTTATAGATTATTTGTTTTAGAAATTTAAATATTTTACGTACGCATTTCTTTTTACTACACGGTGGTCTTACATTAAATCGTTTTCGCAATATATGTACTATATAAATTATATCTTTTAATAATAATAAAACGTTATGATAAATGTATACGGGAAAACGTATATCGATTACTACGAGTAGGAATTATTTTTTTATTTTTACGAGAAATATAAAAATACTATACAGTAAGCACAATAAGTATATGTGAGAAAAGGAATAAAAAAAACGTTATTGGAGTTGCGTGAATAAGGAGCCATCCATTAGTAGCACGTAACTTCGAATTATGTTATTATGGGTTAAGTTAAAAGATCTCCAAACCATTTTCACTCGAGTCCTGGAATATCCAGGAAGTGATACGGAATGTGTAAGCCTTTTATCACAGGATTTTCGTGGTTTCCTATAATCTTGCGAAACAACGTCTAACAGCAGCTTCTTCTTCTACTGTTCTGATATATCGGTCTTGGCGAAGGGTCCAGATCAGAGGCAAAGGGTGGAGCGTTTGTAATTTTCCAGATATAAATTTTTCGCCGATCCCCATGTACTTGGATTCCGTGCATACGGGTTTCAGAAGAGATTTGTATATTGAACAATTTAGTTTCTAGAATTTATTTGTTGAATGTAACATTTTTTAAAGATCGGGAACGGGAGCATTGAGAGTTTTGGCTCGTCGAAAAAAAAAATTATTATTTTACAATCGTCGAACATTTTTATTATTATTATTATTTAGTAACGGTGCGGAGTGATTATTTTTGTTGTCGGTGAACGGGGATATACGAGAATTTCGTAAATTTATATTTCATTTTCTTACAAAACTCTCTGGCGTTTTTCTAAACGTTTACATTATACATTTGAATATCGAAAACTACGAGCCCGAAACTTCGATCGTATTGTATTCTTGCAACACTTGTCGTCAATATTGTTATGTATATAAAATATTTCATACCGCGTATTTAACACTCACTATCAATCGTTTACGTTTAATGCGTATAATGCGTTTCAGAGTATTATACAAATATATATTTTATGAATTTCATTAAAAAATAAATAAATAATAGAACTTATTATTTATATAGGAATGACGATTATCGTACTATAACGCGATGTCGTAACAATTCGATTTATTTTCTCTATATATTTGGAACATAGCCATAATTCGGCGTACACTTTATCACAGTTTCGTGTATACTATTATAATAATATATTATTATGTATATACGAATATATTTTAAGGATATATACGATAATGATAATAATAATATTTTTAAAGTTATTATTACTATTATTATTTTATTTTCGCTCGTTTAGTGCTTCGCGCGGGTATAGGAGAATTTATGAACAGTAATATTATTTAATGTATACATTACAATTAAAAGGGTTATATAAGTTATAATCGAAGGCCATTATTATTGTTTTGGTATTCGTTTCGAGGGGAAAAAACATTGAATAATTTATAATGTTTTTTTATTATTATTATTATTATTTTACGAGCTTAAAAATATATTTGAATAATCGTAGAGAACTTCTATTTAATTCACCGCGATTTCATTTAATTTGTTGTTTTACACGATGAATTGCGTATCAATTGCGTTTTGTAGCGAAAATTAGAAACAATCAATACATAAATGACATTTGAAAAACGCACGTATTTATTATATATTCTAAAACGAAACGATTCGATGCTCGAAAAAAGTGTAAACGTTCATTTTTTGTTTTTTTGTAGAATTTGAAATAATTTTTTCTCAACACTTATATCGGTTACTGTTTCTTTTTCTTCAAAAAATGGAAAAGGATTAACTTTTGTTTGTGATATCCAATATCTGTGTTTGGAAATTCTTTTTTTTAACAAACATTGAAAATCGAAATGTAACTTACCTATTCTAAATTAAATTATAAACCACTGTTTTTGGTCGATGTATTCTACCACAATGAATATATTTTGGTATTGAAAGAGCTTACACACAAAACTTTTAAAAACGGTATTAAAAAAAAGATGTTGTTTTACATTTTTTAATGTAAATTTTAAACGAGTAAAATAAAAAGAAAGACATGCGATATTCTTTCTCGGGTCTGACATTTTCATAAACTCGGTTTTAACATTGAGACGGCAGAGTAAAATAGGCGACCGAAAGAAAAACTTTTAGCCGAAACACGAATTTTTGACAAGCATTGTTTAACGGTTTATAATGCGCACAAAAACCTTCGTCAATATATACATTTTTTTTGTTATTAATATAAATATATTTGTAGTTGAATCGTTTTAAAAGTTCCAAAATTATATACATTTTTACTTTCACGTCAGTAGGTAAATATTTTATTACTTTAAGTATACGAGTTTACGTTCGAAAATATTCTTATACGCAATTAAAGTTTTTCTATAATATGCGGCTACAATTTTACAAAATTAAATTTTTATTATTAATAACGGTAAAAACTGACATTGACGAATAATAATTGCAGTGTATGTTTGAATAATAGTAATAATAATAATAATAATAAAATTCTCACGGAGATCTGACAAACGCAATGACTTTTGTTCTATTGAATTTCTTTTTTTGGTAATAATTACTAGAAGCATTACGTTAAAAACCATAAAGACAACAAGTTATTTCTGTGAAAAATCGTTTCCAATATTTATCGTTGTCGCCGTGACTGTGATTAGTGAGAAAAGTATTAAAATTTTGAAAATTTTTTAAAAATCAATGGCGTAATGTAATTAAAACTTTTAAATATCAAAAATTTTACTAAAATGTATATTTGGCCATCTTAATTATTATTATTAAAAAATAGGATAAATTTTCTAATTTGTTTATTTGTAGTGTTTTTACAATTAAAATTTAAAAAAAAATATGATTATTTTAACGCAGAAGTATTAGGATTATTAAGAAAGAAAATTTTAAAATTTTGAATAGAAAAAAAATGTTACGGGAATTTTTTTTTTTTAGATTTCCGTGAGATACACTGCGGTACATATTGTTGTATACATACGGTGTATTTCGTTAAAATAGAAAACTCGTTCTCCCTCTCCCCCATCCTTTCGTATTTAAATACAGTAAAAAAAAAGAAAAGAGTATTAACTAAATAATAACACTAATTTTTACGGATTTTTTCGCGTTCGTGTCGTTTTTTTTTTTTTATGTAACAACAACGTTTTTAATTATTTTAATAATATTACTGCAGCGAAACTCTCGTGTGTCATAAATACGAGTATATACCAGCTCGTACGGATAAGAGGGCAAAAGGCAAAAGTGACATTAATTAATATCTGTCACGCCAGCAGCGTGTATAATACATATAGACTGCGATGCCCGTTCCCGGAAGATTCTTCCGTATTGCCATTAATATAATATTATTTTATTGTGCACTGCAGAGACGGGCTTAAGCGTATCGTTTTCTCTAAAACGCCTCCTCGATGTGTTTCAATAAGCTCCAGTGGGCGTCTCGACAGGGGCAAATTGCCCACAAACCCTCCTGCAGGGTTTTAATAACTTATCGAGGGGGTGGAGGAAATCGTCGTACGTTTCGTTTGTAATTTTAAAACAATTTTTTTTTTACACAAAAAAATCTACTTTGTCGTAGACAATATACGTATTCGAACGGTCAGGTACCGTTTGATTTAAACTTAAAAATTAATTGACGATATACGACGATCAGACTGTATACGTAATAACTCAAATTTAAAACTGTCGTTTTAAACATTTTTCAGCAAACTGGACCGGACCGAATTTCATATTGCACTGAACCGGGACTGATATTTTGTTTAGTAAATACCACATTATCAGACCGTCTAATATACTTTTTTTTAGACCGGATCGGACCAATTTTATTAAAGATCAGACTAGAAGTCAGGAACAAAAATCCTAAACTAATATTACGCATTATGTTGACATCGTCGCGGTCGTCCTACATAATAATCTTATAAAATTCCCGTTTCTATATATTATAAAATATGCTTGTTTTTATAATAATTTTTTTTTTTTTGTGAAAACCGAACCGAATTGAATTACAGTCGAATTTGGACTGAAATAGAACCGATTTGTTTTTCTATCAGCTGGACTACACCAAGAATTCGATTCATTTTTATTGCTTCGGACCAAATCGGACAATTGTCCGTTGATTCAGATCGGATCTACATAGAACACTACTACACGGCGACGCGTTTGTGAACTATAATAATCGATGTAAACTACGCGTAGTCCGTTGAATTTTACAGTTTTAATCTTAGCATTGTGATGCATTAATATTTTTAATTAATTATTTATTGTATTATTTTTTTATGTTTCCGTTTTCCACGTTTTCGCGCAATAAAAATGTAACATATCATATCGGTAAGGTAAAAATCTCTTATAGGGTATACCATAGATTTGTATTTAACGAAAAATAACATTGCAGTAATATTAAATACTTAAAGTAATAATATTTTTGTAAACGTTTGACTTTTATTATCTGAATAATATGTAATTGAATAGAGCTCCACGTAATTACGATATATTGATATTTATGAATTTATAGAAAAAAAAAAATTTGTCATTTAAAAATTACGTCTACCTCCCCTCTTCTGTGGAAAAAAGTCTATTCCTATCTTCGGGAATCGTTTCGATGGCCGTGTCCGTGACATTTTTTAGCAGAAAAATAAAAACAAATATACGTAAGTAATTCAAATCGGAATCGGTCGGTCGGTATAAAAATACACCGTTCGTTATCGTCGTGTAAAAATTCATATAAAATATTCCAGTCGCGTTTTTCACGTGCCGAGTAGTATTTTTTATTTATTTTTTTTTAAATGCGCGTTTTACAGTAATTATATATATATATATATAAAACGCGAGTATGTTTATGTAACTATTAAATAATATTATACAGAATCGCACGAAGAACATTTTAAAATGCAGCAACTTTTTTTTTTTTTTTACGTACAATATAATTACAATAGAATTATTATTGTTGGTGCGTAAGTAGTAACTAATAAGATATATATTTAATTATATATATATAAAAAAAAAATATCAAGAAGCTAACCTTCAGACATTTTTTAATAAGCACGGTACAGACGACATAATAATTCATCCAATCTGCTCATTACGTCCGCGTGTTGCCGCGTTAAAGCGAAGGAAGAACAACAATAATATTATTATAACATAAAACTACTGCTGATTATTATTATTATTATTATTATCCGTACGATTTTTTTCTCCAGTCATTCGCGTGCCTCAAAATCTCTGTATAAATACACTTGTATTGACGCGAACGGACGATTGGAAGTCGCATTTCTTTCTTTCTTTATTATTTTTTAAATTTCATATCGATAAAAGAATTTTGTTTAATTTTGTTAAACTTGATTTTGAGTCGGAATAAATTTGCAGTGTAGGTGACATAATAAGAACACGCGCGGAGAGGAAAATAGTGTGTAATAAATTATCTCACGCGCTATTATAACAAAAATTATTCGTTTTCGACGGCGTATGACAGACAACAACGATAATGGATTTGTACCATTTACTACTTTTGAATGGCGAAAGAGCGAAAACATTTATTCAAATGCTTAGAAGAAGAACGTGTTGGGGGGGGGAAGAGACAACGAAGTTTAAATATTTATTAATTTCATAAATAATTTTGAATCTCGTGTCTTAACTCGAACGTATATTATAATACGATATTGTTTGAACGTTAAATTTTTCGAGTGGGTATAGATTCACGGAGTCATGAAATACGTTTTTATTATATACATTAGATTTTAGCGATAATATTTAATTATACGCGCGCGGGATAAATTTTAAAGAAAAAAACCTAATCGGCCGCAACATTATATAGGTCAGTCGTACGGAATAAGTAAAATCCGTTATAAATAATTATACGTTTTATCGTATACATTTTGAAATGAGATTTCAAGCGACATTTATAAACGATTTCGTTTGGCGAAATTTTCGAAAAAAAATCTTTTAGATATTTCGTATCAGATTAGAAGAAGTGGTAAAGTCGGATTTGTGTATATTTTAGTTTTTTTTTTTCTTACGTTTGTTTTGTCGGGAAAAAGTTTCGAGGTGAGTTGAAAAACGATGTATACACACTATATTTTTTTTTTATCTAAAAACAGAACTTATAATGTCTCTTAGGATGGATTCGAGAAAACTATAACTATATAAGTGCAGTACAGATTTTCTAAATATTAATAACGTAATAATATTATAATGTACAATGTACTCGCAGTACTTAATTCTGTTATAGATATTCGATTTTATTTGAAACGTTGCCGATACGGAATATATGTAAACCGTTTCGAATGTCTTATTTTCTCGTTTACTTTTTACAATACCTACTTTAAGAGTTTTAGTAGTGAATTTTTTTTTTATAGGAGCATAATGCTGTTTTTACACGCAGTTTTTTTTTCATAACGCTTTGATACGATACTGCATTACCATTTCGGATTATGATGTATTTTAAAACAAGGTTAGACGATATATTATTATATAGTCAATGATCGATGTTAATAAATAAATTAAAAACTCGTATATTTGAATTTATTATGGCCAAGAATGTCGTTAATAATAATAATAATAATAATTTTTTTTTGTTCGTTTCGTCAATCCAGATGAATTTCCACGCGCGCACACACCTATACTAATTGCATGGTGGTGCTTTACAGACAATTGTTAATTTCGTTTCTACAAAACCTTGACGGTGGAATTTGCATTTAATTAAAATATTATTATCATTATATTAACGTAGTTGTACGACGTATAAACACATAACAAAAAAAAAAAAAATTAATCTATTTTTATAAATATAGGGAAATATACTAAATAATGGACTGTACGAATAAGTTTATTATTTGTAATATACGTATAAACATAAAATAATCGAAATGCGTATCGTATATGATACGCATTTATCGTTCTGTAAATTTTTTCTCATATTCTCTTTATCTACGAGCCGTGTCTATACATTTGTCGTTTTTGTCATTATTCGCGTGACTCGTGAGATCGCATAAAACGATCGACTTATAGTTTTCCGTATGGGCACATAAACGTCATAAATTACTAATCTTCATACGTCACAGTGTATATACGTATATTGTATAAACAACCGAGTTTATAAATTTTGAATCGGAAAAGAAAAATCGTTATTGAATTTTCGGACGAAGCCGGGCACTAACACGTATAATGTTTATGGTTTTATGTATCCCCACGCGCGCTATCGAAATTATTTTATAATCGATGTTCAGTGTGATGTAATCAATGGATAAAGTAAAAATAATGACGTCCTGTTGAAGAACAATGTGTGAAAACAATCGTGGATCGTTTCAACGACAACGTTCTTAATAACTCAATGGATTCATTCACGACAGCGAATGAATAATGATCAGCAGCTAATTGTTAGTTTTGTTTCAATGATTTTACTGTATTGTAGCAGAGATCGAACCGAATGTACTCAGATGAGTCAAAATTGAAAGAAAACATTAATTTTGATGGATAAAAATATATACGTAATTGGAGTACACGTATAATATTATAGTATATTGTGATATGAAAAAAATTAAATAATCACATAAAACGTAACGATTTTCACATAAACGTTAACATTTCCAATAAAATGATCAGCGTTCCGTTATTTCGGTCTTAAACGTATAGTTCGATAAATTAATGACATACAAACGCAATAACGAGTGTAATTTTTTAAACATGAAATCCATAAGAGTTTTATTATTTTTGAGAATATTTTATAATATTATGTATATTTGAGTTTATAAAATGTTAATGTCACGTAAATGCGTGTATGGCGTGTAGTATAAATAATTTCATAAACCATTAGGCACTTAAAAAATCGTAAATTTCAGATACCTATGGTAATTGTTATAAAGCACAATAATAAAAAAAAATATTATTTTACAATATTTACACGAGAGGTGATAACGAAAAATAAAAAATAAGTTATAGTTTTATGACTTAAAAAGTGAAATATACATTGTGGATTTTTATATAGTTCAAATGTTTATTAATAACTTATAATCTGAAAATAATTTTAAAAACAAACCATTATTATACGAACAAAATGAAATATTTAAAACTAATACATATATAAAATCTAGAATTTTTTTTTAGAAATAATCGAAAAAATAAAATGAAAAACTAGTACGAATTATAGTCTGTAATGAAACAAAGGAGATATTTTTTTTTGTTTTTGGTTAGTTACCTCAAAGTTAATAATGAATCAGATTTCTATGAAAAAAAAAAAAATGTTAATACTTTAATGCAGCGTGTTAGAATAAAGACAGGACTTTATTTATATTTTCTGAAATAACCATAATATGTACTATGTGTTCGCGTTATATTATATTTTATCGTCATAAAACGCGTATTTTGTCATAGCTCGTAAATATATTTATCACATACGTCGGACGCGTGAAAAATCGTTATTATTTAAATATTAGTTTTTTTTCTATTTCTAACCACTGTTGTCACGAAAGTGTGAACGCATCATAAAAGCAAGTTTTCAGTTCCGTGTATACAACATTACGTTAACGTCGATTTAGGTATAAAAAATGTGGCGCCTACCATCTTCCCGGTTTTCTGTCAGAACAAAATTCAAACTAAATCTTTTACACGTTATTATTATTATAGCGAGTGTTGTTAACAGGAAATTCGAAAAATCCATTAATATCGTATGGCATGCTCATATATTATGCGTACATATTTGTCGTCGTCCGCAAAGTTTAATAATTTCGCATTTGCTAATTAACACGATATTTCACGACATTTCAGCGAGGAGGATTTCGGTGTTCATAAATCGTTTATCATTAAAACGGGATTCTTTTCAGTGTATAATATATTATTCGATTTATGAATGCTATCGCAATAATGTACCGTCGTGTACGGGCGCGTGTCTAGAATTTTTTTTTTTTTGTATTTCTATTTTTCTATTTCAGCATTATTTTCCTGTTATATAAAAAATTTTATATAACTTATATTATAACGCTGTGCTTCAACTGTTTTAAAACAATTTACCTACTAACTACCGTAAACAGTTTTTATGCATTGTAGAAAAATATTCGTACAAAGTTTTCGTTCATTATATTCACTTTATACGGACAAAGGATTTATAGTTATAAAAAAAAAATAAGATGTGTCTAAAAGACGTTTTTAAACGGACTCTCCAAAGTAACGTAAAAATCATAACTGGAAAATTATAATTTTTTTTAATGCAGTGGCGGTTGATTTTGTAGATCTGGCCATTGCCTGCGGAATGGCCTGCACATCTGTTACCACGCCTGTGCTATCGTGTACCACTCGCAGTAGATTGTTGTGTAAACGTCGTAAGGACGAAGAAAAAATGTGTAGTGTCGAGGAAAATGACGAAATTCGTTCTAAAATCATACAATAGACATATTTTATAGCAATATACGTTGGTAACAATCATACTGCATTCATCGGTTCAATCCTACGCTTCGGTCGGCCAGATTAGATTAACTGATACATAGTACACGCTATGTTGACAAGGAGCCAAACATAATCGTGTGTAATACTACGTTATTTTACGAGTACATTGTGCCGATCACTATGAACAATATTGAAAGTTTATACGAATCGTGTACACATTCAGAATATTTATCGATTATGGTTATTATACTTACGGTACTTCGCATCGTTCGCAATGTGATGTTCGGGTCGTACGACGCTCATCGTTTTTCGCACTTATTGACGGAGGCGAAAGTTTCCATAAGGACATCTAGAAAATTATTCAGACACGTGCTGATTTTCGTGTAGATATTCGAAAGATTTGTCGAGCAAATAGGTATATCAGATAATAGAACAATCAGAATGGACACTGATAAAAATGTATACAGGTAACGTAAGACGGCGGTGAAATCAATGTCTTCGAAGGACACAAATCATTATTGATCAGTATATTTTCAAAGTGAAATACGTACGTGACGAACACGGTAATTTTTATAAAAGTTCTCTACTGATTTGTAAAGGTCTAATCTATTACAATTTGTTAACCATTTGTTACACTTGAAATGTTAAAATTTATTATTTTAAATTACTTTTGATTAAAATTAAAGATACATTTCTAGGGAATCTATATGCATTTTACTATCTTTTTTTTCCACCGGTGTTTCTTTTATTGTTTATACGATTCACACAAGCACAATTTTGTACAAAAATACAATGTATCATACACAAGTCTCAATAAAATACATTAAAAAAAAAAAAAACCGATCACGACCTGCAAAGTCACAGTACAGAATAGTCTCACGTGCAATTTTATTACTTGCTGCGGATCGCGTGTTTATAATGGTACGTAAACCCAGAATGAAGTATAAACGTTTGTCCTCACTCCTTCGAGGACATGACGGCTGAAACGGTTTAGTGTCTATCATTTGGTAATAGTCTGGTGCGCGGTTTATGGCTCTTATAAGTTCTTCTCCCAGATTACAGATGATAGCGCTCGATCACACCGCAAAATATTTAGGAACCGGAGAAGTTCAAAATGTTTTTATCTCGTTATTGGACATTGACTTTGATACTGTGAAAATTGTATATACCCCTTACGAGTGTACGATATTCGCCATAATATGTAAATTATTTACGAATTTTACAGCGGGTAAAAAAAAGAAAAGAAGTCACCTTGAACTTAAAAATTATACACGTGGTATATTTTAAGAAAAATTAACAATTCGCTCGTGGTTATACTTATAATAATAATAATAATAATAATAATAGCAGCCTCTTCGATTACTGAAAAAAAAAAACGCGTGTAATAAACGAGAACAAACAACCCAAACGAGTTCTGATTTTCGAGCTTGAATTTAATTTCCCATTCCCCACACCCATCGTCGTTGTTGTTATTATGCGCGCGATATACGTATATTATATAGTTTGACGAAGGCGCCGAAGTTATATTATAAAAATATATCCTGAATCGTCTACCATATTGTATAATGTCTATATCGCGTGAACATAGAGTTGTGTTCAATAATTTTAGTTATAATTACATTTAGTTTCTGGTTTACGTTTCGATATATATATATATTCATTTATAATTCCCAGTACATATTTTGTATTTATATATACATGATATTTTAATATTAATAACGCAGTTTGCGTCATTTTATGAAACGCCTAAGCATTATATATATATATATATAATACCGGATTATAATATTCACGTCGTTGCAAATACAAGACGCGAATAATACATTCGCAGTATTATATATTTATAAGATTAATAATACGCGCTAATCGCATGGAGTATGTGTAGTCGGTTGTGTTGTCGCGGCGGCGTAGGCAGTTGAATTGATCGACTTTAGGAATAAGTCTCGTATATTATAATTATTATTATTACGAATATTAGTCTTGCGGGTTTACCGTTGTGAAACAGTAAAAGAAAAAAGAGAAATAATATCGTTATTACGTTGCGTATATCGTATATCATTTTGTAATAATTCACAATATTAATAGAAAATATATTGCACGACGTTCTAAACCCGCGCCGGGTAAAGTGGTAAAGCTCGAGTTCAATTTAAATTCCAGCGTGCCGTTAAAACGCTCGTTTAATTAGGTATAACCAATAAATTATTCGTAAACGCGCGTTACAACAACAAAATTCAAACAGTTATTAAATTATTATTATTATTATTGGTGTATAACGTTAATGCGATGAACGATAATAATTATATCGATGTTAATCTCTATTTACGGTCATTGGATTTAGTAGTCGTGTACCAGCGAGCTGCGCGTTTTCGCCAATGTATTAAAAATCAAAAAATATATATTTATAAAAGGACTGGTGATATAATATTACATAATTGTGGCTAAAACAGCGAATGCTGATAATATTGTTAGCGATTATCTGATTTATCAAAAGTATCGAAAAGGATAATAAACGTATAATAAACTAAATCCCTTGTGAGTAGGTAGACAATATGAGGTTTTCAGCGTAATAATGGATCCAAATTATTGATATTGAGATAGAACTCACTTCAGTAGTAATTATATCGTTTGATATTTTATGATAAATCAAAACGATTTTAACAAAAAAAAAAAAAAAATTCTTTTTTTTTTTAAATAGCTATTCACAGTCAACCCGCGCAATTATTCGTCACATACGTCGCTTCAAGGTACTCTGACGTCGTCTTTATTTTACGCGGTGCAAAAAATAATCGATTCAATTTTGTTTATCGATTTCTCCCCCCCCCCACCGTATTATGTTCGCCGCAGACATAGTTTATTCGATATTGAAACTCGAATGAACTCTTTTACTTTTTGAACGGTCGAATCATAAAAGTCTGTTATTAACTACCCCGTTGTCTGTTGTAATATTTAGAACCGCGCAGTCGTTTTATAAACACGCAATACGCCGCAAAGTATAAATTATTAATTTTAATATGACTTACACGAATTCGGCGCGTATACTGCGCGGAGGAGCGGTTTACCGCGGTCGAAGTCGGTAGAAAGTGCAATTAAAAAAGTCGTCCGTTATAACCGGGGGCTGGGGATTAGCATAGTTTTTTTTTCTGGACCGCTCATCACACGGCGTTTTCCGAGATTCGGAATGTGTTTTAACACTATTATAACTCTTTCTTTTTTGCATTTTTCCGAAGTTTTGACGTTTTAACGCATTATTTTTCGCATTACATTTCACCAGTATTTCTAGTTATATTACGAAATAAAAATAAAAACTCGACGATGATTAAATGTGTAATTTTGTACCGATACAACATCAGCTGGATTTTAATATAAAACTTTTCTCAAACTTACAATATAGTGTCACCACGATCGACCGATTAGCCGATTTCTGTCCCGGATTGAAATAAAAAATATCGATCTCATTGAATAATAAAATTTAATTAAGTAATTATTTTTGAAAACAGAAAGAAAAGAAAATGAATTATTTAAAGTGATTTTTTTTTTTTTTAAAAAATTATTTTCTTAGGGAATTTTTAAAGAAATATTTCACAGAGTGATAAAACCCGTGCTCTGATATTAACGTAGAAAAACGTGTACGTATTATTAATTTTCTTCTTATTTTGCGAGAACGCACGTGAAGAATGTGAAACTTTCAGTAATTTAAATTCAATAAAGTTATTTTTTTTTCTTCAATCGAACAAGCTATTTTATATATATATATATATATATATATTATATAAAAGAAAGATTCCTTACGGAAAATCATTTACGTTCGATAATCCACTCTTGTTCAATTCTTTAACAGTGCATAATTTAAGTAAAAAAATATAATACAATATAATTATTACCGTTGTGTCGCCGGCCGAGTCCTGAAAACCCAATATTACTCCGTTAACCCGCAGCGGTTTGAAACACGCATTTTTCTCTTATCCTTTTTCGAGTTGGCCTCGTTACACAACGGGGTGTGGGGTTAATTCCATTAAAACGCCGACGCTTATGCGTACACGAACGTGTCTATCAATCTTCGCGCGAGAGTATATTATTATGTGGATTTACTGTAAAACGGTTAGTTTGGGAGAGATACAATCGCACCGTGAGTTGTTCAAAAACAAAATTAAAAATTCGCACGCACTTAAGACACTGCAGCCCCGGCACGGAACTTTTTATATATCATTTAAATTGCCGGAGACTTATTTCTTTTTTTTCGCACGCCGTCGTTTTGCGATACCCGTCAAACATCGTATACCGCCGCAAGTTTATACGAGTAAAAAAAAAAAAGTCGCATCCTGGGCGGTTTTCGACTCAGTCGAGGTGTTCTCGTACAATTCGCAGGTTCTTAAACTGCAAGGGGGGGGGTCGTAACAAAACGTTTCTCGCGGAATGCTGGTTTTCTATTCAAAACACCTAAACGTCTATTTCTGCAAATATCCATAAACGTTGCTCTCATCCCGTCCATTTCTTCGTATGATTCTGTGGAGTCGGATTTTCTAAGACATTTTTTTCACCATATAAATCGTACTTTATATAACACAATTGTTACTGTACATTTATTTCTATTAAAATATGTCGTAATATTCTAATTATCCGTATTTGAAAAAAAAAAATTGTTTTTTTTTTTTTTTGTTTTTGGTGGATCACCCGAATTTGAAAAATTTTTCAGAAGTTTTTCGCACCTATATATGAAAAGTTCGTAAACCTCTGATGTAGATAAATATCGTTGGTTAAGTGTCTTAGTTCTGCGCGTCTACTCGAGGAGCGTCTTTTCCCCTGTCGCGAAATCAGATAAATATGGGGAAGCGCGTCGTACGGTCCATTTCCCATTGGTTTTATTCGCAGCAAAAGTTCACATTATCCGTAATGGTATCCCCCATCGATCGTATCGGAAAACGCCTATCCTCCTGCGCGGTTGTATCCGGACCTTTAAATTGTCACCGCAAAACTATATAGTTCCTCTCCTCCCTCGTTGATATTTTGTCGAAACGGTTGTCGGAATAAACCGAATGTCGTACGATAATAATATTACTACGTTGTTACCCGTTCGTCGCTTTATACGACTATTATTATTATTATTATCAGGAGATAAATGGATTGAATGATTTCAAGTTCACGCGCGTTAACAAAACTACATATACAAATTTTGGGTCTCCCGTGTTAGAGGTACCAAAATTCATTTTGTAAAAATTTAATTTCAATATTATAATATATTGACATTAATATTATTTATAAGTACTGTTTTAATATTTCTAATTATTGTTCTTTTTTTATTTATACTTTAGTCTCTATAAAACGGTATAGGTATAGGTATGACGCAAATTTCGAAACAAAATTCGAAATTTTCGTATATAAAAATCGTATTGGCGAGAGCCCATTTCGGACACGGATTTGTCATCGTTTTCGAATATATACACAGTAATAAGAAAACACCAAAATCTCTATAAGTAATTCAGATCCGTGCAACAGCCGCGGTCAGGTTAAGACTCGCCCATCGTTTTTAAAAAGTAATTATATATTTGTATATTCGTGAAATTCCTCAGCGCAATCTTGTGCTAACAAAAAATATGAATTTGCATAATTGTACGATATGGTAATTTTATAATATACTAATAAGGCGCGGGGTTAAACGAAAAATAATATTGATCATTTAGTGGAATAATTTATTTTATACAGTAGTGTGTTGCAGCGAAAACGTATTGGAAAAGCTCAAACTATTCGTTTTTAAAGTCGGGGGGGGCGTTTTTTCCGTATATATATTATACTAAAGAGACATTTCGAATTTCGACTTATATTCGCACTAACAATATTATTCGTCTTATCTGTATACGTCGTCGCCTTCGTATATTATAATATATAAATTTATAATACGGTACAGTACATAAAACCGTTTGAATAATAATTCAATCTTGTTTGGTACAAAAAACATCTTGCACGATTGCGCGCACCCTCTCGTTATCGTCAACGAACTTAAATAATAATAATAATAATAATAATAATAATACACAATCAATTGTGTGCACAAGGGTTTTCTCTCCGTATACACCACTTGAACAATAATAATGTCGTGTTTTACGTAAAATTAATAATAATAGTAGTAAAAAAAAAAAAAATAAATAAAAGAGGATGACATTTGCTTAACTCTGAATTATTTATAAAGATTTTAGAGTTTTGTTATATTTACCTATAAGCGATGATAAATCCATTGCATTCAATAAAAAGATTCTGAGCGGAGCTTTGGCGTAATACGCACATTGTTGGAAAATCTAAAGTAGTATTAAAAAAAAAAAAAAAAAAAAATTATAACTCACGATTGTCAAGATTTTTTGAATATAGTTGGAACAACGTAGGAGACGTATGTTATTATTATTATTTTTTTTTTTTTGAAATTTTCATCTTTTAAAACCAACAATTATCCGCTTTACGTTTTAAAAAGCTAAAAAATCTAACAATCGCTTTAAATAGTCTAATAATTAATAGACGTTTTTTTAAAATCGTTTCACTAAGTGTCAAGTAATTACAGTTAAGTACTGACTAGCTGGTGTTTTAATGCAAAATTACGTATTCGTTGTAAATTTTAAGAATTTAGGACGATATTATTTCAATAGTTTTTTTCGTGCCGCGTTTAAAAACTATCGAGTTTTTCTTTCGAATTTCGAGTTGTTTTGAATTGCGTTTACTTAAAGAAACTATACCGAGGAAATCGAAAAACGTCGTTGTTAATAAACATCGTTGTTACAACAAGAGTTTGCTTGTTTCGCTTACAATCTAAAAAAAAATAGTAGCGAGTCCTCGGCGGGTTCGCTGCTCAAGTCAATTACTCGGATAAAAATATTTAAAATTTTTGTCAATACGCATATAGAAATTTGAAAGCAATCACGTGATTATAAAATTATCGAAACATTTCAAATGGTAAAATAATTTTTTTTTTTTTTTTGGAATATAGTCAAAGCAACATGACACTCGTGCCGCAAACAATTTTCATAAATTATCCCTTTTATTGATTTGAATAGCTGAAAATCTAATAGTCGCCGTTACAAATAATCGGAAAATTGCGTTTTTCTTTACGCATACACGGTACAAAGTTACGTATTATGTTCGGTGTAAATTTCAAGACATTTAATTTCAAAATGTTTCCGAATGGAAATGCAACAAAATCGCGTTTTTATCAAAAAAAAAAAAAAGAAAAAAGAAAAGAAAATTGTTTACCGGAGAGAGTCCTCCTGTAGTAAAAATCGATTCTTTTTCTATTTCTAGCATAAAGAAACCAGGCAACGAAATATTTATTTTTTTTTATACCGGGAAACACAGTATCGTTTCTATGCATTATACTCAGCGGCGTAGCCAGGATCATCATGCAATGGGAGGAGGGTTTAAGTATGAATGAAACCATAAGTTTTTACGTTTTTTGTTACGCTCGTTGCTCAATGCTCATATTTTTAACGAACCACACGAGGACCCATTTTAGTGTAAAAACGTAAAAAAAGCAACGGGTTGGGGGTTAAAAACTCAACCCCCCCCCTAGCTACGCCACTGTGCTAACGGTTTAAAAATCGCTGGAAATACGAGTAATATGTTATGTTACCACAAAAAAAAAAAAAAAAAATAATACGCTATAAGGATATTTTCACTGTTATGTCTTAAACATGGAGGTGTATCAACTGTCTGTGCCTGCATCGACAGTGTTTCCCATACCTATAAGTGATACACCATAGACATATAAATCTATAATACAAACCATATAAATACCTCCGTGTATTTTGATAAATTTGGACCACGACGAAAAATATATGCGATATTTTAGGTACCATTGTCGCAAGTCTATGAGTTGATCACTCATCGATTTTTTTTCACTCATCAGTAATTCAATTATTTCAACGTTTTCAATAGACGTGATTATTGTTACACGCGTAGAATAAAATATTTATTATTTGAGCTAATATATTTCTACATTCTACACGCAAAGAAAGAAAAAATTTCGGAGGGGGGGGGAGAGGTTGTAACCCCCAAACCCAAATTGATTGCGCCACTGGTCCAGACAATGCGCTCATGAGATCTGATGATAAATAATTTTTTTTTTCCGCTCGTCTCTGTCGATCGTCGACCCGCGTCATATCGATAACACACGATTCGACATTTATTATATAACAATATATGTACGTACGACGAATATAATAATATTGAGTGACGCGTCTTTTTCTGTGTGTGTGAGAGAGAGAGGCCTCCTCCCTCGGCTCCGTACGATTTCCGTCTCGCGAGCTATACAATATAATATATAATAATTATTATTATTGTTATTATTGCGTTTAACAGATGGTTAATCGTCGTGATGAATAATAAATCCATAAACGCTATTTCAAATAAATTGATACGCGCTAAACCTGTGTGGATACCGGGAGCGGTGAACCGAATTATATATTTTTACCGCGGGCGGACAACGACGAATAGTAGTTGGTACGCGCGTAGTATTTTAATTTTTAAAAATATTGTGTTGTTATTCTTTTTTTTTTTGCGCGCGACAATTACGCGGTGGTGGTAGCTCGGGGCAAGGTCTCTGTGTGTAGCGCACAATTCTCCGGGGTCCGCTGAACGTTGACCGGTCCTAACGCAATAAATAATGGAATAAAATTGACGAGCACACGCGTGTGTAGTGATATTATTATGGCCTTATTATTTATAATGTTTATTCGCGTATATTGTAATGAAGGAAAACGCCTCGGGAGCCGCGTCGCGGGTCTTTTCGCCGTTTTTTTTTATTCTTAAACGGTCTTTCTGGACCGTGTAATTTGCCGCAGATCGGCGAATTCTCCAATCGTCGTCCGGACGACGACGACGCGTACGTTGAAATAATCGCTGTTTTACGCGTTGCCTTATTGTACACAGTGCGTGTAAGACAGACAGAGAGAGAGAAAACGCGTTTCGCGTTTTAAACGTTTTTCTTCGAATATCCTATTAAATATTTACATTTTATTCCGCGTACATTTTTTTTTCTTTCACGTAATCGACACATATTTTTGCGTTTTCGTTCGGACGATTGTACTGTGTATCGACTGCAGAGTTAGTATTAGGAATTTCGTACGGGAGTGGCTAAATTCCAAGATTACGCAGATATGATAATGAATCATTTTAAAAGTAACGTTCACTTAGATATATATAAAAAAAAAATATATATATATAAAAAAAGTTAATGCGCTTAGAGCATATTAACCCCGATAATGTTAGGAATTATTTTCGATTATAAGTTAGTGGTTACACATTTTTGGTAATGATATTTATATACCCGATGACGATTTATATAGTCGTTAACTTCTTATAAACGTTTAAGCCAACACTCTAGGCATATTTTCTTATGATAAATATTTTGTATATTTCATTTGATCAATAATTCCAGTAGTATTTCCAGATGTAATCACTGGATAATTGCAATATAGTTTAAAAAAAAAAAAAAAATTACGGCCAATGGCCACTTGGTCCTTCTAATTTTACGAACAATTTACTAATAATTATTAATTTATTACTTAATGAAGTGTAAACGTGATACATTTATTCCCCTCGTCCCACACGAGTGTGTGTTTTTTAAAAAATTTATTTTAACGTTAAAAACTATTCGTTTTTTTTGTAATTCAATAATTGAATTCCCCGCACTATTCATTTCATTTTCCCGTACGTTTCGAGTCGTTTATGCGCGCGCGTACATTAAATAATAACCGAAACGTTTTGAAAGATTACACGCACGTGTTCTCGCGCGAGTATATTTTGTTACAATTAATATACACTACGCGCGTACACACCGTTTCTGTTTATAGGGAATACACAATAAAACGTGCGAAATTCAAACTTTTTTCAACAAAATAAATAAATGAGAAAATGAAAACGCGTATTTCATTGATTTTCTGCCCTACGATTTATGTAACTTTTTTTTTGTATACTTTTATTTGCGTTAATATTAAAAATTATTTTATTTGTTGAAAATTCATCACGAATTTTTTTTTTTTATGTCTTCGAGTACGGTTACGTTTTTTTTTTTGTCTTCACAATTTATTATCATATTATATATGTATAGGATTCAAAAATTCCGTGTGCATATTTAATATTATTCATCGATAACCGTATAATATACGAATACGTATTCTTTCCTCCTTCCTTCCCTTTCCCGACACCCTGAAACAATATTATCGTTCAGATTATTACAAATATTTTATATTTAAATGAAATTTAAAAATTCGTGAAAACGAATTTTTTTTCTTATTCTTCATAAATATGTGCCATTAAAA
The DNA here is from genome assembly GCA_032441825.1 of Chaetogeoica ovagalla. Taxonomy (NCBI): domain Eukaryota; kingdom Metazoa; phylum Arthropoda; class Insecta; order Hemiptera; family Aphididae; genus Chaetogeoica; species Chaetogeoica ovagalla. The sequence continues at coordinate 12,513,591 of CM063727.1, forward strand.
TATAACAATATATTTACAATTTAAATTAAAAATCGCGTAGACGATAATTTTATTTAACCCCCACACTTTTTCATAAAACTGTCACTGTGATGTACGATCGGTGTAAAGCGCGTAATTCTGCGTTAGTCGCTGTGGGCAATGCACGCGCGGGGAGCCCACACGCGGGTGGTAGTAACAATTTATGAAAATTAAAAAAAAAAAACACAACGAAAAAATTTATGATTCTTTCAATATTTTCGTAAGATTTAGTCAGTAGACATTTCAGTATACTTAAGAGACATTATTTTCCCAATCCGGTGCATATTATAGTAAATAATGTAAACTATAATATGTTTAGTTTTTTTTTTTTGTATTATATTATAAAATATTTTATCGAATAATCGTGCCTGTAAAAAAAAATTCTAATTATTATAATTTATTTATTTGGGTATATAATACGAATTCACGTTTATATTGTCAATTATTAGGGCAAAGGAGTTTTAAGTGATACTTTTTTTTTTGTTCCTCTAATAGTGTAATTCGTAGCAAAACAATATGCGTACGTTGTTTTGTGAACCAAATAAGTCGATACACGATTTTTTTTTTTTTATCTTCCGCGTGTATTAACGGATTTTCTATTTTAAATAGGATTATTTTCGAAATGCAAAGATGGGTGTTTTTTTTTTGTTTCTCGCATTTTTTTTTCGATTTTATTTTTTTAATACAATTTCTCTGTCCCGGTGTTTATACTATCGCAATTTATTGGTTTACATATGACGAAACACACACATGTACACTACCTATTCTATACGTGTGATTTATGAATTGAAAATTACATTATTTTTCAAATCGGCGTTTCATACACGCAGTGTAATACAGTCACGTGCCTATCTGTGACGTTCGATTTTCTCCTTAGAATAAATGCCGTTATGTGTGTATAAACTTATTTCGTTTAGGTCGAATGGATATCGGGAACCGACTCGGAAAGCAATCGCGTCGTACATCACTCTAGACGTGTAATGTGTCGCGTACTGTACGCGCACGGTAAAACGTACATAAATAGGTATAACACGATTTCGATCTACCGAGTAACGGCGTCGCCGCGAATTAATCGTATAAAATATAATCTCATCGGAACAAATATTGCGGTTATTACGATTGTATAACGTCCAGATAATTATTTCACTTCCTTATAAAAATGTTATTCGATTACCCGAAATCGTATTAAATACACGTGTCTCAAACAATACGCTTTATTCATTTAACGGCACGCATTTTAATACTTCCCGAAAGCAATTTATTATTATTTTCTTCTTTTTAAAATAACACGCAATTATTGATGTTAAATTAGAAAATTAAAAAAAAATAAATAAATAAACGGTTTTTCGAAACGGAGTGATTTTTTATAAATTCATTTATATTTTTAAATTTACCGACGACATATTTATAAACCTAACTCACCGAAGAATTATATATGGTCATCAACGAAATAATGACAATAATGAAATCGTTTTCTTATGACGAATCGAAACAAACTGCAGAATATTAAATAATTAAGTAAAATAAAAATCGTTTATTATTTCGAAAACTCCCGTAGTCAACATCTATCGTTTTCCCCAAAAATTACGCTCCAGCGTCATCATGTGTCAGAAATTAAAATCACGAGATTACCCAACACCGCAGTTTCTCTATGGTTGCAGCTATTTAAGACGTCAATTTTTGTGTTTTTAAAAGTTTAATTTCAAGTGATTATAACACGGTACACGCCTTTAGAAGTACAAAAAAATAGTTACTATTTTTCACATTTCGGTCATTATTTAATTATTATTATAATAATTAAACACTAGGCATAATATTTTATTATATTAAACGTATAAATAGGGCGTATTTTGCAACGGGTTGGAAAACATCTCAAAATTAATAATAATAATAATATAATAATAATAATAATAATAATAATAAATAACAAGGACAACGCGTGTTTGGCATGCCGACAAAAGTTATGGATCCATCATATACAGACATTTCGTTACATACAGCGTAATCTCCTCTCTCTTCATCACTAAAGAACACGCGAATATAATATAACGACGGAGAGAGAGAGAGAGAGAGAGAGAGAGAGAGAGAGAGAGAGAGAGAGAGAGAGAATTACCGCGTGTGCAATTAATATGCGTCCATTGTGAGCACGGAATATATTTCCGATTTCAATAGTGTTGAAAACGGAAATACGTATTATTACGTACACAAAATATAATATTGTATTATACGCGACTATAACTGAACGATTTCATGCGAGAAGGATTACGTTCGTATTGATGGAGGAAAAAAATTGTATCAATCCGTTTGGTTTTGATACACGTGAATAGTGTCAATATGTATTCTTATGTTAAATCCCGTTTATTTGTGCATACGTTATTGTATTATTGAATTCTGAATTTAAAATATCGCAGGGCTTCGTCATTTGCACAAAGAAGATGGTGTAAACCTAATGAAAAACTAATATACCGAAAAAAGTATACATTTGAGCGTTCAATTTTTTTGTTTTAAACAATAAGGTAGTTATATACATGGGTAAGAGATATTATTATTATTATTAAATTATAGTTCTCATTATTTTTATTAATATAATAAAAGGCATTTTTGATTAATTCGTCGTGGCGTCGTACAATTTACGATTTGGATACTTTTTCCCCACGAAACGCATGAAACGAGATTTTTTTTAGCTCGGTACCGTTGTTTTTTTTTTTTATATAGGTCTTGCACAAAACGATGAAAGTGCCCACACGAAACGCGATATAATAAAATAAGTGGACTTATGTCTATTCTCGCGTGATACTCACATTCGTGCGGGCGATGATGTCGTATACGAATATCGGTATAATATATAAAAGTATATTAATGTAAGTATATCGGAGTAGAGAGAGAGAGAGAGAGAGAGAGGAATATGAGTAAATACTCCTCTCGCCTAAAATTAATTTTATAAAAGAAAAAAACGCGTTACCACCTCTTACTTGAACCATTTTTTTAATTTCAATTGTTATAAGTAATATAAATTACATCGTATTGTACACGAAATAAAAATTACGAAAATGTGTTTATGATTAGTGTCCTAAAAAATTTATTAATCACATATAAACTCTTAAAAAATGTCACCATGAAATATTCGTTATTAGTGTCTGTATATTCGAAACACATCTGTGTCTAGGAAAGCATCGTAGCAAGCATAACAGAAAAAAACAAAAAAAATTGCAATCGAAATGCGAGCCTTATATAATTAAATATAATTTATGTGTTTTGTTTCGCTCACATAGGAAATACTAAATATAAATTATAAAAATCGTTTTATTTTAATTTAATGTTTCTATTGTGACGGTGAATAAATATAAACTCGTTCGTCTGCAGTATTTTCTAATATATTTCTTTGCTATGGTAACTGTTATTGAGATAAATAATATGATAGCGTTATATTCGATTTTTTTTACATTTAACATTTTAGAATTTTTATCGTGTTCGTAAACTGTTTTTTTTTCGTGTGAAGAAAGAAGTGCTTTTTACAAGTGTTATTTTCCCGTAGTAAATTGTATCTACTCGTTCAATACTTTTTTTCTACACGATATTTTTTCCCCGTTTTTTTTTTCAATATAGTTTTCTTAAGCGTACGGAAAAGTTGCAAAATAACTGGTAAAATTGTCAACACGTTTTGGAGTCGTGCTTTTTTTTTCTTGTTCAATAACGTCTAAACGTTTATTACCATCGTATAAACACTAATATTATACCGTTTTAACGGTATATTTAACAAATAATCGTTTGTCACGGTGTGTGGTGTGGAATTCGAATTTCGGAGGACTATAAAATAAAAAAAAAAAAAATAATTGAAAACGGAGTGTTTTGCTCAAGAACGTTTTTAACGGATGTATTGATTTTTTCGATTTCAAATACCAAATACAAATCTAACGACACACGATCAAGTTATCCACCCACCTGAATCACAGCATCTTTTTATTTCATCGACGTCTGTCATTCGACACGTTCATCCACGTGGACTTTCACAATACGGATGTCGCTTGAAAATTTAATATTACGCATTATTTTTTTTTTTCAAACGCCCGACAGGGTGAAAATTCGCACGATCGTTATTTTGTTTCATCTCGCTTTTTGTCGAGTGCTTTTGTTTCACAGCACAAACGCCGTTATACTATCACGTTTATTTCATTTTGGTTTCTATCAGTGGGCATTTTTAGAGTTTATAAATAAATGCGTACGTTTAATCGTTTATTATTATTATTATTATTATAATAACGACCGGCTCTGGTTCTCATGCCGCAGGTCGAAGAGCCGCGAAAACAACAGCATAACATTAATACGTATTATATGAATAATATAATATATATATATACGATCCTTTGATTTATTACCGTAATAAAATTATACTATAATATTATATAATATGGCGTGGTGTTGTATAATCACATAAAGCGTTTTGTTTTCGTACGCGCGTATAGATGACTGCAGCACATCCTCACCACGTGTATGTATATACGTTATTATATTGCAATAATAACGTGTAAATGTGTAAATATTTATCGTGGGTATAAAACGCTATATACATTGTACAGCGCAGTGGTCGAAGTGAGTATAGGTTAGGCTAGGTTAGGCTTTTATTGCCCACCAACACTTGCCGGAGAACAACGGGAAACCAACGCGGTTTAAATGGGGAAAAAAAAGTCCCGAAAATCGCAATATGTTTTTATTAATTTATTTAATTACGTAAATTTTCGGGGGGGTAGACGTTCGAATCGGCGTAGTCGACGATAATAAATAATATTTAGTTTGTTACGTGTTCTGGGTTTGATGGCAAGACAATAAAGGAAATAATAATTCATCGTAGTGCGTATTATTGATATTATATTGTATTTTATAATAATTATATACTTGAAAATTATACGTAACGCGGACGAAAAGACCGGCGGTGCGATCAACCATGTAACACACATTAGCGTGACTATAACGCCGGGTTAAACATAATTTCTGATTTACTTGACGCTTAATTTCGGAAGGGTTTTGCAAAATGTTTTTTTTCTTTTAATGCGTATTGTATTGCATTTTACACGTAGCATTTGTAGGCGCAGACGCCGTTTTAAATCATCAGTAAATGATGGTTCGCGAGGTACGGTGAAAATCCAATCAACAGCGCCGTGTTTTTAGGAAAAAAACGAATACCGAATTTTTACACGGGTTTAACCGTACCATAAAAACGGTTACTCTCGATTCCGTTCGGTATAGGAATACGAACCAATGCTGTGTGTTTACAGCATAATAATTATCAGTTAAATATCGACTTGTAAGTTGGTCCAATTATGTTATGGTCATGCTTCGTTTTCACTGTACTCCACTCCTTTGAACATCGTGTATTAGGCTGGAAGCACTTGCTGGACCGATGATCAGCGCGCATATGGTACGCCGCGTCGATCATCGGTCGTAATCGAGCGTTTAGTGCTTTCGTACCAAAATGGCTTACTAAAATATGTTTTGTGTGATAATTTGAAATTAAAATTGTTTAATGTTTCGTAAAATATTAAACCGATGTATGAGCGAATATAGTTCGCGTGCTGCTGTTGTCGTCATTATCAAATGGCGGGAAAAAAATTATATGCTTGTATAATTATTATTACTTGTATATTGTATCAAAAAATAGTATGATTTTGTTTCAGCTTCGTGAAAACCAGCTCAATAGATGACACGGCTGTACCAATAATTTTGGGAATTTCCTTGAAACTCTTAACGCGCTTACGGGAAATAAATATTCGAAGCGATTCAAACTAATGCAGACGCTGTTAAACACGGTTAGTTAGGTACGTCTCAGTCATTCTAAAACGTCGTCGCTTTTGTTTTATAGTATCGGACGATCGAAAGAAACGCAAAATATTCGCAATTTGATGGACGAAAAAGGAGAAATACACATTGATTGGGCGCAAAAAAAAAGAAATAAAAATAAAAATTATATATTTATTTATGGGTTTACAGAGGAGAAAGATGATATATGAACAATACAAGGAGGAGATAATGCACAATGTGCGTGTTATTCGACGATCTGTTGTACGTGACCGGACGGACGTGTGACGAACGGCGTTGGACATCAGACGTGGTGTACGGGAATGTTTGTGCCGGCGGCTTTGAAACCGTCAGCGCCCGCGGTGTAATGGACAGCCTGCACGGCACCGTTATCGTCCACGTACGAGTAACTGCCTTTCGTCACGCCGTCCGCGTAACGGGTCTCGGTCTTGGCCGAGGCGCCGTCCGTGTAACCGTACGTGTATTGGCCGTGTTCGTCTTGCGAGTGGTACTGGGTCTTGATCGGGGCGGCGTACGTCAGCGGTTGCACGGGCACAGCACCGTAAACGTGACGGACGGCCTCCTGGTGGTACAGCGCGGGCACCTGAACGTGTACCGGTACGGCCGCCGGCGAGTGACGGACTACGCTGGTGTAAGAGGTGGCCGCCGGTGCCGGTACGACGTACGCGGACGGCGCGACCGGGTGCAGGTGCGCGACGTGCGGTGGCGCGACGAATTCCGCGTGCTTGACGGTTACGACGTGAGCGGGCGGTGCCGGTGCCGCGTAACCGGACAACAGCGGGTAGAGACCGGCGCTGCGTTTCTTGCGACCGGCGAGGATAACCGCGTGCTCGGGATAGTGGAGGTTAGCCGTGCCGGCTGGCGTCAGCGGTCGGGCCAGTTTCACCGTCGGGTGGACTAGGGTCGCGACGGTCAAGTGACGGGCGTCGACGACGGACGGTAACGGTTCGGCGGCTGCGACCGCGGGCCACGGGTGAACGGCGACGGGTACGTCGTGGTGGACGACGGGTACGTCGTGATGGACGACGGGTACGTCGTGGTGGACGACGGGTACGTCGTGGTGGACGACGGGTACGGCGGCTACGGTGTTGACGGGGAAGTTGGTGCCCGTGGCCCGGAACCCGTTGGCCGGGTCAGACACGTAAGACACGGATTGGACCAGACCGTTTGCGTCCACGTACGAGTAACCGCCGCGCGTCACGCCGTCCGCGGTGCGTTGCTCGTGTTTGGCCGACGGGCCGCCCGAGTATCCGTACGCGTATTGGCCCCATTCGTCTTGCGAGTGGTATTGCGTGGACGCCGGCGCGTGGTGTACCGCTGGGTACACGGCGCTTCCATTGGCGGCCACTACGGCGGTTATTGCGAATATCTGTAACACGCATACAGGTAATCGCGGTTAGGCCAGAGGTTAGGTTTTAATAACGGGCGAGTTTCGCTTCGCCTGAACGGCGGCAGTGTAACGAACTCGCGCGGTTTTCGTGGTCGAACACAAAACCTTAGAAAACCGACTCGCATAGACGGTACGATTTTGATATTTTTGTCGGACGGTATACGAAGGAACGGTACGCGATCAATTCAATAATGGTCCCCAGGGTAATAATCGCGATAAAATTAAAATAAAAAAAAAATTCAAAAAGACTTTTAATATAATAGACTCGTATATATTAAGACTAAAACTGCACATTTAAACGGAGGCGCAAACAACGGTCAGGTAAGACTGAGGGCCATTGTCCTCGAGGCCCTGGACTCTAAACGGGCCCTCGTAAAGACAATTCGTACGTACAGAAACGCCGAATTTTATATTGAAATCCACGTCATACCGTTATAGAAACTAGAGAAGTATAACAAATAAATAATAATAATAATAAGACGAAAAAAATGTTAAAAATTTTTTTTCATTCATTCATTATTTGAATTAGAATAGAATTGTTATCGTAAAACGAATTGATGAGTTTTGATAGGATAAATGTATGGATATAAGGAGCCGAAACTCACTATCGCCACGGATTTCCTAAGTTATCAAAGAGTTTTTTGTTTGTTTGAAGTATCCTATCGTTTTATCTGTTACTCGGGCTGCAACGTCACGTTTATGTACGGGACGCGTCGGATCGGATTCGCCGACGAACTAACGAATTTCTCACAGCGTGTAAATTGCCTTTGAGCGCGAGGCAATCGATCGTTTCTCCCTCGTAAATACGGTAATTTTTTTTTTTTTTTACTATTCAAATCCTCGAAACTTCGCGCAACAATCGCGGATCGCGTACGTTATATCAGATATACGCGTTTCTTTCTCCCCTCAAGCCCGCGCCCGAGCGGTGGTGAAGTGTGGTACTCCTCGCGTGGTATTCGACGAACCGAAAAAAGTCCGATAAACAAAAAGTCCGGATAAAAAAAAAAAAAAAAAAAAATGAAAACCGAATAAAACGTTTGTCGGCGAACGAAACGCGTTGCACCGTTATAGGGTTTTAAAACACCGCGCGCATAATATATCATGACGATAACGGTGATAACGAAAAAGAACCGAAAAAAAAAACCGCAGACTACGTCGAATTTGATACGCGACGCGGCGGACGGTTATTTATTTATGTATTTTTTTTTTTTTTGTGCTTCCCTCCGTCCGATCCAGTGAGTCGTTCGTACATAGGGTTTTGATTAACGGCACCCCGACGGGGGGAGGGACGAGCGCGATTACAACGCATTAAGAAGAGAGAGAGAGAGAAAAAAAAAGGAAAAAAGAAACACTCTAAAAACCGTTAACACCGCGTGTTTTAACGCTGCTCGACCCAACGTTTTAAGTGTGTGAAGACGGGAATGAAAAATAAGTTTGCTCGGTCGATGTATCATGTCAAGTATACGCGGAGTGAAAAACACCGCTTGTAAACCAAAGCGATTTTATTGCGTTTTGAATATATATATATATTTTTTTTTTTTAATCGACCCGTGGAAATAAACCTCTCGCGAGTCGTTTAAACGATATTATTATTATTATTATAACGGCGAACGATATTGTTCACAAGGCGGATTATCGATGATCGCGACTTTTTTCAGCTCGTTTTCATAATAGTTTTTCCTTTTTGGAATTATTCACAGTAAACGGGCTCGTGCACGACGAAAATCACAAATAATTACATTTTAGTTGTTTTACAATATTGGAATAATACAAATACTGGTGTGCGAACGAGAAACACCGAAGGCCGGCGGGGGTTCTCGCACACACGCCAATCTCGTGCATGGCTGACCGCGAGACAAAACTAAATTCCCCAAAAAAATAAAAAAAAAAGGACAAAAGGGATCGGACAGGGTTTGGGCAGTCGAATGTGTCGGTTCACGATAGCCGAAATGCGGTGTGTCTCTCATACTCGAATGTCACGTCCGAGAGAAGATCGATCCGACTCACGCGATTTTCTAAAAATAAAAATTAAAAAACGCGAAGCGCACATGTCAACGCGCAGGGGTCATCTCAAGAGAGCGGTGAAAACGATATTTTGGAAATTCGCGAACCGAGAAGAAATGTCGTACGCGCCGGGGGGCCGTGTCTAGGAATTTAACCGGCCTCTCATAATCAGCCGTCCCTGCACCTAAATACGGCCCCGTGCACGCGCTTAACGGATGAAATGAACGCACTCACCAGCAGACTGAACATTTCGTTTTGTTTGTGTCGACTTCGAAGTGTCTTCTGGTGACGCGACGGGCGATACCACTAAGACCGCGAAAGAAATACGAGCGCCTCGGAATCGTAACCCGGTGTGTGTGTGTGTGCTTCACTCGTGCGGGCTGCCGATTGACGATGCTCTGACGATCGGTCGGATATCGCGCGGGTATTTATATCGCGGCGCGAGGCGTAACACTGGAAATAAATGTAACAAATTAATAACAATAATGAGAGTAAGAGAGAGAAAACAAAAAAAAAACGTTTCGACCTTAGCCGCTCCGTCACCGCCGGTCGGTCTCACGCGGAAGTCGTAGTAGGCCCCGCGGGCACAATACGACGACGCGAGCGCGTTACGTGCCCCGCGCTGCCGTTGGCCGGGACGAGCCGGATTCGAACGCGTTTCGACCCTGTCCTTCCCCTTTTTTTTTTCAATATTGTTTTTTTTGTCCTCTCCTCTCTCTCTCCCGCGTCACTCTCAATAATTCCGTCTCGCCCGAAATTCCTCTCTAGAAATCCTTTTCGTCGTTTCCAATATAAACACGCGGTGTACAAAACAGAAAATTTTTTTCTCTTTGTACATTCCGAGAGCGCCGGGGACATGTATTGGTTCGACACAATAACATTTTTTTTTTATACCCCCGAAAATTCTACCGGGAAACGGAGCCGTTTTACAGTCACACGTCGGTTTCACAGTCGGGGAAATTTTTTGTTCCGATTTCTCTCAACATTTTTCCCGAGCGTTAGGAACAGAGGAAAAACTACTTTCAATTCCGAGCTATTTGTACAGCGACGATTATAGATTTTCGAGGCGTTAAAATTCGTAAAAGAGGTAATTTTTTTTTTCTGTTCGCTTTTTTTTATTCGCGCTTAAAATGTTAATAATATGTCAAAAAAAAAAAAAAAATCTCGAAAATCGTCAGTCACAACAATTTCTTTTGTATAAACGTTTCGCCCAGTTTTTGTTTTGTTTTGTTTTTTATCGAAAAAACGTACTTTTATTCAATCCTTTCGGTAGAATTTTTGGGTGCAGACACGAGAAAATATAATACACGCATCACTGTAAAACCAATAGATTCCTCGTTCCGCTCAGAATTTGAAAAATGTATAAAAAACAAAAAATGGTCACGGGAATATACAAAATTAATTTTTGGTTTTATTTTCGATATTTTTCCCTCGACCCGGATCGTTTTGATACTATAAACGATTTACGCATCGAATTTCTAAACGGCATTTTTGTAGGTTTTTCGTTGTTTTTATGGGTTTTTTTTTCTTGTTCAGTATTAACATTCGAGCTCTAATTATTATCGTAACAATAAAAAAAAAATTAAAATGTAAACGTATAAGAAAAATCACACGTGAAATTATGTTTTTATCGCAATTTACATTTATTTTTTTTTTAAATACAATTACACGTACGCGCTAGAATTAGAAAAAAAAATTATCGTTAATGCGTTTCGTAAATCCCAGTGTAAAATTTACATTTCGTACAAGTACCGATTTGACATCGGAATGTAATGCACGTATAAACAATGTTCGTTGTGAGCAAATTTAAATACGATCGAACAATTTACGACGCAAACGAATATTAAAAAGAAGAGGTTTTTATTTTTTTCCTATCAAAAAATTTTTCGCCAGTCGCCATAACGGTTTTACGCGGGGACGCACCGAAAATTACAATCCGGACTATAATAACAATAATTATTAACGCGCGTATTGTAAAATATTGCGTACAGTAGTGGTTTTTAAACTTTTTTTCTTTTAACGAATACAATATAACGCTATTATTATTATTATTATTATTATTATTATTATTATTCATAGTAATTTCACTGTGGTATATTTTCTTTTCCGTTTAAATAGTGCGCACGCAATGACGTTTATTTATAATTGACTTACCAACTTTCCACGACGACGACAATAATCTCGCGTTCAAAAGTTATAACGAGCCCTCGTCAATTATTCCACCCCGCTTATAATATATATATATATATATATATGTAATAGAATTTTGTTTAAACCACGTACTGAGGGATTTTAATAATAATAATAATAATAATAATAATAATAATAATAATAATAATAATAATAATAATAATAATAATAATAATATTACGAAATCGTATTCATCTACACTTTCGACGCACTTTTGGGCATTGAAATATAGATTTAAACGAAATTCGGTACTGGAATTCCATAGGAAAGTACTAAAGTTTCCATACGAATCAACTAATATTTTAAATCAATCATTATTATTATTATTATTATTATTATTATTATTATTATTATTATTATTATTATTATTATTATATCTCACATATACGTTTATGTTATGTTTCTCGAGAATTTATGTCTTTCGATCTCGTGTGTTCACTCGTTTCACGCCATTTGTAAATACCGACGTAATTGTGTTGGTATATTCGATTTATATATTGAAAACCTTCACTTTTTTAAGTACGTGTAGTGTCTGTACATTTATCCGGATATAAATTTGAACGCGCGATGGCCACTGATTTCGTTTTAATACGTATTTGTATATAGGAAATTTTTTTTTAAATTTTAATTTCGTTAGAATTGTAACGAATTATTTTCCAAACAATTTCGTAATAAATACATTTTTTTTACGATAGAACTCAAATGATAAATATTTATAGATGATTAATATTTAAAGAGAAAAAAAAACATTTTTTTTTTTTTTTAATATCGTTTGACAACGTTTTGCAGTGTGTAATAATTAATATAATAAATGCGTATAATTCGCACTATACGTAAATACGTGTGTACAATCGCGACACGGAGTTTTTTTTAATTTGTAATATTTGACATTTGCATAACTCACCACCACACGTCATCGTATTTGTGGGTGAAAAAATAACGTTTTTACATTTTTAATTATTCTGAACGAATACACTTAAAAACACGTAAAAATATATCCGGGTAAAAAAAAAATATATATATATAGAAAAAAATAATTTCTATATTTAACAATGCACGATAATTCGAGTTAGAATAAGGGGCGTTTAAAAAACAAAATAATAATAATAATAAAAAAAACTATAACGCACCGAAAGTGGTTTCTTTCTTTTTTCTTTTTGTTTTGTCGACGAAACGTATCGCGAATAATTAGAAAATCGATAAATACGCCATATTTGAAAAGGAAAAAAATCGTTTTCGGTTTTATTATTATATAACTGCGTTACGCGGAATATAAAACACGAAATTAACTCGATTGATTTAATATCACGTTAACACAGTCGAATTAATTAAATATTATCAAAAAATCGCAGATTATCCGGAAATGTATTATGCACAGATAAAAATAGTATAAAGTAAATGCGATCACAATTCGAAGCACGTAGAAATAAATGTCATATTTACTGAAAAAAAAAAAAATTATTTTAGAAAAACACGTAGTCGAGAGGATTGTATTTCCCGCACAGTCCATTCTTGCACGTTACGCCAGTGTACGTTTGTAACGCGCGTTCCATTGAAAATGTATTCGTTAAATTTCGGGTACGAAATCAATTTGCGTTTTAACGTTTCGCGAGAATGTTGGAGTGTGCGTGTCACGCGAATCACGAAACGACGTTAGAATTATATATTCGTAGCGTCGTTCGCGGTGTGATTTCGTATAGAAAAAAAAATGAAAAAAAAATGTAAAACCTTAGAAAAATAAATGTACTCGTTAGACGCTCAAATAGCTCGTGTAAATAGAATACGATTTGCATACGGAAAACATAACTATACCGTACACACAATGTATTTTCTTTTTTATTTTATTTTTCATGTCGAACGGCCGCGGTGACAGCGCGAAAAGAATCGGACGGAATAATTCGTCGTCATTCGTGTACGAAACCCGGGGACGAAACAAAATGCGTTTTGAATAAAACATAATATCGGCCGACGATCTTCTTCTTCTATGCCGGTTGTTATAATAGTAAATCATTTCTCCAGCGATTCCTTTGAAATAACGTTTTCGTCGCGAATTCGCAGTAGAAAACGCGGAGGGGGGAGGGAGGGAAATCGAGAAATGACACAACATAATATTGTAATTATTATAAACACGCGTTCAATATTAATATTTATGAACGAAAATTTTAAACTTTTTTTTTTTTTTACGCGTCTATACATTGTAATCGGCGGAATCGAACGTTTTTTCCCCTACCGTATACTGTTTTCATCCTACGGCCACTGTACGTCATATTCACACCGATTTTCGTAAGTGTTTTGAAAAAAAAAAATTCCGTACAATGTATACAAAACTAAGGAGAATTACCACACAATACCGATATATGTTACCCCGTAAGAAACACCCGATCGTTTTCGTACGGATTATTAATAGTATCTCCGTCGGAAACGAAGACAATCTGTCATTCGTTTTTTTCCAATATTTATATATATATATACTCATACATTTTGCGCGCACAGTTATTTTCAAGAACGGAAAAGCGCCGAGAGCAAAATTATCGTAGGTTGTGTTTTCTCCGTTTTCCGCAGACAAACCACGTTTGGAAATGTGCAGAGAACTGTCGCGATTCCGTTTCGTATCAAATAATTAAATAAACGAAAAACGCGATTTGAAACTTCGCTTTTTAAACGCGAATTTTTTTTTTTTTCTTTAGTTTTGTAAAAAATTTGCGTCCCACGACGAGTCTATCTCGTCCTGTCACTCGAGTAACTCGTTTCAGCGCGTCCCACCAACCGTTCCAGAATGTTGGTGGGACACTCGTGATGTCGTCGGTATGCGGCGGAGACGCGCGTGGGTTATGGGTACATCACCACCACGAACGTGATGTCGTCGAGGAGGAGAGTCGTGTGCAAGTTGATAGGACAGCGTGCGGGCGGACGGTCGAACGAGGTTGAAAATAAAAACATTTTTTTTTTTTTTGTAAAAGAAATGCGATCGGTGCAAATGTGTCCCGTGCAAAGTGCTTTATCGTGTCGTTGTTATTGACTCTATACACGGCCTATAATAATAACAATAATAATAATAATAATAATAATAATAATAATAATAATAATAATAATAATAATATGTATAGAATCGTGCGGTGACCTACAGCGTTGTGTGTGTGTCTCTCTCTCTCTCTTTACACGTGCGCGACGCGAGAACAACGCGTTATCATACGCTTCGCCGAAGACATGTTTTATAATAAACTAAAAAAATAAATAACGCAATGTTTACTAGTAGTCGTGTATAGTGCGCGCGACGCGTTTCCGGAATACGGTTTTACGATTCGCGCGCGCGCGGGGGCGTCTACGGACGGGCGCGGTCGGTCGCGCGCGATTGTTTTTCGATTTCTTTCGTTTCGGATTTTTGTCGAACAAACGTCGTGCCGGGCGATTCGACGCGGACTACGTGAAGTCCACTGCCAATAACGTCAACGATTTTCTTCTCGCCCCCTTTCGTTTCGCCGTTAAATTCGCGCTGAAATCGCGTTATTAAAACGGGTATTGAACAATAAATTATTATTTCGTCGCGCGTGAAATATTTCTTTTTCGCGCCACTCTCATCTCGTCCGATCGTCGCTCCGAGATATTTTTTTCACACTGTGTCCGAAACTGTTTACTACGTAAATCGCTCTGCTGCGAGTGACAAAAAAAAAAAAAAAGCCGCATCTCTCCTCGACGTTTTCAATAGTTTATATATATATATAGCTAGACACTGTACCACGCACAGATCAAAACTACGACCGA
The DNA here is from genome assembly GCA_032441825.1 of Chaetogeoica ovagalla. NCBI lineage: Eukaryota > Metazoa > Arthropoda > Insecta > Hemiptera > Aphididae > Chaetogeoica > Chaetogeoica ovagalla. The sequence goes on from CM063727.1 coordinate 12,528,769, forward strand.
TGTCGCGTTCTATGTTATTATATAGAATGTCGTGTTGGCGTACACGATTATTTGATATAAATCCATTTCCCGCTTAACCCACTCCCCGACCGTGTACGTGAACACACACACACGAGTTATCCTTCCCCTGTCATGCACTGACACCACCGTTTCGCATAGTTTAAACGACTCGCTTCCCCCTAATGCGTTCTATTGCGGGCCGATATAATATATTATACGACGTTTAAATATCGTCCAATATCCGGTGACACGAGAATTTTCCGACTTTTTGCCACCGACGACGCATTACGCGTAGTATTTTAAAATAACGTAAAATCTGTTTAACAACGAGTGCTGCGGACGGCAGATGAGGTATACGTATTACGACGAGGTAATTTTCACAATATTTTTCACCGCGCACTGCGGCAATCGCTATAAATGTGTAATGCTATGTAATCGGATATTGAAGAACAAATGTCAACAAATTTCACGCGCTCTTATTCCGATGCGAACCGTTTCGAAAATAGTATTGTCCGCGCACAGTGTCGTCAGCCGCGGTAATTTGCCGGCGCGCGTTCCGCCAGTCGATCGCGTAGTAAAATGATGTTTTCGTTCGACACTCGTCGCGTTTTTTTTTTTCGGTTTTCTCGAGGCGCTGAAAATAACGAGCAAAAAAAAAAAAAAAACTTTTAAAATTCTAAACTCTCACGAGGCTAACGCGGGCCTTAGCTATGTTATTTGTCGAGAATATCGCATTAAAACAACTCGATATGTTGCTAGTAATTTTTGTAAGAATCCATTCCGACAATTCGACGAATCGTCACTTTCGGCGGTTAATCGGATTTTTTCCTACCGGTTCCACGTAGACTTTTAACTGTCCGTTTCATTTTTGTCCGGCATAATATTTATTAATATTATTATTATTATTATTTTTTTTTTTTACAAATAACCCGTCAATTAGATTTTGAATGTAAAACGAGAAAGTTTCGGGCGGGATATAATCCCTCACATTCCATTATCCGCAGCAATTGGGAAAAGCTTTTTTATAATGTTTACGGCTACGTAGAAAAAGGGTTTCGATAGTGTTCTCTTTCAACGATTATAAATTATAAATTCGTATATATATATAAAAAAAACAAATTGTCCATAATGTGTGAATCGAACCAAAGAGTATTATAAAACAAAACGAAACGTATTTATAGGAGTTGTTGTGTTCGAACGAAAGCCATCATCCGCAGGTGTTGAGCGAAAAAGAATATTACAAACACGATGCCGGACGGAATTCGCACGGATAAAATTACGACCGTTATAATAACGAAATGACATTAAAGAGTTAAAAAATTAAAATTGGCGGATGAAATTATTTGAATACGCGCGTGTGTACGCGAAGCGAATATTGAAATTTCGTTCGCGTATACGTAAGGCTTACGCGGTGGTCGACTCTTGCAATGCATAACGCCAAGTCCGGTGGCTGCAGAGACGCTTAAAACTTTAATCCCTCACCAGCATCACTGTACACACACACACACACATACGTATGTAAGTACTTGTGCGTACTTCTCAACGGTATACGAATTGAAAACCGATGTTTGTCTTTTATACACACACACACATACGTATACTGGCAGTATGCGTAAGTGTATTTTTGAAGTCACTCGTATATCACGCAGTGGTCGTTTTCAGCCACATCTGCCCATACACCGTATTGTCAACTATATATATTTACATATTATATTCTCCGAGTGTATTTTACAATATCCAAATAACAATCCGTGTGCACGCGCATCATGTCCTGTTATATAATAATATTATTTGTAGCGAAGCGCTCGCACAAAGTCCACATATACAATAACGGGTTTCCTTTCATTTCGCATTATTATTCTAATTATTATAATTTTCTTTCTCCGTGATTATACGCTCACGTGTTTATTACACTTACCGCAGAGACTCGAGAACGTCAGGCAGGTATTCTCCTAGCGGTATAATATAATCGTTTCCCGAGTCCCGTTCCTCGTCAAATACGACACCGGGGAAAATAGACTAGTAACAGAAAAATATTCGTGTATTTTGGATTAATTTTTATCGCGGAATACCAATTACATAGAAACGTCATAATATTTATGTGATATTTCGCGCACAACACTGCGGAAAGTTTTTTCCTTTTTAAACTTATAATCGCAGTAGAACAGCTCTCGTTCGCCCTCGGCTGGTCCGCCGCTCCGGTTGATCCGACCATAGTATTATTATCGATGTGAATACTTTAAAAACACATTTGGATTTTACAATTTATAGCATGTAGCTACATTTATAAAATCAATTGCCAGTTCACTTATCGTTTGTCCGCTTTAGTACTCCGTCCTCTCTTGTATCGTTTCTATCGTTGTGCGTGTTTTTTGTTACGACCAGTGTTCATTATACATACATATTTTTTCTAAGTAATTTTTTAATATGTAAAAAATTATACATATGTACATACTTACACATTTATGTGTATACATAACGCTTTCATTCAAATTTTTTGTGCGTTACACATATGTAGTGAATACAATTTAATAAAATGTTTCTGTATGTTCTGATTATCCGACTTTTTTCGCGTTCCGAACACACTCCCAGTCCCAAAGGTGACGGATTACAGGGGTTCTACTGTAGACTATGATCGAAAACTCTCTCTCCCTCAAAATATTCTCGTTGATGTCAATATGAAATAATGTATAGCCGACAGGGTATATAAACAAAAGAAAATGCAATCGATTCGATTTCAAATTATTCTATACCGAACTAAAAAAAAAAAAAAAAAAACTATCGTAAATGTGTAGTCATTATGAAAACGTTACATGAAAGCACATTATATGTGTATGTAGTGCAAATTATTCAGGGGGTTTTTAATGTTTCTTTTTTCATCCTTCGGCCCTAAAAATAAAATTCTTCCACGGACGCTTTTCGGTACCCAGGCAGAGCTTGAATTTCAATTCTATCTTCTTTAAAAAAAAAAAAAAATCTCCTGCAAAACGCACTCGCACAATTATAATCAATTTACGTAGAGTAAATTCTGTATTTGCCGTAGAATTACGAATAATCTCGCTTAAAAAAATATTTACTTTCATTAAAATTCATCGTTTCGATAACGATAATAACGTAATGCCCTTAGTAATATAATACACGCGCGCAATTCACTTTTTCTTTTTTCGTAAAAGAAAACAAATCTAAAATATTCATACGTATACGTATTTGTATTCGTTATATTTTTACTCGGTAACGATGGTAATCGAGGCTTGAAAAAGTACGTAAACCGATTCAAAGTACAAAAAGGACGGCGACGAGAAAGAGACATGTACTTATTACGTAAAATGCTACATTGCGCAGTAATATTAAAGATATTTCTCCGTTTATACGGAAAATTACAACATTTTTTTTTTTTTTTTTTTTTATGATTTCGAACGAACAAACGAACGAGAGCAACGTCATCATGCACATAGCTTATTACGGATCAATATTACATATATAATTCAAATACTAATAACTCACCCGCTACTTCTCAAAAACTACAAAACTTATGAACGTCAGCGGTTCCTCTGTGTAATGTGTTAGACGTGCAATAAGAAAGAGTAACGTTTATAAACGGATTAATTTATTGACGTTCACCGCCAATAATGTGCGACACGTTATGCGACCAGTGGCGGTCAAATGATATTGGCACGAGGAGAAATGGGGGGGAGGGGGGAGACGAGGCTGATTTTTCAACACGGACTTTGATCATTGAAATTATCATAATTCGAAGATGTATGATTTATTAATAAATATATTATAATGAACGGTAGATCAGCCGCTGCCGCTGATGTTTACTTATCATTGATATGAATTGTTCGGAGAAGTTTCATCGATAAAAATTATCTCGAGCATATATCCCCGTATATAAATGCGTGCACGTCCTTATATATGTGTATAAAAGAACAGCTCTTTTTTTTACGTACAAAGTTTCTAACGACACTAGTGAACTTTTTACGGGTTTTTTTTTTCACAGAGTCGTTCCAAATACTTCTCCGAGTGTCCCCACGTCGCCCGTTTTTCATTTTGTTTTATTTTTTTCTTTTCGTGTCGTATACAACGAGAACGCGACATGCACGGCGTACAGTAAAAACATTCCGCGATGCGCACAATAAATCGACGAATTCAATTGGAACGTAATCAACGCATTTGCGTTGAATAATATATTTTTGTCCCTTCAACAGTATTTCGTTCGAGACGAAAAAATTAGTTAAAATTTTAACCCGATATTTTATCATCGCCGTATTATACATTCACTACGGGCGTTTCGCGGCCTTCGCCAGACGTCAAGTAAATCGTACCGAATAAAAACACCGCCGCTCAAGACGTGTGTGACGTCAATATATTATTTTACCTGAAAAAGAAAAAAAACCCCGGCGTTTATGAATAATAAATATTCGTCGACTAGATCGACCCAGGTCGTATAAATAAATAATACGAGTTTATCTATAAAATACATATAAATTCAAAAAAATAAAAATAAGTAAGTAAAATAAGCGTTTGATTATGTAGACGTTTGTGCTCCGAATTCATAAATCGTTAATTTATTCGAATAGTTTTTCAAAACTTTTCTACCAAATATTCTTACAAAAAAAAAAAACCGAAAAACGAACATTACATTTGAAATATAATCTTTTCATTTTTAATGTTGAGGATTATTAGTGATCGAACATCATTTGTCCCAACAGATTCAACGTAAGATAATATACGTATTGGTTTTCCTGACCCAACGCATTTTTCGAATTACCGTTGAAGTAAATGTGTTTGCCGGCGCGTCCGTAGAACTCATTTGACATAGCGAAATCATAACGCGCGCGTAGTTTTTAAAATTTGCAACACGAGCGGATTGAATTCAGAGACTTCCTTTTTTTTTTTTTATTATTATTGTTATTTTACTTCAAAGACAATTATTGTACATATATTTAAAAATACTTTCGATAGGCGAATTTCATTTGAAATTCGGAAATATCCGTTGTGAAATCGTAACCGGCGATATTTTTGTTTTGGCCGCATCGTTCATCGTCGCACTACATTAATACGTTTGCAATCACGTGGTTAGACGGAGACGACAAACGGAACAGATTTTGCGCAGTAAAATTTTCGATATTATTAAAAAAAATTTAAGTGAAACAGTTTTGAAAACGGGTAAAAAAACCTTTTGGATCAATCGACACGACCGTTGACATACACGTCCACACGAACACCGAAAGTAAAATATTTATTTCGATCTTGAAATATTTTTATTCATATTAGGAGGATGTCATTCGCGACGAATTAATACATTAACCGTAACGAGTACAAAAACTAAATACGGTAACCCTCGCCGGAGGTCGTCTGGTTCCCTTCGAAACCTGCGGGCCCGGCGGTCGTCTCCGCCGCGGTTGTCGTGCGACCGTCACGGTCAACGGAGCTGAGTATTCGCACGGCGGCGAGTTAACCCGCGTGAAATGGCCGTAATATTGTACCCAAACATTATTCGAATTAAAACGAAATAATAATAATAATAATAATAATATCAATGAAATTGATAGCAGTTCATTCATAACTGTTATCTACCAAATGTCACAGCGATATTAACACGTTTTATGATAATCGCTCTCAGAATGAAGTTTAAAATCCTCTTTTTCATTTAAAACGATTTCTTCCAGTGTTGTCGAATTTCTTACATAAGTAAATTGTCCAGGAATCCGATAATTTCCTTTACCAACTCCATCATTTGGACTAAAAAAAAAAAAAAAAAAAAACACGTTTTGCACCACTTTGCCCAAATGATTATATAAAGTTACTTCAATTTAGAAAGTCACAAACATTTTAAGCTTCTCTTTTCAGTTTTAGGAAAATCGTAGTTTGGAGGGGTATACTTAAAATTGGCCAAAACTTTTACATTTTCCTCATCAGATAACTAAAACAAACATTATGAGGAGGTACACGTGCTAGCGACAAATACTCGCGTAAGGTACCGGAGATTTATTTGATTTCCCGCAAATATTCTAATATAATAAACGAAATAATATTACTATACACTGTGGTGTACGATAATATAATTCACCGGCTTGCCCATTCCCTAATTTCGAACTCGAATAATAATCGACGTTTTCAGAATTTAATTGAAAAATAAATATATTTCATAAAAATACACCGAAGAGTTGACACGCGATGTATTGGATTCGATGAAATCGTTTTGCAATAAAATTCATTTACAATATAAATAAATTTATTTTGAAATTCTGAGCGAATCGAGGAATACTCTGATGGTTTAACAAAAAAAAATGTTTTTTTCCCTTTTCTTTGTGTACACATTTTCCACGTGAAAGACTGTTCGGATGATCTCGTCATGGATTACGTCCTGCAGGTAACAAATTGTATCTTTATTTGAAACGTTTTTCGATTTTCTCAGTTAAAAAATTCCTTATACGTAGTCCAATACGACCCAACAATTGGAAGAAAAACTATTTTTTCAATAGTTTCAAAAAAATAGTTTTTTTCAATAGCCCTAAAAAAATATCTAAAAATAACGATCTGAGAGTCTCGACGTTTACACTGAATACGAGTAAAACAATTTTTTTTTTTTTAAACGTTTTCTAATTTTGAGCTATTTGTAGAAATTATTAGATGTTGAACTATTTAAGTTATAATAGAGTAATTTTTGGTTCTAAGGGTTGACAATTTTATATAAAATATGTCCTACGTTACTTCAACTATATATTCAAACAGTTATGACAATCTTTATGTCACGATTTGTTTATTATTATTATTATTAACGCGTACTATAAATAATAATTCTAAATCATTTACAATATGTACAATGTGTTGTTATTATTTTATGCGGTTTTATGTAGTATCTACAAATAAATTATTTTAGTGTTTCAAAGGTTATAAAAAAATAATTAATAATAATAATAATTATAATAATAAAAAGGATCGTAACAAAGATTTATGTATATATTCGGGTTCGTTAGTGTGGAGTTTGTGGTACAGTGTTGGATCTGCGAAAATAACAAATGTAATCTGCACGTTTAATTGTAATCGATCGCGATATTTTACTACTTAAACGACGATGAGTCCGTGGACCCGTGACTGTTGGTATTAGACGTGGATCCAGGAAATTTAACAGGTATGCTTAAAAAAAAATCTGTTAAACCTTTTTATTTTATATTAGATTTATTAGAATTGACTTCTTTTTCAAAATATTAATATTTATTTAAACATTAATTTCTTACACAACTAAATTGTAACTGTAATTTTCTTGAGTGTTTTTTTTTTTTTTTTTACTGAATTCTTCAATTATTTCTTCTATGAATATTATTTTATTGATGATTTAGACGGCGAGCACCCGTAGCCCCTTCCTCTCTGAATCTGCGGTTAGTTGGTATGAAAAAAGAGAAATACAGATTCGGATATGATTTTTTCGTCCTCTGAAGTAAGTATACTTGTGTATGGATTTTATAATAATATAATGTACAGAAACTAGACGCATAAATAATAACAATATATCATTTATTTATCATCATTGGTATTTGCCGAGAACATTTAACAAATTAGTTTTATTGATTTATATACGCGTTTTGAATTATGAAATTCAATATTTATTTTTGACGTATGAAAAAAAATTATTTATTTAACGTGTTTGCCTACTGATATTGAAAAGGGAGGAAAAAACAAACGATTTTATTAGGAAATTTTCAAATTGATATTTTATGTGTATAACCGTGCGCGGTCGAAATAATAATAATAATAATAATAATAATAATAATAAATAGGGTTTTGTTGCTTAGAAAAACCAAATAACCATAGTAATCTAAGTTTTAATTTTATTATAAAATTTATATAAATAAAAAAAAAATTGTAACGTGCGCAAATCGAAGGATTTGCAAATATTTATTTACGATTTTCCACCAGAAGTGTATACGTATGCTTAATCGAAAACGTGATTGATTATCGTATTGAATTTCAGTAGCAAAAAAAAAAAAAAAATATATATAAAAAAAGATATATCACAAGTTTTTCTCAAACGATTCGTCTATTTTTATCAACGAAATGGCGTTGTAAGTTTTTAATAAATCATCGCACGAACGTTGTGTGCGAACGGGAACAACGCATCAACGGGTCAATTTGACGTTTCATTGTGATTTTTCTACACGAGTCGGTTAGGTTGTTTTTTTTTTTTTAATTTATAAAACTATCTAATTTCCAACAATAGAATTAGATATTTTTCGCGTTTTTTATTATATATATATATACTTTTTTTTTTTTGTTATAAATTAATCTCGAACACGTTTGGTCCACGAAAATTATAAAGCATCGAAAGCAAACAATGTAATATTTATTTAAAAAAAAAAACGATGAAACAGACACGTAATTACGATAGACAGAAAGAAAGAAAACTTTGATGAGTTGGACATAATATTATATAAATGTATATATTTATTTTTATTTTATAATTTCATATCATTTAAAAAAAAAAAAAAACTCTACGCGATTTATTATAATTACGTACCCTGTTTTTTTATATATAAATTGTATTCTCTATTTTACTTTAATCGAATAAGTGTTACACGAAGGATATTGCGTTGATAGTGATATCCTTGGGTACATGGATCCAATTTCCAATGTGATACTGCCAATATAGAATAATAATAATAATAATGGAAAACAATACGTGTGACCTATCACTCGGGTTTATATTTGTGCGAGTAGTAATGGTATTGTTGTTCGCTCGCGTTTATTTTAATTCTTTATATATATATATATATATATATATATATATATATATATATATATATATATAAATATACGTATATTGCAACAAAGAGGAGAGACGTCTCTTCGCTTTCCCCGCACCGGCCGCGATCATTCGATACTTTGTTCTGAACCGAAATGGATCGGACTACTGCCGTGAAACGCAATTTATATGAAAATATTATAATATTAAGTTCACGGTGAAAATTACATAATACGCCTACAATTTGTTAAAAATTCGTTCGTGTGTACGACAAACGACGATTTAATAAAACGGTGGACGAGTGAACTGTTTGTTACTCCGTTTTCTTATTATTACGGGTCAGACGTATGACAAATCGACACGGACAGACGGACTCGGTGGAACACCTGCAGCCATAATATGAGACTGGGAAATGTTTTTTTACCGGAGCTAGTTTCACGTCTTCTTCTTCTTAAAAACAAGCGAATAATTTGTGGAAATTATTTCAATATTTACCACGCTGGGATCGTATGCCAAACACAGTTATTCGGAATACTATTTTTTTTTTTAAAGTACACAATCGTATTTTTTTATAATAGCGCCTATACATTAAAATAGAAAACTTATTACTTGAATGTAGAAAAAAAAATCCGAGTAACAACAAACGGAAGCAGTACATGACGTATTTAAAACGACATCAATTGTATATATTTTGATCTCGTTATATTCCATGATAAAATAATCAAGTGTATTACAAGAATCGTGTTATATTTTATGACTAATTGTTACCGTTGATTAACTTATTACGCTATTTTATTGATTTATAAACGTAGAATTAAAAAAAAAAAAATATATTAAACCCCCCCTTCCCAATACATATTAATACAACTATTTATAATTGATTAAATAATAATATAATTATTACTATATTTGATAATCGTATTTCGCGTAACCTAATAATAAATAAATAAAAAAATTACTCGAATATTACGCAAATAAAATTAAAATCGCCTATATTATAATCATTGGCAACGGTCGAGTGTGTATGATTACTGAATTCAATTCAGGTATTTAAAACAATTTATAGTCGCACGTGATGGTTTCAACGTTTTCTCCCGGGTTGTGGGTTGTAGATACGCATTATTAACTCGGTGTATATAATTAAACTTAAACATATAGTCATTATCTAGATTTAATAAGATGAACAGACGGTTTGAGGACTATGCCGTACAAAACGATAAGTTAACACAATAGGAAACAATTACTTTCTTTAATTGAAAAAAAAAAGACATCTGTCATTATCTGCAACAGGCTTCGCCCGCGTATTATTATAAAACGTATTTTATAAAACCTCGTTTGAACTTTATGTACGCTTATAACGAAAAGCGAAATACAAAGCAATCGTACCACGCGAAGATGATACATTTTTTCACATTAGTAATTTTTTTTTTCTATTATTATAACTCATATAAATCATAATTCATAAGAAATCGAATTTTCGTTATACACACATACACATATACAATGCACATATATTAATTATCACTCCGCACTCAGCTTCTTTACAAAGCGTAACTATATTGTTCATAATATTCACATTATACAATTATTGGAAAAAAAAAACATTTTTTTTTTCGTTTTATATTTCATCGTAGTTTTTTTTTATTATTATTTTTTTCTATCCAAAAAATAGTTAATATGAAAACGTATATAACGGTTTTGATTGAATAACGCAGTGAAAACAAATTAAAATTGTAAACCTTTTCAATTATAACATACGAAATATTAATTATGTATCGCATATACAATAATGCTACACACGCGGTAGTTTTCATTTAACGATTTCACTTGACAATTAGTGTAATCGACAGAAAGGCGTGTGGATTTTAATTTGTAACGATTATAATATTTTGTCGTCGACGTTTTTGTAATTTGTCGGCGGTACCATATTCACGTTATGAATATTATATGACATTTGCGCGCGGTGTAATAAGCAGCTCCGTCTCGGCGCAGAATCGCGCACGATGTACCTGCGATTTTATTACACATACACTCTGTAGAACACTCAAACCCGAATTTTGAACTATATCCGCCGCGAGGCACATGCTCAAGGCGGCAAATTATTTAAAAAAAAAAAATATATATATATATATTGTTTTTGCGCTTATGTGTTGAATGATAATAATAATATTTAGAGTTTAGATTTGAAAATAAGAGAGTAAGAAATAGTATTAGAGATGATAACGTCAGGTTTTAATATTATGAAATTTTAAAACTCGGGTTGAAAAGTTCAAATAATAATATTTAGGCTCGCTTATGCGAGAGCATGGAGGAATTGAAGAGAACATAATATAGCAACCAGGATAATGTGTGACTAGATGAAAAAATGCCATTTATAGAGTAAATGGAATAGATTACTTAAAAACTGGCTTGCGATGATGTATAGTACCGAGTGTTTAGCATTGAATACAAGGCACGAAAGGAAGTAGAAGAAAACGGCGATGTTAAGACGGATGACGTATGGGTTCATATTATAGGCAAGATAAAACATTACGGAATGAACATAGATTGAGAATTACATTCTCAGTTGGAAAAAACGAGAGAGAGAGAGAGAGAGAGAGAGAATAAACCGAAACGGTTTAAGCACGTCGACAGAGGGACGGATGAGTTAAGAAATTGATTTGTAAAAGGAAGTCGAGGTAGAAGTAGGCAAATGAAAAAGTGCTTGTAGAGGTCATTAACGAGGATTTGGAATTTTGCGAAGCAGATAAAGAAATGGTTATGGATATGGAGATTTAGATGGCACGAAATATAAGAATAGACGTGATACCCTATACTTGTATGGAATAGAGATGGATAATAATAGCTTCAAATTACGTACGGACTACGTGTGACATACATAAATTTTCTTTTTCTATTTTGTCTGTGAACATTTTTCGTGTAGGTATAGTGCTCAAATTTGACATTACACGCGTTTCTTTCCCGTGGCAAATTGTGTTTAGTCAATACTTTAACCGACACTTTTTTTTCCCGGTACATTTGTTATTAAGCAAAAGGAAAAACAATACGAAAATCGCAAAAAAAAACACCGATAAAATTGCCGTCGTATTCGTCTTGGGTACGAGAAATGTTTGTATTTTTCAATACAGGCATTTACGATATACGTTTAACAATATTCGTTGATAATATAATAAATTGCTGGCATCATACAGGATCGTTTTTCCAATATAATATTATTTGTCACTGAATTAAAATTCAAAGCAATAATACAATTCTGAAATCTACGTCTAGTTGTCGTTCATTGGCTCTGATTTGAACAAACGATAACGTTGATCAGTGCATTCATTTCATATTCGGAGCCATGTACAGATATATTCAATGGTTTTTGTTTTTTTTTTTATTCAAAAATTCTATTGAAAAACGGGAGGTTTTTTTGTGGCCGCAGACAGGCGTAGGAGTGTTTTTAGTATTTTCTGTAGAATTGGTTTTTTTTGTTTTTTTTCCCAACTACTGTCAATGCAAAACTCGAGTAAAGCGTACAGCTAATTTTATTAATAATAAATCGTTTATTCGGATGAATATTTCATATCGCGTAAATAATAATACGCGATAAATGTGTTTTCGGTGTATTTGTTCATTGTGTTTTCTCTCCGACAAATCGAAATTGATTTATGTTTCAACCGAGTAATTATTCTAAAAGCTTATTGCCCCACGAATCATTGTGCTTTATGAACATTTTTGTTTTGGCCCTTATATACGCATATTTATATCGATTCAGTTTCAATTCAAGTCAGCCGGTTATTGAAAATTTTCATTGATCGATCAATCAAATTCAATAAGTTTATTAAAATTGTTTTGATTATTAACATTTATAATATTATATTATGTCGATTCAAAGATAAAATCTAACGTTATATGTACGCTTTAGGTTTGGTTACTTTGTTATAATATTTGAAAATGTTTTAGAAAAAAATTCTAGAAAAATTCTTAGAAAAACGATAGTGTGAATTATAGCGATCATTTTCGTTGATCTTCAACTAAATCATAACTTCGCTTAAAGTTACTACTCTAGTAAATCTAATATGTATCTTTCATTCCTTCATCGATATTTTTAAGAAATTATTGTAGGATTTTGTTTTTCGCTTTTTATAATGTTATTAGAGATAATATAATTAGATAATAATATAGGTGAGCTAACCTGATCAATATATATATATTATATCTATCATATAATACGTGTAAATAAACATTTTTTTTTTGTCCGATATTTTTAAGTAAACCACTGATAGGATTGTATGTATGTATTCTTAATGGAAGTTATATTTTCTATTGATTTATTGATTTTCTTGTGAGTATGAAATATTTTAATAATTTTAAAACACTATAAACGTAAATCCATTGTTTCCCCCTAATAACAACCAATAAACTGCAAAACGACAAGTGTATTTGTTTCAAAATATTATTGAATTGTTAACACGTTTTAAATTTATTAGACAGTTAAAATCTATCGTCGCGACAATACGAAAAGTACATAGTAACGCTCAAAATTACGTTGTCCTTTTATAATCATTATTACAACGTTATCACCATTTATTGATTCCAAAATTCTAATTGTTTTTTTTTTACGCGTGTTTAGGCGGAATTAAATTTTTTTCCAACCAATAATACCAAATGTGTCATAACTATATACCTTGTTCAAAATACGACACAAAGCTATAAATTCAAATTATAAAACCGTAACTTTAATACGCGTTCGCCATTGCAATGGTGTCGACTTATGGCACATACATTCGGTTCGGGGTGTTGGCAATGTGCTTAAAAATATACCTAGCCGTATAAAGTACAGTAAAATTTTGTTAGTCCTGTACACCACTCACAGCGGTAGTAAATAATAATTTGTCTCTTTTTCTAAATAATTTTTAAAATTTTCATAACTGTAACGCTAGACTTGAATTATATTCACGAGTGGCTGTGAAAAAAAAAAAGAAAACGAGTGTTGAATTTAATACGTAGCAGTTAGGGCCGTGAGAGTTTGTAGGAAATGAATATTTTTTTCAAAGCCTTTTGATCAAGGCTGTTTAGTTGTTAAAAAAAAGAATTATATTAAATTAAGCAATTTTCCAATGATGTTTTTCATCGATTTCTGTGTTTTCAATTTTTTTCTATGCGTTTTCGGAGTAAGTTATACGGATATGTGAACATGGAATGCGATGTGTAGACCATCTCTTAGTTAGTGCACCCTGGGCTTGTTTATATGTGTTAAAAGTTTATAGTTAAATTATTTAAATTATATGACAATGATCGTTATACTAACGTATATTATCGTGAATAATCACGATAACTGAAAATTTAAACATGCCTATTCTGTTTACCATGTTGCAAACGTAATAAAAAAAAAGACATTCATTTGCTTGCACAAAATCACTCCTATATCGGTCTGTAAAGATATTTGCACGTAGTATACGCATTTATACACGAAAAACGCCGATAAACTATTACAATTTCTATACGATTCGAGTTTATAGATTTTTGTTTGTTCATTGTATTCTCCACAGGACTACTCTCTATGTAAATTCGTTTGATTTAAAGCACAGATTTATAGTTTGTACTATAGCTGTGAATAGTGTGTAGTTTTATAACGTAAAACGCAGGGTGCGGCGCGCACTACGACGTGTATACAGTTATATTAAGTACGACACTGCGCGTTTTTACACGGACGGTTATAGACTACTGGCTGGAACACGACCGATGGACAAATCCGCTATAAATCGATAGATTTAAAGACAAACGGTAGACATTTTTTTTTTTATCGAGCCGGCCATAATAATGCGCGACACTCGGCCGTCGCCCACACAAATGACACAGCGAACACAATGTATTAAAATACGGGGAAAGAGAGAAATAGTATTGTTTTAATAGCTCCAAGTATAATACCGAAGTCTTACACTTGAAGTCAGCACTTTCTTGACGAATACAGTGTAATGTGTTATTACATTACATTACTGTCGACCTAACCCACTTAATCCACAAGACCAAAAGAGCAGTTTGAAATATTGCATAAACACTGCACGTCGACAACGAGCTTTAATTTTTTTGTTTATTAGAAAATTGTTATGATGATATTTATCGAAATAGTATAGAGAAGATTAAATCGTATATCAGACATATTGATATATATATATATATATACGAGTATATTTTATTCATTTGCATTAAATTGGATATTGTTTTTAACGGGGAATAGAAGACTTGTAATGGGTCTATGCTACGCTGACAATTACGAATGAGAGAATAACGCGATAAAACGCGAAGAAATTCTCATTGAATTCTCCAACGAAAAAATAGACACTTGGAATTTTAATTCTGTTTTTTTTTTTAAATTCTAATAAATATAAATATATATATAAAAAATAACAAATTTCTATTAGTCGACTAATAATTGCTAATCGATGTATTTATACAATATTATATAAGTTTATTTAATTTATCATTAAAAGAAACATTGTTTTTTTGATTCGAAATATAAAATCGTTTATAGTGGCGACGAAATTTTTCTCTCCTTCTTTTCAAAAAGAAATTGAAATGATTCACAGATAATATAGAAACTATTGTAGCAGTATTGCATAGCTTTTTTTTTTTTTTTTTTTGACGGATCGAATAAAACACACCGTAATATATAATATTATTTTGTGTATCCGTTCCGCGTTGACTTGGATGTCGCGTACTTTGAATTTACGTCTAGCGGAAGAAGGTTCTAAAAGCGACATTAAACGCAACAATTCAGTCTGGACGTTCGCATAATTTTAGTTAAAAAAAAAAATTGTATATATAAGTACATTTAGATAAAATAAAAATAAAAAAAAATTCGGTGACGACGAGAGATTACCATATATTTTCTCACTATAGTCGCTGTTATATAATATACGGTAAGAAATTCCATAATATAACATCGAATATTACGCGTTTTGTATAATCCCGTAAAACAACACAACTGAAACGTGACTGATACATTTCTGTTTACTAAAAGTGTCAGCTTTTTGGTAACGCCACATTGAAAAATTTCAAACAGTGTATACGTTTTTTATGAGAACAATGAAACGTATTACAGGAGAATTCCAGAATCGTATCGTAGGAATAATAATTTTTATTTTTTTTTTTTGTAAAACATAATTCGGTTTACGACGATTTTACTGAAATGTGTTAATATTTATTTATGACGTATTTAAAGAAAAACAAAAAATGTTGGATTCTGTATATACGGA
The DNA here is from genome assembly GCA_032441825.1 of Chaetogeoica ovagalla. Taxonomy (NCBI): domain Eukaryota; kingdom Metazoa; phylum Arthropoda; class Insecta; order Hemiptera; family Aphididae; genus Chaetogeoica; species Chaetogeoica ovagalla. The sequence continues at coordinate 12,544,756 of CM063727.1, forward strand.
TTATTTAAACGGCTCGTATATAATTGAATTGAACGTGTATTATTATTTTTTTCTTCTATTTCTGAACACTTTAAATCCAATCGATTCGTTTCAATATAAAATGCGTAAATTATAAATACGAATGTGAAATATAAAAAATATATTTTAACAACACGCGATATGTATATGTGTATAGCGGTTACAGAGGGATCGTAATATTATATGCGAAATTTCTTTTTCTTTTTTCTTTTTCACTAATATTATTATACCTTCTACCCATTTGAACATTCGAATACATTTTATTCTACTCCAACGGGTTAGGGTTAGGGTTCCACTCTCAGTATATAATTAATATGCTCCGGTTTAATACTCCGTACAACGAATTCAATAGTTTTCAAAAAAATGTTATATTAATAGAGCCGGTATTTATATTATCGTCGGAGTAATCGAATATTTATGTTATTATATAACATACGGAAACGCGTGTTTATTTATTATATATTATATAAATATACGTGCGATTCGCGTATACAAACATTATTGTCGTTTTCGGTTCGTGTACTCGACGTGCTTACTCGGATATATACCAGCTCTATGTATATATATACGATTATAGCTTGTATCATATATATATACTAAGCAAACAGACACTGCAAAGCTTATCCGATTAAATGACAAAAAATGAAAAGAAAAGTAAAAAAAAAAAAAAATTAGAGGCGGTAGATGATTTCGTGGCGAGCACGTCGCGACGGAGGATTACGGGTGTACGACGACTTAAGCGGCGTCGAAACGCGCTATATTACATTATAATACGTTGCCCCGTAAAAAATAATAATAAAATAAAATAAAGTAATAATAATAATAATATTTTTTGTCGCGTGGGATCAGGGTGAAGTACGTTGATCCGCGGCACGTACGAAAAGGATTGTGCAGCAGCAGCAGCAGCTCGAGGACGACGCTTAATTCCGAAACCTAACCAAGCCGGAGTACGAGTGTGCCAAGAGTTATAAGAATCCGGAGTATCCCCCCCCCCCAATCAGTTTTCTAATCGGGTTTAGGGAACGTATATTTCTTCATTGCTATATCCATGTACTGGAATTATATGTGTCTGTTACGTTTTCACGGCATTATCCGCTGAACCGATTTCGACGGAATCCTGTATGGAAATAGCTTGAAACCAGCTGCGGGGTAATGATATACGGGTTACTTTTTTTTAGTAAAAAAGAGAAAAAAAAGTTTATGTACGGATACGGATGAAAAATATTTCGAATCGAGAATTCGAGTTGCTCAAAAGTTACTGAAACTCAAGAAACCCCGGAGCAAGGTCAGATCCGTCTAGTGTTTTATGCCGAGCGTCGCACATATCTAAAGATTTACAGAGAAGGTTATTTGAGCAATCCCAGGCTCCGGCCGGCCCTTAGATACTGAGCGTCATTCGTTTGGAAGAGCTGCCGACACGCTTGAAAAGTCACAACGAGAGCGCCATTTAAATTCTGAACGACAAACACACGGAGAAAGAGAGACGAATTCACGTATCACGTGTGAGAATTTCAATGACGCTACATTTCATTATGACGGTTCCATTGAATACGTGTAAAACGTCGATTGGACGTTATCCCAGAAGAAATGGATTAAAAGTGTAGGGCTTTTGAAGCGCCGAAAGAAACAATCGTGGTTATTCCGTTGGAAAAAATCTCGCTTGTATCATCAGAGGAAGGAACCTCTGAAAATTCTACTTCGGTACGAATGTATTGATACGAAGCGTTTTTGAAATATAATTAAATAATAGCGTTTCCAGATGAATTCATTATAATGAATGTTCTGGACCTATTTTTAACATAGGTCTAAAATCAAATTTAAAATAGACACGAAATTTTTTTTTATTATTATTATTTAATATTGCGCACGGGTAAAGAAGCCGTGTGGTGCCGGCCGCCGTACAATTTTATTTGAATTAGATATGTCGTTGAGATATTGATGAAAAATAAAATCGTAACGATTTGCTCAAAACGTGTGTGAATTCTAATCGAATTAATTAACGCGCGTAGCCAAACGCGTTTTATTTAAAAATCGTTCAATATTTAATTATTCCTATTGGGTTCGTTTTTTTTGGGTGCGTTTAATAAATACGCGTCGATTAAACGATAATAAACGTACGACGCGTTTAATTTATAGAAATGTGATGAAAATCGTTTAAAAACAACTCGTGTGTACTCCATAGTCCGGTTAGGTTTTGGAAATACGCGACGACGACGACAACGTTCCGAGACGGCCGAGAATAAATGGAAAACTCCTCGCACCGCGCGATGATGACTAACCTGACCGCGTACCATTTCGCCTCCTCTCTCACTCTCTCTCTCTCTCTCTCCCGGTCGCCGCCGCAGCTGCCTTCGCCGTGTTACTACCAAACAGCAATAGCCGTGCGAGTCGAATCGATAGATTATTATTTTTTCCAAAGACGATTTTTATTCGTACGTAAATCGCGTGCTCAATTAATGTGAAAAAAAAAAAACGATTTAATTCTTTTTTCTCTCTCTAAAACGATCGTCTCCCCGTACGTGGTCGTCGTCTCGCCGTACGAGAGTCGGACAATATAATAATATTTTTTCGATCCGTTTTCGCATTGCCAACCGATTCGGAAAAGAATAATGTAGTATTGTGTCCTGCCAGTAGTTATAGTAGTGCCTGGACCTCCTCCGACACTGCAGCGACGACGAGAATAACAGATAAAAAAAAAATTATTTACGACGATAATAATAATAATACGTACGAGGAACGCAGAGGCGCGTCTATTTATTTATTTATACGCGTTTTCTATATTAATATAGCGAAATACTAGACTATTATTATTGTAATCGTCAGCGTTAAATTATAGAAAATCCAAATCATAATTCGCGTTAATTTTTTTATTCTATTCGGGACACTCGCCGTCGTACCACACTACAGGCAGTAAAACGTGGGCGTCTCAATAATAACACTACACGTTACAGTCGTTAATATTAACGGGCTGTGTATAAATATAAAAATGTTTTTTACGACGTTTTTACGCTGTCCGTTTAAAAAAAGAGAAAAAAAAATTAATGTTATTATTTTTTTAATAAAATAAGTAGCTGTTAGTTATGATCTAGTATATATATATATATATATATTTAAAGTGTGTAGGTGTAGTCAAATATTAATTCACATCCATGCGATTAAAATACTTAATATTGTATCCCCGTTATAAAACATTTTTAGTTGTTTGAATAAGATATTATAATACGATGTTCTGTATATGTTTTTAGCTAAATTCTTTTCTCTACATTTCATCCAATTCATTCAAGAAATTGTACAGATATGAATTGTATAATTGATAAAAATTGTATAGATTAAATGAATAATTATTCATCATACGAATATGCGCAATCGTTCATATTAATGGCGTATTATATACGTACTTAATGCGTTCGTATTTTATCGACGTTCGAAATCGCCTTTTTTTCATTTAAAATAATAAGAAAAAAAAATTTTTGAAATAAATTCCCAAATAAAATTTAAATTACTGATCATACACATTAATAACATTTGTCTATTATACATTTTCTTCGTTATTTTTTCGGTTGCTTTAAACCGCGGAAATTCTAAAATTTTTCTTACTAGAATTTTTTTTTTTGTAAAAACGCGCTGTTTAAAATAAACACGCGTTGTTCAGTTTAAATAATATTGTTATATATAGTGTCTAAAATGATCGTTAATTATTCGTATAGTAGTAGTAGAATTTTCAATAAAAACGGAGGTTCATGGTCAACAAATTATAGCGATTAAGTCATTTTTTTTGTTTGTTTTTGAAATATAAATATTATTAAAACAAAAATCACGCTGGTAAATCGGCGTACAACCATTTAAATAAACATACATATATATATATAACGCGATTTCAGCTCATTGTCATCATCGGTTATCAATCAGAATTCTCGAGTTTTATATTCACGCATCGTTTTCTAACTTAATATAAATAATACGCGTAGAATTGATAGTATATTGCGTTGTCTCGCATATCTATAATCCGTTAAATCTGACTTACTCTTCTCGTTCGTCTGCATTGCGCATTACAGAGGAGGGTTTCATAAATAATCCCCGGGAAAGCTGAGTCAACTCGTCGACGTTTATTGTTTGTATTTACATATATATATATATATAGTATTAGAGTCGCGGTCTTATATTATATATTATCATTTTCATTTAGTATTTATTATTTCAATAATATGCACTTTTCGAGTTTTCAAATATTAAAAAAACCGCATATATATATATATATATATATTATATATATATATTTTTTTACTTTTTCTATACGTATGATGATGGGTAGGTCAGATGATTTGACGAATAAAATATCGTCGAAACGTTCGTATTACTCGAGGAGTTGTAGACGAACGTCAAACGCTTTCGATGGTTTTATTCATATTTCAAGTACACATCCGTTAAAAACAATTTGATTTTATCCCGCGTGAATTATAAACATTTCTTAACAGTGGAAACGATTTTAAATATATATATATATATATATATTTTTTTTTTGCTATTATACGATTAACAATAGTGTATTGTAATAAGACGAGTTTTAATAACTTTTCAATAAATTCGCTCGAAATTTACGCGTTAATACGCAATGGATGTCTGTTAACGACAGTACATACTCATAAATATAAAACAGTACTGAATAACGCGTATAACTGAATAACGTTGAAAACGATTGTAAACTTAATTAAAAACAGACAACGATAAATAAAAATCGATCAAACACAACATTGTTATTACGTCTCTTAAACCGTTTAATTAACAAACAAAACATAATAGTGCCAATAATGTTTTTTTTTTTGTTCCTATATATAGAGAACACGACTTTATACTGAGAAAATCGAATTGATCCAAAAGACTGTAGATATGAAAAAAAAACTTACGATATTTTCATTTCATACTTTTGACAAATTTTTCTTTTTTTCCACTTTCGATATTTTTATATTAATTTATATATTTTATCGTATACAGTCGGTTTTAATTAATATACGAGTGAAATTGAAATCGTAATATATACATTGGTCCGTAGAAAACAATTGGCAATATTAAATTCGTGTAATTAATTCGTATTATATTATAATAATTAAAGCGCGCTGATGTATATTCTCTTATAAAATTTATTAAAAAACAAATTTACTAAAAATTTGTCGTTAATATTTTCATGAAAATATTGGTAAATATGCTTTTATATAAAAATTCGCGCTCCACATTTATTAATAATTCATAAAATATTTATTAACGTCTTATATTTCATTCAAATAAAATGCACGTTAAAAACAATTTTAAACATTTTTTTCTTAGATTTGTCGACAAATATAAAAAACTGCAAGTATTAGGAAATGTATTATTAAATAATATATGTCAAATTGTTCAAATTTGAAATGAAAAAAATTCAGTAAACGCATCAAGGTCAGGTTAGGCGAATATTTGAATGTATAATTTTATTATTTTTATAATGAAATGTGTAAGACATACGCTCTTACATAATATTATGAATACGTCGTTTTAACATGTAAAGACAATTTTTTTTTTATATCAGTGCTTAAATCCCATTAGAAAAAAAATGTTTTTACATAAAAATCCGCATCGTAATTTGTATAATATAAAATACACAATGTATATCATATTATATAGGAACAAGGAAGTTGTATTGGATTGAAAAACTAGTCAAAAATATTATTGTTAATACATCTACTACGAAAAACGTCTACATCGTTCCAATCCACTTATTTCCGTTCGAGGTAATGGAAACATTCCCATTTCTTCTCTATCGTCGATTAAAAAGACGCTTGTGTAATGGTAGATTAAATCCTGAGCTTTAGATTTAGTTTACGAGGATTCTGTGTATTCGGACAGTCTCCCTCATACAATTCGTGTCGTGTAAATTATTAAAAAAAAAAATCATATTTGCTTATTGTACACACGCTATATTGATCGTAAATATTTTATTTTAAATAGAAAAAAAAAGTAACGAGCCGCCGCGAGGTGTTTTGAATTTAGATTTAGATAACGATTTTAGAGTTTTGTTATTACTACGAATTTGAAAGCAACGATTAGCGTTCGATAAAACTGAGCTTCGGTGTTAATACACTTTGTCGAAAACTTTGAAACGGTTATAAAAAGAAATTGTTTTAAACGGTTTTCAAAACTTTTCGAATACGGTTGAAATGACAAACGTGTGAGATTGTTTTAAATTTTTAAGCTTTAAAACCGAAAATTTCCTTTTTTTTTTAATTAAATACTTCGAAATCTAATAGATCGCTGTAAATAGTTGAAAATTGAAAGACATTTTTTTCGAAAAATCTGTCTCGTTAATACAATCCGAAGTCACGTATTTGGTGAAAATTTCAGGTTCTTAATTAGTTTCGTAATTACGAAGAAATTTGCGACAATCGAAATTTAACGAATCGACGTGTCTGCGATTTTTCGGTAGTTTCATCTGACGTTCAAGAAAAGTCGCTTGAGAAACTCGGAAAACGATCTCTTTTAAAGTGCCGACTAGATGCGATTTGTTACACGCAAAGATCGGATCACTTCTTTCGGTGGACTTCTTGGGTATGGACATAGAACAAAAACCCCCCAATACATTCCTCGTCGCGTTTATAATCCCTTTAAATCCCTCCTCCTCCCCCCAAAAAAAAAAAAATAACGTGTTTTATAACGCGCGAAATTATTGACAGTCGTTATTTTTCGAATTTACAAGCCTTTCTGCTCAGCGAAAGGGAATAATATCTTTCTATAAATAAATACAATACAGTCTCTTATGTAGACGATACGGTTTAACATTTATGTGTGTGTTGTAAAGCAATACGAAACGTAATAACGATACAGGTGTACGTACTGCAAATCCGGATTGTGTGCGCAGGTTCAACTCGGGCGCGGTTCTAAAAGTCTATATAGGGCGTGGTCCCCCGTTGCTAAACGGCGGCCTTGCTCCGTTCGCGACCTTCACTGTCTCTTCGGTTACGCGCGCGCGAAAAAAAAATAAAAACATTCCGTTTCACACACACACACACACGCGCGCACCAAATTAAATACCGACCGTATATAATAATAATAATACGTTTTATTATTATTATTTTATCGTTTTTATGAGTCGTTTGTAATATGGGCGGTATAATGTGTTTACGCGCGCACTCGGTTCGGTTACTCCTTGTATGAGACGGGGCGCTCCGACGACGACGAATTCAGCCTCGTCTCCGACACGTCGGAGACCAGTTTATTATTGTTATTATTTTTTTATTAATCATACGATCGGGCTAGTGGCGAACGATCTCCGGAGAACGTGGACGTGTCCAGGAATCGTTGTCGTCGTTTACGCTTTGCACGGGACAAGAGGGTATTTAGATTTTTTTTTTTCGAAGCGCTTATCGTCAAGTCATTTCTAAATTCCGATCCGAGTGTAAAACGTTAAAAAATTAGAAAAGGAAAAAATTCTCGGCCTATGGAAAGAACAACAACAATACGGAAGAATTTAGCGTGTATATAAATGTCCGCGGCATTCCACTTACACGTCGTTGTCGTCGGGGTGAACGATAAAAACGTTGTTGTGATAATTTTTGTAACAATATAATATGACACGGTGAATTTTTTTTTCTAACAGGCGGCTCAAAATCCCTATAAATACGTCGCTGCGACGGGATTCCGAACGTGGACGAACCGACCGAATCGTCGGAAAAACGGACTCTATCGAAATCGACACGACGATTGTGTCACGCGCGAACGATTCTAGACGTTCCTCAGCGGTCCATTAGAAATTGTCATTTTTTTTTTACAAAAAAAAAAAAAAAGAAGAATTTAATTTTTTTTTCCCCATACAATTTATTTAATTTTTCCTCCCTTTTCTAATATACGGTTTCAACGGATACTTATTGTATCACCCGCGAGTACACCGCATAAATCAGCTGTTTTTTTTTCATTCGTTCATACGAATCGTTTTCATACGAGCTGCGGTCGGTTTTATTTTCAGAATAGAATTGTTCATTTTCCATACAGTTAATTCGGCAACGGCCGTGCATATTTATACTATTTGTGTTGCGCTGCTGGTTGAAATTGTCAATCATGAAAAGTTCAGTGATACGAAAAAACAAATATGATCACACCGCATAACGATTTCAATGTAATTTTTTTGTTCTACTAAAAATTACATCCAGAAATTATGTACGTTTACAGTTGTTCCGTAACATAAGCGACATTGTTACATAGAATACGTGTAATACGCAATCTAACACATTATAATACAATTTCAAATTGAATTTTGCCTATTACTCGGCCCGCGAACGTCTTAATATTATTCTAACGGCTGTGTTTCCCGTTTCGTGTTTAACAGGTTAAGCAATTTATTGCACATTATATACTGTACGCTTTGTATGACTATACGTATTATGATTATAAATAAGTATAAAAAAAAAAACATCGTTAAATATATCAGGTGAATATTATTTTGTGAACTGGAATGAACGCGGTTGTAATTTTTCAATTGCACATTTCGACGGTGTTGTAGTGCGTAAACAGAAAATATATCATTTTATTTCAATGAAAATATTATAAACGGTTTTCGAAATTGTATTGTTTTATATATAGTACAGATCTTGATTGTTTTTCCGCGATAATTAAACGAATATAATATTATTTGTTGTTATTAAATAATTGTACAATATGTATATTGTTCTTGGATAATTTTCTTGACGAATTTTCCTCCGAAATCCTTATCATTTATTGTTAGCGAAAGTTTCAAAAGTCCACAAATGTTTGTTATAATATAAATACGTTTATGAATTCGTTAAATTAACACCGTAAAATATTAACCAACATAATAATATTAATAATAAACTAATTGAAACAGCCTTAGAATTTAAAATATATTTCTCGTTCAAATGCACCGCGTTGTGTAGACAACCTTCGGATAGTCGAGGTATTTTTTCTTTTTTTAAAAAACGATTATTCTGCACGCGTAAGTTAAACCATCACGTGAGACGGGCGCGCGGGGGCGAGTAAATACTTGAAAATAGTTATTATCTCGCATTTTAAAAATAATTCCAAGTGAAGCTGTTTTTAACGTTTTTTTTTCGAGTTTTTTTTTTATAATAATTTATTATCGAGTATATTGGAGAATACGATAAAAAAAAAATATATAAATTCTAACGTGTATTTTTTGTTATTCGATTAGTGACGACTATAACTCGTTTCGAATTTTGTTTTCGAAATTATTGATTTTTTTTTTAACATTAAGAAATCCGTAGTATAATGTCTGTACCCAATTTAAAATTTATAGGCTCACTGTATAAAAATCTCGAACACTTTTTAGTGTCTCAAAAAAAAAAAAAAAGTTCTATTTCGTAATTTTTTCATAATTTTTAATTGGTAATTGGTTGTTAAACCCATCACTCATTAAATAAAGTAGTTATAAAATTATTAAGATTTCCAAGTTTTTTCTTCAGGAGTTAAAAATTATATTATCTATATAATATGCTTAGAACGTGACAAAAATACTTTTTAGTTATAAATAATTTATTATTATTTTATCACACAAATCACGTAAAATATATTACGACGAGTGGGCCGTGGCTGGATTAACTGTTTGATAACTTTAAAAATGTATACATATATAATTATTATAAAAACGCGAAAATATTTTGTTTTTTTTTTTTTAAATGTATTCATAAACTTGTACGTAACGTTAAAAAAAACACGACGAAATTAATAAATACTTCACGAAATCGTAGTTACATGGATTTCGGGTTTAATCGTAATTATTTATAATTATTTAATAAAATAAAATAAAAAAACTAGGTGTTTACTATAATAATTACGTATCATTATCATAATGAATAATGGCGTAAATATTATTTATTATACTAATTGCGGTGACAAATGAGTTTAATAAGTTATTGATTAATACGCACATAGCACTTTTCTTTGTAACGAAAAAAAAAACGTCTTCGGGCATAAATAGTATATTATAATATTAACACGTTCGAAACCGATACATGATCATCATCATCATCATCATCATATTATTATTATTATTATTATTGATTTCGTTTTCATTTCTTTATTGTTAATTTATAAGAAAGCGCGTGTTATCAATAAGGGCTACGGGCTATTATTATTGTCAAAAAATAAATTGTAGGAAATAAGAGAAAATCCAATATTGGTTGACGCGGTTTCTGCAGCTGTGTAGTTGGGCGAACACGTTTCTCTTCATAATATATACGTGTGTAGATGAAAATATTAAAATTGAATTATTTTAAATTAAATCGTTTGCATTCGGCGGGTCATCCACGTGCCACGATAACACGAGACTGCGAGAATACGGTAAAAACAATTTATTTTTTATTTAAAATACAAATTAAGTTTTCAGTCGCATCGATTCGCTTTTCTCTCAAGTTATTTTTATTGTGTTTTCAAAGGGCGGGGATAGATTTCAGGCCGACACTGAACACGAGCCCGTGATATATTGTGTTCGTGAATATCGCGAACAAATTGCGTTAAAGCGAATGGGGCGGGAGAGAACGTCAGAACTACGGACAAACCGGCTTTATCGGAAACGGAAAAGAATCGTTTCCTATAATACAGAGCCGATGGTACACGGTAGAAAGAGCGCGTCGTAAAAGTTTCGAAACTACATATAAAGCGAATTGTTTTTATCGAAATCTGCCAGCATGGTGAATTCGTTTTATAATACGTTTATGTCGTCCGCGCGGCAAAAGCGTATAAAATTCCCTATGTAATAAACATCGCAATAATTGAATAATATGTTATAAAGAATAATTTATACGTAACATATGCGACGAATCGTATTAATGAGCGAATCCACTGCAATCGATTAAGATAATACGACGAGACGTAATAATAATAATAATAATAATAATAAGAAAAAACACTCTATTTAATTTTAAACCGTTACGAGACAGTAACGATTCCAAAACGATTCGTCTATAGGGTTTCGTTGTTAAATATTCGTTCTTCAAGGCGCACGTATAATATTTATTATATATTTTATATAGAATTTCGTCGTTTCCCATTGCTACGATGATTTTTATTACTTTATATAACAATTATATATTACGTTTTTTTTTTTTTTTTAATTCGCAACACTCTTGTTTACGAGTACGGGTTAAACAAGTAGCGCTTCACCCAAAAATATTTGGAAAATTAATTGAAGTTGGTTTTAACGGTTAATTGAATTCGATTTAATTAGGAAATATTTAATGTTCCACGGAGCCTCGGAATCGGGCTGATATATATATACAATATTTATTTATTTTTTTGTATTTATCGGTCGGTCAACAAAATTAGTTACATAAGCAAAAATATACTCTGTGACACGTTGCTGTGTACGTGCAAATATCTAACACAATATTTGAACTCGAACATCTATGAAATTTTTAAGAGCTGAGGTTTTAAACGAACTAAAGTAGTAGTAACTAGTGATTGTTTTCATAAATATTATAGTTGTTACGTAAAAAAATTATTTGACTTTTCGTCAATTTTCAAATAATAAATATACGCAATTAAATAATTACGCGTACTACAAATTATTTAATACATTAAAATAAATGTAATATTGTCAATTGAAATACGTGTTTCGTTTCACTTCGTTTGCACCCACTATAACCACTGAACCATCTGAACCAAAAAATTTCACAGTATCCGCTGTAATGTCTAGTGAAATATGCGAAAAAAAAACAGATTTTTCCGGTCCCTTTCTACAATACGTGGAGAGGACGCACCTAATTGAAATTGTAGAATAAAATAATAATAATAATAATAATAATAATAATAATAATAATAATAATAATAATAACAAATCAGAATTAGTCACGTGCATCTTTCACTCGTGTCAAAAACGAGTCGGTAGTGCTGCGCCGACGATGTGTCGACGACACTATTGTAGAATACACAGCCGTACTAATATATACGGAAGGTGTGTTGGTGAGAAACCGCGAAACGTTTGAAGTGTGCACGTACCACCGCACATACTTACTGGTCTTTTAAGTATATTTTTTTTTATGATATTTCCACCGCATTTTTCAAATATTACATTTTTCTTTTCCCAGAAGTAATGCACCGATAGTGTATACTTTTTTTTGCCAAATCGGTTTTTAATATTGAAATTTTATACTCTAAAGAAATCAATTGAAATGTTTTCAAACAATTATAGATTTTATAAATTTTTTTTTATTCGAACTTCGATTTGAGGTCTGAAGCAATCAAACGTTTCTAATTCCATAATAACATCAAATTATTAAAATGGAAAGGAAAAAAAAATAAAAAATAATAGATTACAAATAATTTCTTTTTAAATTATAATACGATTATTTTCCTTCAATTTTCGTATGGCGCAGATTTTTTTTTTATGTACATTTTTGGCGTACAAAAAAGAAATTGGTACGGCGTGTTACACCGTCTCACGGATCACATATTCCGAACGTTGTTTTCAGAGCTTAACGCGTGTGATTATCTCCTGCAAAGCAAAAAGTTATAAACATTTTTTGGTTCTTATTAAAAACCTAAAACGGTTCTCCGGCGATCGTATTATATTATTATTATTATTATTTTATAAGAAAAACAAAAATCAAAAGAGAAAAACTGTAGCGTTCCGTAAGACCGCACCGTGCCTGCGTATGTTATATATATACGAGGAGATGACTACTCCTCTTCGGTTATGGATGCGGTCGGTCTTAGACCGCAAGATATTTTCAGCTCGGCTTTTCCATCTCCGCGCATATAACTTGACACCATTACTTCCGGTGATCTGTTTTTTTCTTTTTTCACATTTCATCTGTAGACTATATAAAAATATATCATTTCAATCGTAATAATCGGCATTATTATATAATACTGCATCCGATGACGGTTCGTCTCGTCGCATCATATATATTATAATCGTGTTGTATATATATATAGTGTACAAGCGGAGGAATCACGTCTCTATAACGTATTATTATTATTATATAACGAGTATACGAGTAGGTCTTAGAATTCGTCGCACTCGCATGTCTCGCATGGTTTATTATATTTATTGCTAATATAGTGTATAAGCTTTACGAAATTCGAATTGTGAAAAATTTAAAACATTTTTTTTTTTTTACAGCGCGTATTTTGTACATATTTTCTCATTTCAAGAATTAGTTTCAATGCGTATTCTATTATAACGTCTTATAAACGATAATATATTAATGACCTTAAAATAAAAAGCTTATAAATTCAGGAAACAGAAAACGAATACTTGTTACAAATGACGGTATTTATAAGAAACCGAGGTTCTCGCGGTGTTTTATTGTTGGGAATATGAAGAATTGCCCTATTATTTTTCGTAATTATCACGAGTAACATTTCAGGTGCAGACGCCGTTTTCAATGATCAAATATATATGATGGTTCAAGGTACGGTGCAAATCTGGAACGTAGTTTTCGACAAAAATGAATACCGAATTTTTACACGGGTTTCACCGTGCGATGATAATGTTACTTTCGATTCAAACACCGTACTACTGTTAAAAATAGGCACACGGATCAGTGTGCGTTTACAGTACAATTGTTAATTAAATATCGACGTATAAGTTGGTCCAATTATGCTATGGTTACATTCCGATTTCACAGCACTCTACTTTTTCGATCATCACGTATAAGAATGGAATAAGTGCTCGACCGACCCATGTGTCATGCGCTGATCGTCGGTCGAGATCGAGCGTTTTAGTGCTTATAGCTGACGGTAAACTCGGTCGGTCGAGGAGAAACGTTTGAATGTAAGTAAACCAGTTAAATGTTAATGAAATAATAAAAAATATAAAATAAACGAGTAAACGTGTAAATGAGTGTACAGGAGGAAAGATGAATCATTACGTTAATTTTATTTAATTGAAATACATGAAATATTAATAATAATAATAATAAAGCACGTATAAATAGCGGTCCGCAACCAACGGACTGTTCAGTGTAGCCCCGGCGAGCAAACGCGAACGACGTTATTCGTTTCCGTCCGCGGCTGAACACCGTCGAACAGTACTCACGCATATTTGACTGAACCGTTTAATTTCCGTCGGCGCGATCACACATTTTCAGCACGGTTCGATGTCGGAAGCACCGAATTGGAATTAAAATATTTTTTTTAAATTTGAGTTAACATTCGAACCGAAACACTTAAATTGATCTACAAGGGTTCTCGATTAACAGTTCATTAACCGTGTGTATACTGTTAAACTGTCATGATTATTATAAACCGACATTGAATGGCAAAAATGTTACCCGGGGCGATATTATATTAGAACGGGCGATTATTTCGTTCTTGAAATATATTTAAACGATTTATATTTGTAATATCTTTAATTCTTAAAAAGTTATGAGCATTTTAAAATTGCAATTTGGTTTCAAATCTCAAAACTACTTAAAAAGTAGTACTCGTAATCAAAAATAGGTTTCAGGGTCATAGCGAAAACTACAACAGTCGTATTGAGTATTTTAAACACGTGTGTGAATTAGTTAAATCGCGTGCATAGACAATTCGAAATCGATATTATACGAAACATTTTAATAAACGAAATTACAGTAGGGAATATTAACGATTCTTTTTTCTTTTTAGTAATTTATGGCGCGGTGGACCTTAAAATCGCCAACGGATTCTAAACACGTATAATTATTATTATAGTTATGTGTCGACGAAAACGTACAAATGACCGCGTTTATGTGAAAAGAATATTAATTTAAAAAAAAAAATCACTCCGCATCGAATCAGCTGTAATGACATTAATCCGCGGTATAAATCGATGTGAATCTGCACTGCTATTGATACACGAATATAATATATAATATCTCTCCCCCTACCCGTTCGGTACGCAGCGCGCATACTTAAATAATATTATACTTACAGTCGACGTCGAGGACGTTCATTTTACTACGGAAAAAAATCTTAATGCAATGAAAAAAACGAAATTATATTTTGCTATTTTTTTTTTTTTTTTTTTTTAGAAAAGTGTGATCGTTTTTGTCGTCACAAATACGCGAGCACGTTTACAGAATCAAATCCCTAGTCTATTATCTGCAAGGGACAGTACCAGACAGTTTTTTCTGAAGGGGGGTTGGGTACATTTTCTTTTAACTCGTATATTATTATTTGGATGTTTTCCATAACGGTAATATTTTTATAATACTATTCGGGTTGATAATTTTATATCTGTTGAAGTGTTAAATCGTATAAATTAAACTTTGGAACAGAGAAAAATGGATAATACAATTTCGTATAATATACGTACATGAAATAATTTAAATTGTAGCATATTGAAAATCATTTACATAAGTTTTTTTTTTTTAATATTATATAACAAATCAGTGTATAGTATTCAATTTATTAATTATTATTATGCGTGCAGTAGTACGATTTTGATTTTTACTAATTTAAACATTTTTCATGAAGACCTGAATACTTTTTTTTTTTTTTACTATTGAAGACGTTATAGTGAAATCAGCATTTTTAATTATTATATGAATAATTGTAGCGGAACATCCACTTTTCATCATTCTCCTCCTATAGGCTGAAAAAACGAATTGTTTGAAATAATAAACGTATATATATATATATATATATTGAATTATATAATGCTTTGTCTCGTATGTATTTAAAAAATTTCAAATCATTTTACCTAAAAAAAATAACAAAATTATAAAATATGGAATATGATTTTTCTGATAATAATATATTATAATACGTAATAAAATTAAATGCCATTGTATTCTTTGTTTTATCTAAACGAGTGTGGTGTACAGGTTAAGTGGATTAAATAAACGTTTTGCGTTCCCTTGACGACTGACCGTTATGACGTTAAAAAACATTCCCTTGATTCTTTCTGAATTGTTGAAATAACACATTCATAGTATTTGGTACGTATTTCTCACTCTAATAGCTTCAAAACAACGCCGAATACACATCATTTTTTCGCAAACGTCGTTTTCTTGGATATTTTCGCTGTCGTATTAATTATATTTCCAGATTTCACTCGATTTTTCTGTCGAAATTGAAGTCGACGCTGACGCGTTTACCATCGATATAGTGTTCACAGAATCGTTGGCTAGCGCTAACAATCAACGTAAACAGACGATAACTGGCAATTCGAGGCGTTCACCGTTACGGTAATAATACTGCACGATTATGATTTACGGTAAAAACGATTCTGAGAGGAGCTTCGGTATTTCTTTTCTCGACATTTAATGTTCCAATGTTTGGTGAATACTTCATTTTCTATATCCACATTTGAAAATTATAATGATCGAATTCGACGGAATCGCGTTTTTACGTAATTTTTCTTTTTCTTCAAGCGCCTTTAAGAAAATCGAATGAATGATATTTGTTTAAAGTACCAACTAGATGCGATTTACTATCGGAAAAAAACTATGACTGTTAAGACCGAAGTACTGTTTCCGATGAAACTTTAAGACATTTTATATATTACTCGTTCCGCACAGAATCTAAATTCATAGAGTGTGTGTGTGTGTGTGTAATAATAATATCGCTTCTTCTACTATTAATGCGCGTCCATAGTTATTCGTCCTATTTTAAGTTCGAAAATGTTTTTTGCCCGCGGCGATTGGCTCTTGTCGACAAGTACTCCAAAGCAGTGGCATATTTTCGGGGAGGGGGGGATATGGGGGATAGATCCCCCTTGAGTTTTTTTTTTTTGTTTTTGTCATTCTTATTTACAATAGCCAGTAGGTATGATTTTATTTGCATAATATAATAGAGGAAATACGTCAATAAGACTCTTAATTAGTTACTATTATTTGTTTGGAAAAATAATTAGTTTAATCAATTTGTGTGTGTGTGTAATAATATTAACCGCTATATTTTTAAGAAATGTGGTGATGGAAGAGGGCAAAGTAGCGAAGCCCTTTTGAGGTCAATAAAATATTTTTAAATACATATCCTCCCCCCGCCCCATTGATAAAATCCTAAATACGTTACCAGGGCCGGCCGAAGGTTTTTTGCCGCCCTAGGCAAATCTAATTTACGCTGCCCTATGCAATAGTTAATTTTTTTGGAGAGGAAGGGGTTGAATAAAATAAGGACATTCATTTTTATCTATGAACCATTGTTTATTTAAACAAAATAAAATGTTTTGACTGACTTAAGTTTTCTTTACAAAATATAAAATAATAATAATAAAATTAAAATAAATGTTGGCTATGAAATAGAACAAGTAATATTTTTGACCATCGTTATACATTCATTATCGTTATCATAGATCAAAAATATGTATTTAATTTAACATTAAAAAATATTTAACTAAAAAATTAAAAATATATTAAATAAAATTAATTTTGCGAGCCTTTTCTTGGGCAAAATCAATCAGTAAACTTTTAAATTCCAGATTTTCCATTACTTCTTTTTCAATAGAAATTGTAGCAAGATCACTTAACCTTTCTTGATTCATAGAAGACCTTAAATAGTTTTTAATTATTTTTAATTTTGAAAAGCTCCGTTCACCAGATGCGACCGACACAGGCATAGTTAAAATAATTCGAAATGCTACAGCTACATTTGGTACAAAATTATTATTATTTACAATAAACTGTAACACTTCTAATGGAGTACTGTTGGGTTTTAATAACTCGGATATTGCTACTAACTCATCTGTCATTTCTATGGCATCAATATCTGAATTACTAACATTTTCATTTTCTGATAGTAGCAATTGAAGATCCATACAATTTTTCACAATGTTATCTTTCGTTATACTTTTTAGACTACTTATATCATACAAAAATTTAAAGTTATCGCAGTGGTTATGTAATTGTTCAAATCTTTCTTCGAGAGAATTGAGAGCTACGTATAATATATAAAAGTATAATTCAACTTTAAATTTAGAACTTCATTATTTTTTTTCAAATATTTTTCAAAGGAACCAGAGTTTTTTTTAATTTCTTCATCACGTTTTAATTTTTGTTTTCGATATGCAGCTCCTGATAACCGTATACGTTTTTGCTCTGACATATTCAATAAATATTAACGTGATAATTCAACAAAATTAATACCAATTAAGTGTTGCAGTTAAAAATTTATTTTAATAAAAATTGTACACGTTCATACACTTGGTACACTATCACTATCACTCCACAGTCTACAGCAAAAATTATTTACGTGTTAGGCGGGCGGCTGAAAGTCCGGGACTAAATGCCGTTGTGTCATTGACCATTATTTTCCAATTAAATAATAATTCTAAACTCGATAAGAACGTGCATTCGTCTGTGGTCGACTAATGCATGTACCACCGTTATCGCCGTTTTATTTATATTCATGCAGTATTACGACTTTGGTGCGTTCTCGGTAAACTTGTTTAGTATATTTTGAACAATGAACATATACAATTCAGCATACTATATTATATTATATATATTATAATAATTAAATCACTTTGGTTCATTTGAAATTTGCCGCCCCCACACTAGTGCCGCCCAGGGCGGCTGCCTGTTTTGCTACCACATTGAGCCGGCCCTGTACGTTACTGCTCCAAAGTCCAGATGACAGCAAACGTTCATGCGCGCATCACTAAATTCCGACATGTTCGCTAGACTTTTCGCGTTATCCGGTAATATCTTCGGTTGGAATATGAGTACGAACAGAGACTCTAACTGGTCGTACAACAACGGTAGAGAAGAAAGGCGGAATGAAAACAGGGATGCCGGTGGTTACGCGTTGGCGTACCACGGCAAACACGATGACGGACATAGGGGCGCGAAGAGACCGTACAGTGACGTGACGAGGTACGACGGACGAAATAATAGTAAAAACGATGACGGATACAGAGGTGCAAAGAGACGGTATGACGACACGACGAGGTACGACGGAGGTAACAGTAGAAAACACGATGACAGAGGTGTAAAGAGACGATATGACGACACGACGAGGTACGATGGACGTGACAATAGCAGTAGACACGACGATGGATACGGGGGCACAACAAAGAGACGGTACGAGAATACGCCGCGGTACGGTGGATCAGACGGCCATTCCGAATTCGAAAACGTGATGATCGGCCAATTGTTTGATAAACAATTTCACATGTCCGTTTCAAACACATGGAGATTACCGGAGGCCGACACGATGTTCGTCGACGCCAAATGGGAGGTGAGCATAACTTGAACACTATTATTAGTGTTAATATTTATTTATATAACATTTATGAATATAACACGACGCACCGTGACAAGTGACAAGTGCGATCAGGCGGCGGACTTGTGTTCGACATTGAATTATCAAAGAATATTCTAGGCATTTTTTTTCTTCTTTTTTTTTTTTTTTATAATATACATATTATATATATATATATATATATATATATATAAAAAAAATAATAAATATTACAATAGATTTGTTTTTGAATGAAAATAAATTTAATAATGGTTAAAAAAAAAAAAAAAATGAAAGGGCATGCGGACACATCGGTACATGTATATGTTTTGTATATATATATATCATTGACGTCATCTAAATGAGTCGGGTTCATGAGACGACGTGGTAACGCTCTCGGTGTCGCACAAATCTATAGAACTACCCCAGCTATAAGACACGTCGAAAAAATGGATATTTCGTACATTGTGTTTTTAAACTAATTAACAATACGTAACGTGCTTATTATTTTTCGGGAACTGAAATGTGTTAAATATAAAATCGAAACATTGCGAAATGAATCGAACAATTTTTTTTTTTTTTATTTATGGAGATAACACCCGCATTTGCTGTCACTCCGTCTTTGTCTTACGGGCAATATATTAGCTACTTTGCGGCGGAAACATAACCATCCAATAATATAATATTACATAATATGTCTAAATATTTGGAAACAAGATTATCGATTATCCGTGATGTATTGGTTTTATTTATTTATTTATTTTTTTGATGAGAGAATTAATAATTTAACAAATTCCTCACAGATTTTCGCATAATTTTTTTGAAAACTACTAATACTGTCGGGGAAATAAAATCGATACACCTATCGCGCAGATAATATTCTCTTTTATTGACTTTGAACATTTAGACATTGTGATATAAATATAATATACCGCCGAATGGTGTACTTTTCCTGGAAATTGTGATTTTTGCTATATTTAGAGGAGTCCGCAAGACGGACGGAGAAAACAATTGTATGTACAGTAATTATAGTATAGCAGCGTTTTTCTCGTAATATAATATGAATTAAAGTCGTATAAAAATAAAATATGCATTTTTAAGTCTACAGATCGGTATTCGTAAGCACGAATCGATTAGAATTTTTTTAGGTTAATTCTTGATTTAATATTTTAAAAATCTTGTAGTGTCAGCAAATATGAGTTAGCAAAGGTACTTCATTAAACGACTATTATGTAATTTTTTTTTCAGGTACCGGAATTTTTGAATTTAAAAATATCATTAAACGTAGTCAAAGATAAGCTTAACGATTTCAACTTGGCCGATTGGCATAAAAATACCAAACAAACGAATCCGGCCAATAAAATATTACCGAGAGTTAAAGCAATTGGAAACCCCGAACTGTTGACATTTGCTTGGTTGAAATTTTATGAGCTGTTAAATGATTGTCAACTTATACCTCAAAAGGCAATTGACAATGGTAAATTCTACAGTGTACATTTATGCGAAGCACCCGGAGGATTTATTTCTGCTCTCAACCATTTCATTATTAGCAATCGGATAAATGTCAACGTAAATAATCATATAAATTTTTTATTAGTTTCTATTGTAATTATAGTTATTATTATTATTATTATTTTCTTTTTTAAAGTGGGATTGGATAGGAGTTTCGTTAAATCCATATTATGAAGGAAACGGTGATCCTGATTTAATAAGTGATGATAGGTTTATGTTTTATACAATAAAACACTGGTTTTTTGGTAAGGATCACACTGGAGACATTTTCCAGAAAAATTTCTACAAAGATTTACACACTTTCGTTATGAACCGTTTTGGGGAAAAAGCAAGTTTGGTAAGGAAACACATTTTTGAATTTTATATATTTAAACAATAATAATTTATATTATCTTCAGGTAACAGCAGATGGCAGTATGGACTGTCAAAATAATCCTGACGAACAGGAAAATTTAGTGATGCGCTTGCAATTAGTAGAAACAATGGTTGCCTTAATGATACTTGAACAAGGTATAAGTGAAGGCATAGGTTTTAATTGTATAAATATTTGTTTCATGTTCTTTTTAATATAATTTTAGGTGGTACATTTATCGTAAAAATGTTCACTGTATTTGAGTGCAATTCATTATGCCGAATGTTCATGTTATGTTGTGCTTTTGATGAGGTTCAGATTAAAAAGCCAATTACAAGTAAACAGGGAAATTCTGAAGTGTACGTTGTTTGTTCTGGATACAAAGGTTTACAATATGTGGAACCTTTGATTCATAAATTCTTCTCAACTGTTGATCGTAGTATGTTTTACGGTTATTATTAAATATCAAAGCTATTAATTGTTATTTATTAATTTGTCTTTACCATTTTAGCTACATCTGATTGTAGTATGTTTCCACTGAAAGAATTACCAAAAGAATTTTTATCGTCTATGTTTGATTGCTCAAAATATTTTAGTGAATTACAAATTGGTGTTATTGAGAGCAACATAGAACGGTTCTTAAATAAAATGGAAAACGACATCAGAAAATTAACTAAGTTACAATATTCTGTCTCTAATGAATTTATTAATCGATATAAAATAAAGCCAATTGACGCATCCAGAGAAATTGTCGGAAAAAATAAACTCGAAGTAAAGTTGATTTAAAAAAAATTCAATAGCTATAATAATAATAAAAATTATTATTATTATTATTTTTATTATTATTATTGAATGATTTCTCTCTGTACCATGGCATTATATTATTATATTTACATGTGTAATTAGTCTATATTTCTGAATCTGACTTGATCTTTACGATATTGGTATAATTTTTAAAACTTAAATCATACAATTGAAGGCAAATTTTATCATTTTAGATAAAAAAAAAAAAAAGATATGAGTATGAACAATATTTTAGTTCCGTTTTGTTACAGTTAAATAATTAAAAATTGTATAACTGTCGTTTCTTTTATTTAATAGTTATATATTGAAGTTTATTTAGAAAACTGATTTAAATTCGTATATATTTAAACAACAAAATAAATTGTCTGTAAAATAAACATGTTAAATTGATGTACTTAACTAAATATTATTCTAAATTTAATAGTTTCTCCAATTTCACTTGCCGCAAATTTCATCGAAAAGAATAGATATGAATTATTCATTTTCTGAGAAACAACGTAGGACAGAATGTCAAGCGGCAGACAAAGCAAAATTACTACAAGAAGAAATGATGAATTTTAAACAACATTCATGGAAAGATAACAAAATTGGAATTTGGTGGTTTACTGTAGATGTAAATATAAATATTAAGTTTCAGAAATTATATGAAATTGCGTATACCTGTAATGGTGTAATTAATTGACATTCGACACTATACTGTAATGTATTCATAATGATTTAAAAAATATTTATTTCTTCATCATATAATTATTTTGTATTTTCTGCTAACTATTTATGACTTGTTTAAATTTTAATATTTCTACACACAGGATGCCAAAATTGATTTATCCGATTTGAGTTTACAAATGGGTAAGCCTGTGTCTGTGATACGCAATACGAAATTCTGTGTGGATCAATTAATTGGTTATAGCAATCAATCAAGAGCATTATTTACCATTCCTGTAGAAGACGATATTAAACGCAGAGAGTTAGTATTTTTTTTTTATTAATAATAATAAAAAAAAAAATTCTTAATTTTTTACTCAATTATATTATAGTCATTTTCGGATTAAAGTCCCAAGACGCGTCATTAACGGTGAAGTAGTAGTTTGTGACGTAACATCTATTTATATGAGTGATGGTATAAACAATAACAAAAGACAATCAGACTCTCTTACGGCCATTTTAGAATCCTTAGAGAAACTTAAATGCTCGGACAATTTGTTATTAATCGGATATCCATTACTTTCACAAGTTAATGTTGCTATTTTCTACGTACTTATTAATATGTTCTCACAGGTATGTAGAATTAACGCGA
Organism: Chaetogeoica ovagalla; assembly: GCA_032441825.1. Taxonomy (NCBI): domain Eukaryota; kingdom Metazoa; phylum Arthropoda; class Insecta; order Hemiptera; family Aphididae; genus Chaetogeoica; species Chaetogeoica ovagalla. The sequence continues at coordinate 12,567,885 of CM063727.1, forward strand.
CTAAAATTTTTACATCATTTCAATCAATATTTTTGGTTCATTATAGACTGGCGTAATGAAACCAGATGAAATGGGTCACGCTTTTGTCTTTTCTTCAAAAATAAATGACAAACGTGTCGAAAGTCTTATAGATCTTTTACGAGATGTAAAAGGTCATATTAAAGATTCCAGTATCGCGGGAATTGTTGAAGAACATGATCAGCGATCATTAATATCATTTTTTCCAATCGAGAAACTTATGTGTAAGCTATTCTTTTCGTTTGTTAAACAGCAAACACATAATAATTTGAACAATAATTACGTAATAATAAAAATTGTAACTAAATTATCCCGATCTTTTTTTATGTTTCAGTCCAACCAATTTATAAAGATATTGTCACTATTAATTGTTCGCTCATAATTAACGAAGTCGAGAAAACGGTTTCATCTTACTTGCAACAGAAATGATTCCTGGATCAATATTGATGTTATCAATATTTTGTTAACATTTTTTTTTTTTTTGTCAACATTTATTTATTTTTTTTTGTTAACATTTATCTATTTATTGTGTTATAATATATTAAACATTTGTTAAACTCTATGTTAGTCTTATTTTGTTAAGATATTTCTTACATTCGTACGTGTTTCAATGTTTGACCAAAATCAACAATAATTATATAAGTTTTACTCGTATTATTCTCAGTATAGTGCCCCCCCCCCAGTGTGATCAACGCCTAGCTAGGTGATCGCCCAAGTTGTCCATATGGCTTTCGTCGTCCCTGAACGTGATGTAAGTATAATGTATAATGGTTTTTAAATATCACAATGATCATTGCCAATGGTTTTATTGAATAATATATTATGTAGTCCATATAAATATATCAAATAAATTTCAAAATTGATGCATTTAACAGTGTAAAGGAAAAAACGGGATTAATACGGGACAAAATACATCCCGTATAACTTTCATCGTGATATAGCATGTGGTGTAGTCAGAAATTAATCAAATGGTGGTATTATAAATGTGTTATACTTTATTATGGTAAATATATCAAACCTAAAAACACGTTACTTTGACAAGACGAAATAGATAATAAATATATACACTCTCGATTTATAGCGGACCAAACTAGTAATCCGTTTTATGTACAAAGATGAGTTCAAAACACGAAATTTTTCAAACTACGCATTTTGACAATTTTAGAAAAAGATTTTTTAAAATTTCTTTGTATTTTCATGCATATTCAATAATGAAATATAAAAACAATTTTATTTTTAATTTACAATTAAATTTTTTTTTCTGGATTGTGATTTCGCAAATTCTTTGATTATTATATTATCATAATTAATGCTGGAAATTAGTTCACTTTCAATGTTTAATAAAGACGATTAAATCAATGAACGAAAATATTTAAAACGATTTAGCAGCCACTTCCTCATTAACAGCCCCCTGTTGCCTCTCTAAATACAGTCTTGCTTTTGTATTGGACAAAAACTCGATTTTGAATGTAGATAATTGCATCATCAGTACAATTATCAAATGTGTTTGATGTAATGAAATAAGATTAATTATGAAAAAAAAAAGTGAAACTGTTTCGTGATACATTATAATTTTAGAACAGACTGCATAATTTGGGCTTTAAAAAGTGGGGTGGTAATATGAAACACAAGTGTAAGAATAAATCAAAAATATTTTATTATAGGTAGCAATTACTTTTATTATGACGGTTTTATAGTATTTTTAAACATAAAAAAAACAAATTATACTTTTAGATAGGAAAAAAGATTAATAGGTACTTTAATGTCTTTAAAGTTCTTTATGAAGTAGCAAATGAAAACATCATTTTTACACCCGTTGTACAACATATACGAGCTCGTTTCTGGAACATCCCACACTGATTCCGAAGTTCTCTAGATTTTGATGTCTCGTCGCAAAATAGTCTGCAGTTTAACTTCCCGTCCAATCGGTATTCATTTACGTATTACGGAATAGACTGTTTCATACCCGACACCATTTTTTAATCTATTCCAATGATCACGTAATTCATGAAACGAGTAGCTGCATGTCTATTGACCAAATGCTGTGCTGTTTCGTATTACAACCGCCGTTTCATTATACCATCTTTTCCCCCATGTTAACAAAACTAGAATACCCGTATAAAATATACATATGCGAAAATAATAAACACAGCAGTGACTCGTATATTGCACTCGTACAATATAATGTTATAATCCGCGTAGGAAAAAATAATCTCCTCGAATCATAATTTCAAATATAAGTTGTCGAGGAGACGGGGAGGAAAATATACGCGTTCCACTCATTTCATCGGATATTCTTTCAAGTATGATGGTAGTACGTACATTTAAATTTTTTTTTTTTTATCAATTTTAAAATATAAATTAACTTTTTTTTTTATTACTATTTGATTTAGTGAAATATGCTCTTGAAATTCAAATGTACCGTAAATATGCGCATACGCGTTAAAAAAACAGCTAAATTAATGAAAGAGAGAGAGAGAGAGAGAGAGAGAAATAAATGTCTATAAATCCCTAGTTATATTATATAACGGATTTCTATATCATTAAATTATATTTCGAATGATTATTGTATTCCTGTAAGTCCCTAGTAAATGAGCAATGAGTATAATGTACGCGCGGGAGTCTACCGACTGCCTATGCAATCGTTTTGAAAACAATATTTTTTACAAATTCGAATTAGATAACTCAAAAAAATAATACGCTTAATATAATAAAATAAAAATAAATACTAAACATATTATATAATGTTTAGACAAAGACCAAAATTACATTTTTTCTTTATTATTAGCCGATTTAATATATTATAATATTAAATTTGTTTTCACTATAATTTTATGTATAAATAATACGCAGACGCGTGGATCTGTTTTCGTAGATCATTTGGATTGTATTCGCGTGAAATTTTCGCGATATTATTCGTCAAAATTATTTTATTCAAAAAAAAAAAAAAAAACTCGACGACGACGACCAAAAGCAAATCCGTTCCGAATGTCCTAACACGAAACCCTTATGGAGACGTTTAAGAATTTAAACCAAAAGACTCTCGTATTCGAATGGGGGGTTAATCGAGCGACACGGGTGTTACGCTATTATTATTTATTTATTTATTCGTAATAAGAATACGGTTATTACGCGTTTCGCCGATTACAAGAGTCATTATTATTTTTTTTCTTTTTGTATTTTATAAAAACCTTATAACAATGTTTTCACGGGGTATTATAAGAGATTTTCTATATTCTTGTGAATCGACGGTTATTTTTCGTTTTTTTTTTTCCTCGAAAAAATTCATCGTTTTTATCCCGTTTAAACGTCCGAAAACCGAGGGAGGAAGGGCCGTTGGCGTATACACGAACTGAAAAAATCTAGTAGTAAAAATATAGAAAAAGAGGTTTTATTCTCGGACAATGCTGCGGGCGGTTACTTCGCGGGTAATCGCGGTTATACATCGGTAATCGCGGTTATACATCGGTAATCGCGGTTATACATTGGTAATCGCGGTTATACTTTGGTAATCCCGAACAAAACTCGCGATATATATATTAATTTTCGTTTTTAACACGATATGACGCATAGTTTGGAAGACGGTCGGCGGCCAATGTACGCGAGTTGCCGCCGCCGACCTAATACGGGAACACCTACAACTATGTACTGTGTTAAAATATTATTTTGCCCACACAACGAGCGCGCGCCTGCGATCGTTCACCTCGGTCGGCGTGACGGCGGTGTGACTACTATTCGTATTAATATAAAAAGAAAAAAATAATAATAATATCATTTATTAATAATCGAATAAAATGATTTTTTTTTTGTATTTATTCTTTTTAAATAATAAAAACACCTGTTCTTTTTTCCTATGCTTATATGCGTTTTATTAAACTGCTGTTTTTGATTTCGAACCACGCGGATTCGACAATTATGTTATTCGGTTTACGAGATTATTAGACAATTTTTAACTACAGTGCGAATCGTCGTGGCCAATAATAAAATTATCAATCGTTATACGTACGTATAATAAAATAGTACAAAAAAAAAAAAATCCCCCAACAAATTAAACGAATAAATTAACGAAAAAATGCGTGTGTGAAAAAAAAAAGAAATTTTTTTTTTATTAAATTAACAATCGTAACATTTGTATACCGTGTAAATCAGCTAAAGTGTGTTATAGGAGTTGTTATATTGAACGCGTTTGCTAACTACCGCGGTTCCGGGGGAGGGGGGGAAACCAAGTCATTATAAGTGCTCTAAAAACGAAGAAAATTACATAGAGAAAATTATGTCACAAAAAAAAAAAAAAAAAAAAAATACGAAAAATAGCAGAGAAATTGTGTATTTTAGTGAATTAAATCGTTAAAAATTATTTACTATATTTTGATATTATTTTTATAAAATATTTTTGTACTATATTTGAAATATTATTGTAATAAATAATATTTTGGGAATAAGTTGACAGCGAACTGCGGGGATTGATCGTTTGATCACTTGGTCGGATGTATCACTGCGTTCGAAAAAAAAAAACTATTCAAGAAAAACTTATGATTATGTAATATTACAATTATTATTTGTATTTTTTCAAATTCAAACTTCACTTTAAAAAAAAAAAAGTTGTCATAAACGATTTCTTATTAAATATAATGTTAAAAATCTAATGAAGAATGTTCAGAAAAAAAAACGGACACGTTAATAATCCGGTAAACTTTGTTACTAAGAGCATTTACGTGTAAAGATCAATGGAATGAACCAATTCTACACGACAAATTGTTCACAGACAAAAAAAACATACTCTTTAAATAAATATAATGTTGAAATTGTTATTAAAATCTATTATTTTTCGTTTGTCGCTTGATTTTCATAATAAACAAATAGTGTTTTTTTTTAAATCGTCTTGTACATAATTTTGCATAACTCTAAATTAATGATAAATATCTATCGTTTTCGCATAAAACGTATAGCAACGCGTTAGGAATATCGCAAAATTTTTTGCATTGATCGAGTATGAAAATTTTCACTCTAAAAAAAAGAAGAAAAAAATCCGGTTTTTTTGCGTAGTTTTGGAGAGAAAAAAAAACTATGTATTCTATTGAAATACACTATTGAAACAGAGCTAAATGCCGACGAGGGGAAAATTTCTATCAGAACGACTACGGTACGCATGTAGAGGAGGAAGCTGCTGCAGGCTTATATTAGTATAATAATATAACGAGAGATCGGACTATTTGAATTTTGTCGTTTGACCTACTTTAGACAATAATAACAATTAATCGATTCGGTCGGACTGGGCATTTTAGAAATTGATATTTGTATAGTATAGTGTATTGAATGCCGCGGTTTATTGTACGGAATCATCCATAAACAACTGATATAATTAAGAATTATTCACAATGATTTAATATATATATATATAGACTGTGCGCGGAATATAAACACGTCTTAAAAGCAAAGGCGTATAATAACGATATCACTTGATATTATTCTCATTGCGAATTGCATTGTCATAATACGCGAGCTTTATTATTATTATTATTATTCGGTACACTGTTGATAGAATTCAATTAAATTCAGTATATTTACTAGGACACAATCGTCGAAATTTGGAAATGACTCGAACGTATATTTTGGTTTTATTCGTCGTTAAAACAATAACGAACGCGCATATACACCACTGTACGCACGTTCATTCGTTTTAGATGTGTCAGTGCGCAGTGTTCCTATATAATACGGTAGTAGTATAACGCCTTCCACTACTACTCCTTTCTATTTTCCTTTTTACATATATTACACACAGTTCTTCACATGTCTGCGATACGAATAATTTGGTTTTAGGACGTCCTCTCTTTCTTTTTTCCCCCCGACATAATTCCTTCAGGGATGCCTCCTGGATCTATCTTCATGTCATTTGTTAATTTATTCGATACGGTATACTTGACCGTTTCATACTCTATCAGTTCTGTAATCAATCTTTTGCATACATCTAATACAACCAATCTAACCTAACCTAACCTAACTACATCTCTAACGCTTTTATCGTCGTTTTTTCGTTTTTCTTGTATGTCCATTTATTGTATAATCGTGTTTTATTATTATTTCATCGCAAATTACTTAATACGTCCGAAACATCACTGCGAGTTTGAGCAGAATTATCTTTACTCGTAAAATGCCGTCAAACATTTTTCAAATTATATATTGTACAGTTAACCAACGACGTTTAATTGGAACGCCAATAAATTCTAGTGCGGTATAATCGTGTACACGACTCTTACGGGAAAAGAAAAAATTATCAACGGAATAAATAATAATAATAATAATAATAATAATAATAATAATAATAATAATAATAATAATAATAATAATAATAATAATAATAATAATAATCGATTCGATTCGCTTGTTTCTAACTCGATCGTTAAAATAAATACAAAATGTGAGATTTGGCGGGAACGCGAAAGATTTAAATTTCTCGTGTACACATCCCGCGTAATAGTGTTTATATAGAAAATAAAACGGTTATAAACTGCGCGATAGACGTTTTAAATTTGAATATTTGATCACGCGAATTTAGCGCACTTGCCGAGAAGTTTGAACAAAAAGTTAGGTGTTGTCCGCCAACGAGCGACAATGAATGTTAATAAAATACGAGAGACGCGTTTATTATTTTACTGTATTTTTAATATTTTCGCGCGGTGCACCGCGTTATAGTTGTTGGCGCTGATGCTGCGGAAACCGACTGAATATTTTATATTCCTTTTTTTGTCGCGAGAGAATTAATAATAAATTGTGTTTGCAGGTATTTTCCTTTTGCGGGACAGTATTATATCCGTCGAGGATAATACGTGACAAAAAAATTAAAAAAAGAATAAAATAAAAATTTTAATACGCGTAAGTATACACATATTTGGTTTTCTCGTCTCGAAGCGTAGGCTCAAACCATAAAATTATTATAATTTATATAGGCGTATCATCGTGTTACACATTATCTTACATAGTGTGTGTGTGTGTGTGTGTGTGTGTGACTAATAGTTACTGCAGATTTTTTTAACGTTCCGACATAGTCCGTTAACGATATGACATTATAGGTATGCAAATCAGTTTTTTAGATTAGTTTCTTCGTTTAATTACTATAAGAATATGAATAAGAAGAAGGAAAATAAGTCTAAATTCACACTACCGATCTCCCGTTAAGTTTTACGAAACCATTTTTGCCACTTTGTAAGTTTACAATAGGTTTTTTTTTAAAGACCATTCCCCACGGATTTATTTTCATAGTATTGATGATTAAATTCTTCACAAATCGCATAACGTGCTACATGTTCGACATGTCGATTTGAAGATTAACAATAGGTTTTTATAATTTGTGAAAAAGACTATAAACGCATATTATCATAAATTGTAGATAAGAAATATCAAAAGCGCGATTATCCTGTACTAACTCTCTCTACCCCCTCAAAACTTGACTATTATGGAATTGACTTCGTCGGACGGACATTGATGATCGGATCGTGAAGTTTATCGGAAATAGGAAAAAGCGATTACGCCAAATACGCGTGGTCAGGTCGAAAATGAAAAACAGCGAATTTTGAATACTTTACCCGGCAAATAGTAACATTATATATATATATATATATATATATATATATATATATAACATAATAAGCGTTGTTAATAAATTTTAATTTCCCATCCGTCTCGGCAAACGCGGTTTGGCTGTGCGCGTACAATTACCAAAAATTATTACGCAAACGATGGAAACGAAGAAAGTAATAATTGCGTTCAGCATAATGTTATAAATAATACAATATTGTTTAAGGAATAAGGAATTAAATTGCAACGTTTTCGGCGAGAAATTTTTTTTCTCTCTTGTGTGTGATTCTAACGAACTTTATGCGTATAAAGTCGGTGTACGCCGATTTTTGTAGAATAGTTTGTTGGAAGACTTCGCTCAATTACAGCAAACAGAGGTATGTGTGTGTGTGTGTGTGTGTGTGAGAGCATTTGCATGCAGGAAGCTTTCTTACATGGCTTCGTCGGTTAATTGCTTTTCTATGAATAAACAACAAAGTTACGTACAAAATTGCATCTCGTTGCTACTAACCCTTCTCTCCTCCGACGTCTTTACAAACACCGGCCGTGATTAACAAAGTACCAACATTTCGTCGTCGTCGTAAATTTGCTGTTGGCGATATTTGCTGTTTTTCTTCGTAAAAAGAAAATAAACTTCACGAACAAAAAATTCTTCTTATTTTTATTTTTAGGAAATTTTGAGTACGATACGGAATGTATACTATTGTCCCAATGTGACAGATTCGTCTGTGAGACGTCACTTTTATTAAGTACCTGTTATATGTAAAATTCCCATTGTTTAAATTTTAAACAATAATTAAGTGTTAGAACTCAAGGGTAAATTTATATTTTGTCAAACGTTATTTTCTTTTCGATATATGTAACTTTTATGAAAACCATTGAAACACAATATTATCGCTATTGTTAGAAATTCTGCTAAACCGGTACACGTCAAAACACACATACTCGTGGTACAGTGTTATGTCAAAATGTTTGACGTCGTGCTTGGTATCGGTGATCAGTGTGTAGCGTAGTTGCAGACTCCAACTATTATCGTTCACGTTTATGATTATAAAATAAGGATATTTTTTATTGATACGACTCGTAGAAAATATTAAAAGAAAATCTCCGGCCCCAAAAAAAAACATTTTCGGAAATTACTGAATGTCCATTGATCCATTTGATGTAATATTGTCTAAAGTTTAAACGGGCCCACACACGATCATTTTAACTGTGCATAACTGTCATAGTTGAGCGATAATTGTGGTTACTGCGCAGTTCCGGCAGACGGTTTTGACGCAGTTTTTAGGCCCGTGCGAGAATGTCTACTTTGTACCGATGAACTGTACAGTTATCTCAGTTAATCGAACAGTTTTCACAGTCTATTCTAGACTAAAAAAAAAAATATACACTCAAAAATATTACGAAGTGACTAGTCGACCGCACGAAAAAACCGAGAGAACTAAGAATAAAAACTGAATAAACTGAGGAAAATAACTGATGTAGTACACACACACATCTTCAGTTCAGATAACTGTACAGATTTTACTAATTTTTTTTTTGCATAGATAAACTACACGGTTAAACTGGCATCGTGTGCGGAGGCCCTTAAGATGGAATTTATAAGAACTGTACAACTTTTGATGTATATAGTGTGTATTATCGTCGATTGAATATATCGAGTACATTAATACTGATCAATGGTATTATGTATAAATAATTATCGGATATTTTAAATTACAAGCTACGTGATTTCTCGCATGTGTGTTCTCGCCTAAATAGAGGGCGAGATAAAAACAGTTTTAGAATGGACCCCGGCGCGTATCACGAGCGGGAGTGATCTCGAAGATCTAAAATATTCTTATTAACGTGAAATCACGTCGTGTGTGACTGGAGCCTAAGATTCATCTCATATTATTATCTCACCTATAACCGTCGTGTGATATAGACCATCGATTGTGTGTAACTGGGAGGGAGCCATATGGGATGATTGAACTCCTGAAAACTTTTTCTAGACCCCGTTGAAATTTATTTTAAATCTTTTTTTCTATTAATAATTCATCATAGCGGATAATGTAAATGTATAATTATTATTATTATTATTTTTTTTTTTACATTTATTATCGTAAATTTGAGTTGCGTCTAAATCGCTTGTTATTTTTAAATACTCTACAGTCCCATTTAACTATTTGACCTTAGTTACGCCCAAGCCATGGACATAAGTCCCACCACACGGCACTTTTTTTAAGATACTTGTGACGAAAAAAATGCTCGTTCACTGTTATTAGGTCTACGTTCGGTACGCGTTTGTAAGAGGTATGTATATATGTATTTTTTTTAAACTAATTTAAAAAAGTGAAACAAATACGCGGTCTCGCGTCGTTATTTTCGGCCGAATCGGTGGAAAGCTCTCTTCGATTATTACGTTAAAACGTTATACCATTCGATTTATATACAAACATTAAATGGTAAAATACGACAGACAGTTGTTCGGAAATATCGCGACAATTCACCGAACGAGCGGTTTCCGACGAATACTTCTGTCACGCGAATAGAACGAAAATTATTTAATCCGAGTCCCACCGCAGTAGTACGAGGTACGCACTCTTTTCCATCTCATTTATCCCGATCTCGCCTAAACGAAACATTAAAGTATTCGACTGGAAAACACGACGAAAAGCGATTTATCAATGTGCGCGTGTGTTATAGTCAATATAATATGTGGCGGATTGTCGTAAAAAAATATTAATTGTTTATTTTATTATTTACCACGATGGTGGTTACGACGAGAATAATAAACGATAAGTCATATTGCACTGTAAGTTTTCTGTAAAACCGTTTTATTGCTTTTCGCGTGACGATACGAATAGAAAGAAAAAAAAAAGATATATGTATTTCAACCGCCGCTCGGTTATAATACGTTTTCGCGCGTTAATTTATTACGCACTTCTATCTCTTCTTGTAAAAATTTTTAATAGACTTAACACCGGCTATTAACGTAATATTCTTATAATTTGGAAAATAAAATTATTATGCTCGTCGTAATGTATTGTACACCGGCAGTGATATATCATACATATATACGACGAATACTCGTTTAGAAATTTTCAAAACAGAAACATAGAAATTACATATTTTAACAATATATAAAATATTAATAAAAATAATCTGAACGCCCGTTGTATCATTTCTCATATGTACGGGGCGTTTCGTGTGTTGACTCTGTATACGAACAATAAAAATTCGTATGCGGTTATAAGTTTATTTTGGCTCGAATTCAAGTCACTATTTTATGTTATATGTCTACGAGTATACGTCGTCTTTTGTAAAATATATATAAACATTTTACAGTAATTTCATTTTATTCTCATCGGATTTTTCTCGTGAAATATATTCCAATATATTATTATTATTATTGAGTATAAATAGCGAATACAACGGTGTTTACATATCTAAACACAATCATAACGACTATCAACATTTTGTCATTATAATATTATACAAATACATTGTTGTTATATAATAATATTATGTTATTATGCTCATGATCTAGTAGTAAACGTGTAATAAGACATATTATATAATATATAAAACGAATTATAGTGTTATATGCGCTAGACAGTGGCGTAGCCAGGGGAGTTTTGGGTGTTTAAACACCCCCCCCTATTGCTTTTTTTTACGTTTTTACTGAAGTGGGTCCATGTATGGTTCATTAATAATATGAGCATTGAGCAACAAACTCAATTAAAAATATAAAAACCTATAGTTTCATCCATACAGTTAAATCCCCCCCAATTCTCAACTATTTTAAGTTAATTTTCCAAAAAATATAATATACTCTTCACTCGAGTTGAGTTTATTAAAAAAATTACTTAAGAACGTGCATTACTGTTAACGTATTTTATATTATTTTACTACTGTTTCCCGTGTAGAACTTATAGGGTGTATTATTGAATTTTTGTTTATACTCGTAATATAGACATATATGGTGGATTCTCATAAGAACATAATATATCGAATGAGACACGAAGAAATTTGACAAATTTCCTTATACTATATGAGAAATGCTCAAGAAACTTTAATTTTTTTAAATGATATCGTAATTTTGAATAAAGGTTCGCGTTACGTCAAAGCACCACGTTTAGTTAAAATGTACTAAGAAAATAATAACTGTGTTAACTTTTTAACTATATATATATAGTTAATGCTCAATCTTAGTGATCGTGACTGACGTCGAACGATCTCGTCTCGTTAGAGGGCAGAAATATATTTGTATTATTATTTTTTTATATTATACTTCATTATACAACAGCGTAGTTAAGCTTTCTTCGAACTTCTTTTGTCGCCATTAGCGATTACAATATTATAATAACTTATTTGATTTTATCATTACCGTTTGCTTACGAGTTCTTTTTTTTATTGATTACTCCACTTTTTTATTTTTTCGTTATTATTTACATAAAACGAACATTTCAGATTTTTTTTGCACGATACTTTTTTATTCGCTCATCGAAAAATATCAAACGATTTCTTTCACCTCTCGTTTAAAATAGTATTTTACTACCGTTTTCTTTTAAAATTTCTTTTTTCTCCTGATATCACAATTTAAAATACTCGTTTAAATATTAATAAGAAGCTTAGGTTTTAAAACGCTTGTTAACTTATTTGATATTGTTTAATATCGTAGCAATATTTATACGGATTTAGGTTAATTCAAATATGTTTTTCAATCGTCTTTCAATCCACTTTAAAAATTTGCAATATTTTCGGACACGCATAATCTGTAATATTCAAAACCGAATGGACGAATAGTTCATTAGAATGTCCGAAATTATGAGCGATACTCCACTACAACACTTTTTGTTTTTTTTTTTACGAAAAATAAACCGTACAGTACGAAATCGAAACATGATGTCGTAACACACGTGTACAATAACATGAAGATGTTTTGAACAATTTGTTAAAAAAAGAATTTTATCGATCAAAAGAAAACAGAACGTATTTAACGTTTATTTTAGTCGAATTCGTTAAAATTTTCGTTATTTCAGATATAATTCGTATATAAAAATAATCAAACTTTGAATGTTGAAAAAAAAACGATCGTATCAAAATAAATTTCGCTTTATATATCGTCATTAATCGTTGTTAATATATTTTTGATGATTATATATATATATGTGTATTAATAAATTTACTTTTTTCCTAGCTTTTATTTGTCCAAGGGCCGTTGAAATAATGTTATCCGAACTCGGTCGCTCATACGCTGGCAATTGGACTCGGTCCAATCAGGGAAAGAGGTATAATAATACATACGTATATTATTATATAATGTATTTTATACGTGGCGCGCAGTGGAAATGCGTGAAACAAGTAATTGAATTGGTCTGTGTCCAAAAAGTGAGAGAGAGAAAGAGAAATAAGCAAAATTGATCAAGTAAATTGACATCTAATGAGATAGTTTGTAATGTGCGTGCGACTTTCATACGCGGAATTCGCGCGTGTATAAAGTGAATTCGTAAGCGTTCAACGGATACAGACGGCATTTTTTTTTTTTTTAAGAATTGTCGTCGATTCTCTACAAAATGTTTGTAGTCTACCGGAATTATTGAAAATTTCTTTTATCGTATAATCGCGAAAATGGAGCGGTCAGTCAAAATCGTATACGTAGTTTTACCGAAATTAATCGATATTTTCGTGAATATCGCCGAATATCAACACTTATTTTATTATCAAATAAAATTTTTAAGTGTAAAAAATAATAATAATAAAAATTTACTTAAAAATATCGAATAGAACAAAAATTATTCTCCGTGGAGTACCATTCTGTGTACGCAATCTGAACAAAATATACGAGATCGGGAACGATTTAAAGCATACTATTATAGATACCGTTTTCTTAATTTATTATACGATTTTAAACGCCGTTTTCCATTTCGATTTCATCATCAATAATACAATATTGTCGAGAAATTCTCTAGGGAAATTGGAAATAAATAATTATTATTATAACGAATGATTTCTTATGGGACGGGTTTAAATGGTAACGTAATTATGCGAAATAAGCTTAAGATTTCAATGCATTATAAGTCTTAAGATATAATAAAAATTACTTGCGAATATATCCGAAAAAAGTTTTCGTTAATATTATAATCGAATTTTTTTTATCATTTTGTCTGCCCCGTAATAAATTGGAATTCACACGTATACCAATTATAAATTAATTATTATTTTTACAAAAAATTTCCAATTTATTAGGATTTGTTATTGAAATTTCTTTTTTCTTTTATAATTTTTCCTATCGAATTACTTAAAAATGTTCGAGTGTATTGATTACTTTAAAAATACATACACAACGAGTCTAATCAATAGAAAAATTGAATGTTTAAAATTTACTCGATATTTGATTCGTATTGTTTTGCGGAACCGTAGGAATTGATATATTTCCACGTAATATATTAGATAATTTTGTTTAATATTTACAATTTACTAATAACACGGTAAAATGCTGGTCATTTCGACTTAAAAAAAAAACAAAAAAGTTACTTATCAATTTTCCTTAAAAAAAAAATAAAAAATGTTCCAGAAACTATGAGAGAATGGTGTCCTGAATTGCATGTTATGTCGAGTGGAAACGTGTAGGACGATTATGAGTTAAGTACGAACTGAGTACCATTTTCTTAAAACTGAGCGAATTGCGTCCTTTATGTGATATAGCGTTATTTTCTCAGAAGACACCAGCTGCACCAAGAAGTCAGCCATATAGTATTAAAAATAATAATAAATTGCGTTATATTTCGAATCGATATTTAAATAATTGCTTATGTATTCTAAATTCGCGTAATACTATAATTGTGTTGTTAATTAAATACGTGATATGGTATGAGTGATGTTTGTCAATGATTCATGTAAGAATTACTCGCTGTGTACACTTTTAAATGAAACGGCTTTTCGAATACGGTCAATAATTCATTTACGAGTTTGGTGTCAATTTTTTTTGGATTCTGAGCGAAGAGAGGAATTCTACAACGATGTGTCTTTTTGTTGTGTCCGTAATTAAAAATTCTATCAGAAGGATTGCTTCGGTTTTTACAGTCATAGTTCGTTTCCCGTAATAAATTGCGTACATAATCGGTATTTTAAAGAGAAAATTTTTGATTTTTTCAAAAGCGTTAAAAAAAAAAAAGTCAAAAACTACCGAAAAATTATATAAAACCGCTAAATAAAAAAAAAACAACTCGATTTCGACGGAATCGGTTATTTTCTTATTATTGGTAAACTGATGTATTATAAGATCTCGAAATATTCACCAGATACGTAACTACATTATATTATATGAGGAGAAAAAAAATTATGTACCTAATCAACGGTTAACCGTAAATAATGTATTTTATATACAAATTATATTATTTTATAATTAATATTATAAAATATCGAAAGTCTGATTCGTATTCATTTCTTCTCGAATGAAATGCAATTTATTTATTGTTTTCAAATGAATATATATAGAAATTATAAAACTCTAAAATATTTATCCGAGTAATTAGGACTTAAGCGACATCCACTACAACCAATGGTTCGCCGCGATTTTTGATTTTTATCAAAAAACCTAACACGAAAATAAAAAAATTTAACGCGTTTTTATTAATACGAGTACAGTATGTACTCTTTATAATATTGTATAACGTATTAGAGCGAGACACAAACGAAATTTTCAAGAGATTATACGTCTCGGTCATAAAATCAGTTGAACAATACTATTATTATTATTTTTATATGTATTATATAGAACGTTAGGAGAGACGATAAATTATTGTTTATTGCTCATTCACAGTACTCTCGTTTTATAAGTTATAGGAACACAAGAATAAACGATATTGTTTTTATTATTTTTATCTCGACGGATGGAAAATAATACGAAGAAAAGTCGAATGACGATAAAAATATATCGGGGTCACGATTCGCGTATACAAAGCTGTTTGTTTATTTATTTATTTTTTCTTATTTTTCGTCCGCAGTTCTCCAAAACCCGTTCGGTTTTTTTTTATCGATACGTTTAGCGCGTCAGACGGACTCTAAAATCTTATTTCTTTTTTCTCTTTTATTGTAAATAACCGTTTCCGTTTATTCACTAACACTAACGAAATGACAGAAATCAACGCGAGAATTCGGATGAGATAATTTTTTGAGACCTATAGCAGAAAACTAATTAAAATACTCACGCATAACACGCGATGAATATGAGTACAACACACACACACACATAAAATAGTTTTTCGCAGGAGTACGAACATCGTTTCATCCATAGAGGATATCAATATCGATTTTTTTTTATTATTTCTTTCGCTTTTATTATAAAAATAGTTATTAGTTTATTCGATACGTTAAAAATAATAATTGCCGGGGACATTCTTGAAACAGGCGATTAGGTTTATCCGATACAGGCGTTGTTAAAATAGATCAAAATTAAATACAATTCCGTATTGTCTATCTTATATGTGTAGTGTTTTTCAAAAAAAAAAAAACATGGCCCGTCTCGACGGAGTGCTCTTAATACGAAAACGTGTTTTTTTAAATCGTTAAAAACGATTTAGTTTTTGAAGAAAAAAGTGAGATAAACCTATATCTGATGTCCTATTAGACATTATACATTTCGCAATGCACACGAATTTAGACTCTGCGTCAAACGGGTAATTGTGAATCCTAAATATGGATTTTTCAATGTCTGCACCTCGAACTATACTAATACGATCTACAGAAACGTCTACCGCCCGATCCACATAAATTTCTCGCATACGCGTCATAATAATTGTCTTCTAGCAGCTCAAACGAAGGGCTTCCGTGACGGTATCTTTCCAGGGTAGAACGATATCAGACCGTTTGGCCCGAACAGCATTCGCCGCGAGTGTTCTCATTATTGGGAACTCGTACTACATTATTGGGAGCTAACGCGATGTTTGGTCTCCCGCAATCATCTCAGTCTCTCGTTCCGTTTCCGTAGATTACACCACGTGTAATCAGTGTCGTCGGTGAGAAACACTTATTTCCTAATCTGAATTCATCACATTTGAAACATTATTAGTTTTTTTTTTGCTCTCATCATATTTTCATTATTCATCAGTTTTTTTACACAACATTTATCTCGGGGTTTTCGATATTATCCCTAAATGTACGAGAATGTCAACCGACGTGTCGCGTCTGATGTGTGATACGGGGGATTGTTTTCGAATACGTTTAATTTCGAAAGAAGACTTTTTATCGGTATAAAATATTCGTTTATTCTGGACGTTTGTCACGAACCTTTATGTCTATAGACAATTTTCGCGTTATCCGAAAACACCGCGCGTTATAATATCAGGACACGTTTACCTCGGCATTATTCGTCGCGCGTGGTCTTCCGTCGGGAACGGCACGAGACCTTGGTCGCGGTACAGAAAGTACCTGACCGGGCGCGTCGTTTTCGGTTTATTTTCTTCGCCGTCGTCGGTAGACGGTCGGCCGCCACACCGATTCTATTACACAATGTCCGTTATTATAAACGTATTAGGAGAATTTCTTCTTCTTTTCTTTCTTACTTTTTCTTTACCGTCATCGGAGAGACATCCCGCCGAACAATATTGCACCTTTCCCAAGATCGTATACACAAGAATTTATATTATATTTGTGTGTGTGTGCTCGACCGAAAAAACCAAGTGCGTACGCGCGCGCGTCCGAGCAATGAACCATTCAAACACATACACCGTACGCATGCTCATTCGGAGACGTACGTGACGTTCATTGTACACGCACACACTGGTCACTGCTCGTACTACACATTACGAGATGAGCTCTGTAACGTTGTGAGTACAGACGAAACGCATTTTTTCGTGTATTATTATTATTATTTTTTTTTTTTGGTTTTGTTTTGTGTTTGCGCGCGAGTGTGTGCGTAGGTACGACGAAACCGTTTCATTGTTATCGCGGCGAGAAATTGTTACGCGCCGTCGCGGCCACCCGGCCGACGATTTTCCGGGCGGCGCGAAAAACGCGAAGGACGGGCGGCGCGTCTCCCGAGTTTTTTTATTTATTTTTTTTTTTTTTGTACACATCGGGCGCGAGGAGTAATAAGAAGAGCGAAAAGAAGGTAGAAAAAAACAAACCTTGAAACGTACGACGACTGTCGGTCGAGTGTAATGGAAACGATATACAATGTGTCGTACATCTGCATACGCGAACATCCTCGCAGACGAATTTCATTTATGTTCCAAACAATAATTTGCTACGATTATTACGTTTTTTTTAAAAAAAAAAAATTAATATCGTACTTTCTTTTTTTTTTTTTTTAAACTTTTGCGTTAACAACGTTCATTGACGGCGAGTCGTCAATGATTTCTACGATTTTTTGAAAGTTTACGAAAACATCGATTCCTTTTATTTGTCGTGTACACACACGCCTCAGTAAAACAATGACGAGTTTTACGGAATACGTTGAAATCCTCGAAAAATCGTAGTAAATTGACGATTTAACAATATAAATAAACATTTTTCTAATACCGAACAATTTATTTATTTTTTAAATAAAATTTCGGATTTAAAAAGAAAACAAGAGACATCAAATACAATTTTAATTTGTACATAACGTAAAGTGTAGTCTAAAATATATGAAATACCGTTTAAAACAAAAATTATTTTATTTTTTGTTAGGCCTTCGTGAAACATCCTGTATATATTATTATTATTATATAATGTGTATAGGAATTTTGAATGATATCACGTCATCCGATCACTGATCGCATCACAGCATCTTCAGTCCTGCCAAGAAATACGTCATTTTCTTCAAAAAAAAAAAAATATATATATATATATTCATATATATAATCGCCGGTTTTGATTAATCGTAATTATTTCTATAAAAAAGAGAAACAAAAAAATTCTCTTCAACGACAGTGCCCGACTGTTTTTAAATCTCTGTTCAGACACTCGAGAGTATGAAACATAGGACGTGACAGTATTGCGTATTTCCAAACACGAATTCATTAAATCGATTTCGAATGAAAAAAAAAAAAGAAAACGTGCGATCAGCTCTTCTTTGTGTCGTTTGTTCGACGACATATTTTTTCCTCTCTAGTCTCTACGCTCATAACGCAACGTACGAAACTCTGTAAGGCCCCTGGCGTACACCGAAAGAGCAAAACTGTTCCGAGTTGCTCGAAACGTTTTGCTCCAAACAGCTCGGAGTAACACATTCAACGCACACTGATTGAAAAAAATATAAAAAACAAACACGTACTAAATATCTTTCATTTTTAACACCAGTCGTCAAGATCGTGACGAAGACGATGTTGAAATACCGTTTTCGTGCCAATCACTGTTAGACAGTGGATAACTTAATGATAATAAAAAGCGAAACATTTCGATGCACGAGATAAATAAGAAAAAAACGTACAAAAAAAATAATACAATATTTGACTTTTTTGACTGAATTACGTGAAGACGGGTTGAAATTTAAACATTTCACTCGAATGAGTTCAAAATATGTATATAATCATATATCGGTTTCCTCGTAAATACAAGATTAATTCATTTATCTGGATCACATGCCATTATAAATAATGGTAATATTAAACGTGAAAAGAACGCGTGTAATGACCGGTGACTTTTGTTTTTCATATTTTGCTCGGAGCAAAAGTAGAACAACACCGATCATTTTTTGTTTTGTCTTTTCGTGTTTTGTTGTCGTCTGATAAGTGTGCACGCATCAATTATACTTTGCATGCGTTCTTTTTGTCTCCAAATTGCTCCGAGCTGCTCGGATCATCCCGCAGCGGTTTTACTCTTTCAGTGTGCGCTGCGCCTAATTCTCTTTTCAATTCGATTCTGTTGTAATGTTCCTGGACCGATTTTTCCGTCCAATCCGCCATTTATCCAATATAACGTGGCGCATAGGGTTAGGAAAACCGATTCCAGTAGAAACGGGAAATTGATGAATCGAAATTCTTCCCTTTCCGCGCTTTATAAACTTATCTCCATGACGATTACGGCGAATTCATTTATTTATTTTTTTGGTAAAATAATATTACGTTTGATTAGGAGAAAAATAAATGATTGTTCGATAATTATTATTTTCTTTTTGCTTTAAATATTTTAACAAGATTAGGTATCTAATAATAATAATAATAATAATCATAATAATAATAACTGCAGACGTTAAATATTACGCGTGTAATAAATCATATTGAAAAGGTAAAAAACAAAACGACGAAATTATGTTTTATTTTTTTATACCGAAAGAGATAATTTCGTAAAAAAAAAAAACCGGAAGCATTTTGAGAGACTATAAAATATTATACATCTCATATTCCATCGCGGGAAACGTAATTGGAAATAAAAGAATAACAATTAAAATATTTATTGTTATTACTCTTTTTTTTACGTTTAATTTCAATTTGAATTTTTTTAATGACCAATAAAAATAAATTTATATGTAAATTATTAATAATATTCACGCGAACAGGTATTGTATTATTAATTAGTGTGTGGACGAACTGTGTGGTGCCGGAGGAGCCGCGGGTGAATATCGTGGACCACAAAAAAAAAAAAAAAAAGACGGCACCACAATGGGTATTAAAAAGTTTGGACATTTTTGTCGTAATAACGCGGTAAATTATATTAAAAAAAATAAATAATGGATTTGCGCGGGTACGACCGGCCGTTACCACGTTTTTCTTCTTTTTTTTCATACCATAAGAAACAGATTTTATTAGCACATTCAGTTTCTTACAGACCTACTTCATACTTCTCCACATCGTTCATTTCTAAGCATTTTTCCTATCGCTGCACCAGTTTCTTTAACTTAGAAACCCTCCGCTTGAGAGTTGAAACAGTCGGAAAACGGCGTTTTTGAGTTCTCGTCGTTTTCAAAACGTCGTCCATCCGAGCCGTTGTTTAAAGTGACAAAAGAGGAAGTAGTCATTAGGTGCCAGGTCGGGACTGTACCGGGTAGCTGGTCAAAAAGTTCCCAGAGAAAATCTTGAATTTTCTCCTCGGCGTTGGCAGTGGTATGAGGATTACACCGCCGGATGACAGTTTCCCGCATCGTCGATTTCGGATCGCACGTGTCACTTCGTTAAGTGTTTCACAGTGCACGGTCGGCTGTAATTGTCGTTCGCTCACGTTCCATAAAATCGACCAGAAAGACACCCTTTTCGTTCGAAAAAAACACGATTTTTCGATTTGTGTACGGAGTACTTTATTTTTGAAATCACGACACCATTGTCTGACTTTTCCTTCCACTCATTATTGTTGTGGGTCCATAAACTAGGCACGACTCCTGATGAGTTTCAGCAGCTGAAGATCCTTTTGCACGCGAGAAATCTTATCACAGCGCGCACTTTACAACTGGCGGGAAAAACGATTGTCGCGGACATTTACATGCACGGAGACAGGCTGCTGAATCAAAACGACAATTAAATGTCGATTATTAATTTTGTCCGGTAGAGTTATATATTTAAAAAAAAAAAAACAAACGGTGATCAAATTGAAAATCAAACGAATAAAATGTGAAATTAAATAAAAGTTACTCGTGTTTTTGTTTTTTTTTTTTCAAAAATATTTAATTGTCTATTTCCTATCTTTGGCTTGACGCGAATAGCGAACGAATAACGTTTTAATACCTAAAAGTCAACGCCTTAGTATCTATTTTAATATTATGGACAATGCTCGGGAAAAAGATATGTTAGCAATTGCATTATTGTTACCCACGTAACGTATTACACGAGAACGCACGTCGGATAACGCGTATCGGATCGATTGATTTTCGAGACTGATTATTGAATACGATCGCGTTTAAGGAGACAAATTCGTCATTCTATTATTTTTAATTTCTCGATGCAATAATCTGTACCGTTCAATAAAATTTCAAATCTATTTATGCCTCGTAATGGATTTATTATATTTATTATTGCGACGCGTCGATTGCATTTTGTTATTGGAACGAGTTAAACCGAGATTTTTTATTTCATTTTTTTTTTTTTTTTTTGGGCTTTGCTCATTACGGTTTACAATGCGTATATTCCAATTATATGTATATATAATATAATATTGCGTGTGGCCTAGTTTTGTGTTGTTAAATACACCGTACTTTGCGCAATACACAACTTGCACAGTACAAAACGTGTAATTCAAAACGGTTAACGATTACAATAATATACGCGTGTATTTTACGATTGAAAAGTCTTCGAAAATATAATTTAGTCATTGCAAAAACTCAAAAAAAAAAAAAGAATCGAATTTCATACGCAATTTTCGGTACATAATAATAATAATTGCGACTTAAAATGTTTTTTTTATTTTTTTTACATTTTTTTAAATCCTAAAATATCGTAATACGGATATAACTCGTATTAAAATATTGCCGAGCCTTAACTTTTTAAATTTCAAATTGTATTAAATATTATAAACAAGTACATTTGAAGACACTAAAATTATCGACATTTTTCAATTTAATGTCATCCACCAAAGTATAATATAGTTGGTGTACTATTATAAAACACATCGTTCTGTTTCTGCCGTTGAAAGTGTAATCAATTTTTCTTTAACACTTGTTTTGGTTCATTCGTTTAATGTTCTCAGTCTTTATCGACTTTAAACAAATCGTTAATTTTTGTCGAACAGAAAGTCAAGTAATGAATAATTATAATAATAATTGGAGTATCAATTCTTTGTATATATATAAAATTATTATCATCACGTGTACACGACTCTTTGGACCTTCAAGTGGCGTACAAATTTCTTTTCGAATTTTTTCAGTTAGTGTTTATCAGAGATTACTATCATAGGTGTACTAAATTGAAATTATTTTGTGTGCGGCTAACGATAGGAGATCATTTCTCGAACGTATCCTGTAAGATTGGTTTTAGAGCCAAGAATCTTGGTGAAAAACAAAATGTTACGATTGTTCAGAATGTAAATATTTGAATATTCTATACGACAATAATATTCGTAATATAGTATTTAGAATATTACACGGGCAAACATTCCGTATACTTGAAAAACACACTGGTATTTATAGTTGTTTGAACATTAAAAGCAACGTTTAGAGCGTTATTTCATAAATATATAGGTTTTTAAATTTGATAAAATATCGATTCATTAATATATATTTCAAACGGTAAACTACTATATTATATAATAATATTAAAAAGGTGTTTATTTAAAAAGACATGACGTTCGAAATACGATCGAAAAGTATACGATATTAATTTTAAATGGAATTTTACTTTTTTTTTTAACTCCGTTATCCGATAATATCAATATCATCCAGCCATTAAGGGAGAGAGAGAAAAAAAATGAAAAGTTTATTGTTTTCGGTGTAACTACCATTTTAAAACATATTACCGTCGAGACAATTCCATCACATTACATCCGTAGTGGCTTTAAATGCGACGACCAACGACGGTATGACCCTGAGAGACATTTTTGTCCGCGGGGAGGAAAAAAAAATAAGTAATAATAATATAATAACGTTCTTCGGTTGTTTACGGTTTAGTGAAAGGATTTTTTAACACGGATTTTTTTTTTAAACATTTATATGATCGCGAGCGGATACATCAAACGCATTACGAGAAAAACAAAGTTAAGAAGAAAAAAAATACGTATAATATTATATAACCGCATTTCGTATACACGTACGCACTATATATATATATATATATATGTGATTCTAGAAGAGATTCGCGGTAACCGAATGTCGGGGATATCTGTACGAAACGACTGCGCAGGCAACGCAACGGTTATTTCTATAGAAAAATATAATTGACGTAAATACGTTTTTATAAATGTATTTATATAAAATACGGAGTAAAACAAGATACAGTTATGTAGTTTTCAATACGGTGTTCTCGCATAAAAGAATAGAAAATAAATTGAAATTAAAATGAAGAACAATAATGACGTTCGTTATGTGCAGCAGCACGGTACAAATATACGATATTGTTACAGTAAAGCGCGAGAC
The DNA here is from genome assembly GCA_032441825.1 of Chaetogeoica ovagalla. Lineage (NCBI taxonomy): Eukaryota > Metazoa > Arthropoda > Insecta > Hemiptera > Aphididae > Chaetogeoica > Chaetogeoica ovagalla. Next base: position 12,591,445 of record CM063727.1, read on the forward strand.
GATTTCTTAAAAAAGAAAAAAAATTCTTCGAACCGCGATCGATTGGCAATTGTTGCCGGAAAAAATCGATATTGAATATAATCAAATATAATAATTGTTACGTATTACTTCGGTACGTGTCATGAATTATTATTGTTTTACACTTATACTAACGTCGAGGGTTTTCAGCAAATCTGCGCAGCGTATTTCTTGCAGCTGTCTCCTTTTTTTTTTTTCAACGATTATTTACGTTGTACGGATATTTATACATTTTCGAATTAAACGTACGGTATTCTCGACCGTTCGATTTTCGTTTTTGGATAAAATTCGCAAAGTCGCGTCTTTTGTTTTTCTCATTATTTCTAATCACGTTTTTAAAAACAAATAAGTTGAAAAGCGGCGAGGGGGGAGCGGGAGCATATCACTGACTCGCTTTGAATACGCCCGTAATAATTACAATTTTTATTATACGATTTTCACTGTTCCGTTCTTGAATTTCAAACGCCTTCGATGCAAAACAATATATTTCGATATCTTCTACTTAAAATGTTCGGTTTTCGAATAATTGTCAAATTCTATTGAAATGTTTTCGAATAATTTATCACTTATGCGATCAATTGCCGTACGATCAATCGTTTTCCAATAATTGACGGATGATTCTTCTGGTACAAAAAAAAAAAAAAAAAAAAAATAAATAAATAAATAAAACGATTAAAAAGAACGCGTTTAAACAAATTCTTTATTAAATTTTTAATCAACAAAACGAGCGGCGTTGTTAAAGAAAAAAAAACAATTGCAATACGTAAAAGTTTGGTAAACTCTCAAAGTTTGTACTTTACTTATTTAACATTCTGCTGTTTTTTTTCGTCGTACTTCGTTCCCTTTATAATTATTGTTATTTTTTTTTTTTTAATTTACAAGAATAATTAACGATACCTAAATTCTTCTAACCATTTAAAACCTTTTATATCTTCCAAGACAATCTCTCTGATGAACGTACTGACTCCTCGCGTTTTTCGTTTCACGTTATACTTTTATGTGTTCCCGTCTTTCTTCATTTCTTTTGGAAAATTTAAAACACTCGTCCGTAGTGGAAAATTCGTTTTAACAATTTCAGAGTTTTTTGAAAAACCGATTGTTTTTAGTATGACGGGCGAGTATAAATATCTACGAATATGCACGCGGAAATAATAACAATACCAAGTAGTGAGAAAATAATTACATGATTGTTTCAGCATACTCTAACGTTTAGCTCGTCAAATGTTTAACAGGATAATATTAAAAACATTGATATTTATTAAATCGTCGCGTAAAATCAACATGGTTTCTTTTCTTTGAACTAATTAGCGTTTTGATTTAAAATGCATAATGTACCCACATTTAATAAAGGGATGAAAAAATCGTATTCTCAAAACAATTAATATAAAATTATTAGTTTATTTCATATTTACAGCATTGTAACGCTAAAATAACATAAATATATCGCCGCGTTAACTATGTTACGTTATTGATTTTTCTCAAGTTCCAGAAAAAAAATGCGGGGAAAATCTAATGAGAAAACATGTTTCAACTAATTATTGTAATGGAAACGGAACGACCAAGAACGTTTTTGTTATTACAAAAATCTTACGATGTCATAAATCGACAATTTGTGACTTTCGTTTGCATTGAAGAAGTCAGCGAAGCACTTTTTTTTTAAACTAAAAATAGTTTAAGAAAAATAAATAAATTTACTTGAAATACAACGTAAGCATTTTCTTTGTTTTTAAATAATCGATTATACGCGCAATAACAGTTCGTGCACATGACGATGGTATTATTTTAGTTTAAACTGTGTGAATGATTTTAAGAAGCAATCACGAAGAATTTTCGACGAAATTTGTGGTATTATTTGTTTTTGATTTTTTTGAAAGTAGTTTGTACGGTTCATGCAGAAGACACATGGTCTCCCCCCCCTCGTGTTTGCCTATAACGCGCAAACGTATTTATTGACATACGACGTTATATTTGGAATTTCAAGTGTTTAAGAAATGTATTAATATATATATATATATATATATATAATAGCAGAGGAGTGAGTTTTACACTTTTTTTTGTTCCAGAAACGTTTTTTGAGAACAATATTAAAATACATTTGTTGGATAATTATTATTAATATTACGATTTTAAACGAATATATGAAAATATTGCAGATGCTTTGAATATTTATATACGAGTGCATTATAATACACTGCAAGCACAAATATCATTTGTAATAAAAAGAAAAAACTTTCGAAGCGAAATAATATTTAAAATTGTTCGAGAAAAATATTTAAATTTATCTTTAGATTTTTTTTTATATGTAATAATTTATTTCTACGTCAAACACAAAAGATATGTATGTGTTTATATATATACAAACATGTAAAGACTTCTAAAATACTCGTAAAAAGCAAAAAAGAAATTTAATTTTTGAATTCTTTGATGTACCAATTGAATTTTGTATTTAAAGAGGCCATTGTGTTATAAACCGCGTCCTACGTGAAGAAGAAAAATGTATTTGCATTTAAATTCTACGCCTTAGCTATGCAATGATTTGGACGTGAAAAAAGGAACTAAGAAAATGGCAAAATGAATTTTTTTTTTTTTATCTAATATTAATATTATCATCGTCGTTGAACGATTGGTTGAAATAAAAGCTGATAATATTCAAGTACTATATACGTACAATTTACTCAACTATACGAATTAAAAAATTATTCGACGAAAATCTTAACGCATTCATCATAAAGCTTATACTATATTTAACGCAAACGTTTTATAACGAACATTTTCACCCAAATTATTCGAATTAAATTACTCGATGGTGCAGGGTATATTCCGCAAACTAACACGCGAATGAATGCGAAATTTCTCAAATCCAAACACCGGATTACGAAATAACAGCTAAATCGATAGAAATTGACAATGAATTCTTTTATTTTCAGTCCAGTAACACGTTGGTTATTATATATATACGAAATCGCTAACTGCAAAAAGGGGACAAGTAGTTTTTTCATATAATTTTTCAGAAACGACGAGAAATTAAATAAATACTTTCTGTAGTAAACGGGAATTTTTCGAACGCCGTATTTGGCCGTTTGGAAAGTCGGATTTAACTCATTCTTGCAGTAAACGATGCGATTCGCGCGTGTTTAATGAAAAATCGATAAAAATAATCGACTCGTCGTCCCCTTATTTCTGCAATTAGCGATTCATATGACATTTATAAAATAAAAAAATTGTCACTTGTTTATTTTTGACGATATAATATAATCTTATATGAATATTGTTTATTTACCACGTAGTATCGTATTTAATAGGTGTACATAATAAAAGGCATATATTTACGAGTGTCGTTTTATAAATTTTACGGTAATATTTTTTCCTTCTCGCCGCGCCGACCGTATTTCGACGGGCGAGGAACTGCAGCAGCAGCAACTAGTCGTTGTTTCCAGCTGGTCGCCGGAACTCGTTTAATTCATATTTCGTTATTTTATACGTATTTCGACCCGAACAAAACAACGCTGTATGACCATTAATCACGATCCGCGGAATGAGATAATATAAATTTAATTTCAGTGATTAATATTAATGAATTAACTTCGCGGCGGTATGACACACGCGTTTTAGGAGGCGCAACAGAGTATAATTATTTATAAATAACGCGTAAACGTATATATTAATTAAATTAAAACATTTTTTTTTTGTTTTTTTTAAAATGTATTACTTATAATCCGTTCGTTGGCCGAAATTAAAAATTTTGTATTGTATATATACCGCGTTTATGTATAGAATTAAATTACGACAATAATTCCTAATATTATTATTTGAACACGCGTCGATTGCGCTTGTTACCGAAAATAAAATATTCGCGTGAGGATATTTGAAATTTTTTTGTAAAAAAAAATAAAAAACCACAATCACTCCGGCCGAAAACAATATACGAAATTTCAAATACTCGCTTTGAACACAAATCAATATAGGCATACACATGAATTATTGTACGACTCCTTTGTTGTATAATAACAGTTATATCACGTAACATAATGGTGAAAATAGTAATCAGGTCCAAGAGACGTCCACGATTTTCTTAATATGTCCAACTTAAATCAACCCTAAAATCCATATATTATATTTTTTTTCTACGTATATTCTTGCGTTTAAATTTTACGCATATCCACCGGTAATGGACCATTGCGTGCTATCATCATGCGACAACACTGATTTGTGGTCTTCCGATTGGCGTCATTTTTTTTTTTCGTTTACGCCGTTAGTAATTCACCTGTATTCGTGGTGTATCTCAGTATTCAACATCAGGTGCTTTTGCACACATCGCATCTCGACATCCGTAGTTTTAAAATACAATTCCGCTGACGTTATACCACTTGCCGGATTATACCAGTGTTACCGCGGTGATTACCACCCGGAAATTGCGAGCCACCATAATACGGTTAAATCTGTCCGTTAAATAAGAAAAAAATTTCCACTGTATTACGTTACATGTCGAAAGCGCGGTTTTTTATCGTTGAAAATTATTGTTTTATTTTGCGAATTCATAATAATATTTATTTTACCGATTTTGTTGAAATTTCGTTTGGGGGAAGGAACGGGCGCCTGACCTGATCTAACATGGCTTGCTGGGCGTACCTCCTCTCCCACCCACCAAGGGCCGTAGAGAGAAATCGAGGGAACAAATTAATCCTTCCAATGTCAAAGCGTCGTCCTTTTAAAAATGTGTGTAACAACAAGGCGATTAAAGATTTCGGTATGACGTATTAAAAAAATCAAAAGCAAATGTATAGTACACGGTAATTATTAAATTATTAATACGTTTATTATTGATATAGTTCCTTAAAAAAAAAAAAAAATTGCTTATCTAACTTTTGTTGTCTGCAAAAGTATTAATAATAATAATAATCCCCGCAGTTGTCTTGCGAGAATATGTGTTCCGTAGGGCGGGTACCCGATCTCGAAAGTCGATCTATAGCGTTTCAATCAATCGCGGATTGATTATGTAAAAATAATGTCTGGGTAAAATATAGGAATTCTCGGTTCGCATTAGCCGGGCCCGGGGAGTGCACGTACGCCTGCGCTGAATGGAACACTGTATGTAAACGGATTCTTCGCATTGATCATCTTTACACGCGCGCGTATCATATTTATTTTCGTCTACACGCGTTGCGAAATAACCGCAACGTGCAAACGTCGACTTTGTCGTCGTGTAATGATGTATTCATCGAACGTAATCGGCCGACGGGTAAACACAACGAGACGAAATCAAATTTACAGCATCGCGGCGGCGGCGGCGGCGGTAGAGTTTTAAACGCGTGTCCTGAATTCTCAACCCCCTTTACTGTCCCGGTCGACGAGCGAAACGACCGCCGCGACGAAGGCCGGGCCGCGCCAAAACGAACGTGTTTCGTCGGTCCTACCGCGCCTGCCGATTCCCCCCGGCGTCGTCGTCCGCTGTTGCAAATATCGACCCGTACAATCGAGACCGGATCGCCCTGGCGAAAGCGCCTTACAAAGTTTATCCCGCCCGTCACCGTGTCGCATCCAACAACACCACCACCCGGATAACGATGGTTTGACCGTCTCCGCGACCGCTCGTCTCTGTATAATATGTGCTCGACGCTATTTACACGCACGTACGTTTAAGATTGAAATCGTTTTTCTAGTGTTCGAAAAAGCAGAAAAAACCAAAATCAATGTGCAATTGATTGGTTTGCGTATGAAAAAACTAAAATGTCTTAATGAACTCGTGAAGGACCGCCAAATCTGGTATCCGTACGGACCGCTCACGTTTCTCGTAATAACATCCATAAATGATCGTTATTTTATTCAAATAACAATCCGTTAACTATTATATCGATCGAGAGAGGGGTAGCGCATAACCCAGCGTTGTTGTGTTTATTTATCCCTTTTATGACCGAGTATTCAACTTCGTGCTTTTGACGTCATTTATATATTAAACATTGAACAGAAGATTCAATACGACTAAAATAAACGCTAAGAAGTCGAAACACTTCGTACGCAGGTCTTCGGTCACAAATCAATATTTGTTTTGGTTTTGATAACACGATCCAAACGATCTCTGTTACAAAAAATTATAAACGTAAATAATAGTAAAAAAAAAAAAAAAAAATTGACGTCATTAAGATTTTTGGTATAACCAGAACAAGGACGGTGAAATATTTTTAAAAAATACTACGTTTCTCTAAATTCAATAACTGTTGCTACACGGAAATTTTCTGAAAAAAAAAAAATAAAACAAAAGTTAATACATTTAATTAAAATAAATGTTTAACGAATAGATTTCCGCGTATTTTTAATTTTAATTTTTTAATTTCACTTCGTCCACCAGTATCCTGTGATATTTAAAATAAAACTCTTTTATATTACTTTTTAACAAAACCCAGCGGGTGTTTATTAAAGTGTCTACGCTTGTATAATTTTTCTTTTGTACGCGCTGAAACGGGACTGTGAAGAAAAAACGGTACTTCTACAGTTTTTCTTTATACGAATTTTTTTTACCGGGAAAACGGATTCTTCGCGCGTATAACCGAAGTAATAATACGCAATTTTGTATTCGTACTTGCATAGTGCATGGAAGTACAGAACGATTATAATATTCTACGTATTCTCAGGCTATATATTATTATTATTATTATTATATGTGTGTATATCCGTTTTGCCACGTATCGGGCAAATACAAGCTGCTTATATAAAAGTACACGCGTATACGAAACGAAAGAAAATATTACGTGTGCAGTACTGTTATATGCGTAAAGGTTCGAATTTCCGCTTATATTTGTATATGCGTTGGCGTGAAAAACGATTTTTTTTTTTTTTTTTTTGATTAAATTCTCCATAACGAGTTAAAATAGCGCGTGTACTTTCGTTCCGCTCGAATATAAGTAAAATATATTCTTCGGGACGAAGTCGAGAACAGATAAGAGAAAATCGATCAGAGCCCTGAAACGCCATTTGGTGCGGCATGTTATTAATATTTTAAGAAAACGCCGAGTTAGCTCTGCGGGAAACAAGCGAATCGTTTTGTATAGGAATCTATTGCTGCAATCGGACGTAGAGCCAGCTGAACTAATGGTACGAAAAATGCTTCATATCGTCAAATCAAATTTTACTTTTGACATAGATTGAAAAGAAGAGGAGATATGTCCTCCTTAGAGTGGTATACCCACGATGTTCTATCATTGAGAAGTTCGATACACCAAAAAAAAAAACTTAAGAAAAGGCTTGTCAAAAACTCGGGCATCGCCAAAACGTTTCAGCAGAGACGAACTCGGTGTGTCTCGAAGTCCGTGTAAATGACAAATGACAATGTATAATTTTGTTGCATGGCAAACTCATTACAATTGTACTATAATGTATGGCGTAGTATGGGGCGAGTTAATCCTCAACACAATCCGTTAGAAATGCTTCGACAAAATGCGACCTTAAATTTTTCAAACTTAATAGCTCGCGATCAATCGAAATTTCAGTATAATAAAATATATTAATTTTGTAAAAAAAGTATTCGGAGTGCACTGTTGCAGCGTTACTGTAGTGCGTACACGGTTTTATTACGCTTTTTAGTCTTAAGTGTCACTTAACGATTATTATTGAACGTTACGAGTTTTCAGCAAATAAACATAAATAAATAAAAAAATGTATTTGAACGAAATCCAAACTTTAATCATAAAATAAAAGTGACAATTTTCATTTTTTTTTTTTTTTACAATATCGTAAGATTAATGTGTTTGAAGTCTTGAATTAAATACGTTCACGTTTAAAATCACTAAAATTGCAAATTTAATCAAGCGTAAAACATTTTCTCTCAAAATCTCGCTAAAATATTTTTGTATAATATTTAAATGTATCATCGGTTATATATAGTATAGATGTGTGTGTGTGTGTGTGTATACAGTGTCTGCAGGTTTTTCTTACGTTCAAGACACGACTATATAGGAGAACAGAGAAACAAAAAAAGAAAAATATTAAGAAACGTAAAGAATAAATACGCGGTTCTCTTAAAGTACCTTTTGTGCTTTTTATAAATTGGTACACGTACTGTATTGATCGGAGCTCATTCTTTTTACCGAAGACAAAGTGTCCAATTTAACGCGACGACTGCTCGTAGATAAATAAATACACAAACATGTCACGGTGGTAAAACCAATACGTTATGCGCTTCGGTCCGAATTATTTAAAAATTACTTATGGGTAGCGGTTAAAGTGACGGTGAGAGATTCAGTCCGTTACTATCCGTCACAGGGCAAGAAAAAGAAATAGCGGTCCCTTTAAAACGTTCTTTGAGACGTGCGTGTGTGAATATATATATATATATATTCGCAGGAACAGTGAAATTTAAGAGAATAATTCATTCTTATTATATATAAATGTATCGTTATCACTGCTATTGCTTTTATTTGTATGAGTTTTCTTTTCTTCTTTTTTTTTTTTTGGCAATTGACAAATCTCATCGTTTTTCGCAACGTTATAAAACAGCACTCGGTTATTGTCTTACAATACGTATTTCCCGTGCGTCTGTAACTCGGTTTCCGTTTGATCGCACAATATTGTAATATTACTATAAGGGGTTCGGGAGGATAATATACCAATATAAAAAAAAATATCTAATAAATATTTATTTCCTAAAAAGTACAAATAATTGTCATAAAAAATTAAATAATCTTAAAAAAAACACTAAAATTGTTTAAATTATTATTGTTATTTTATTAATTACAATTAACGTACATGCATGAAATCTGCGTTATTTCGACGGCCAGTGAATATATGGAGTTGAATAAGAGATAATTATATTGTGTTACGTTTACACGACGTATTATATATTTACAGTTTTTCTTACATTTTTAACAGTGAAACGTACAAAAATATTTAAATATAAGTAAAAAAAAAATTACATAAAATTATTATTATAATAATAATAGTAAACTTTCGAATGTCAAAAATGCCATAAAAAAAAATGCAAAATTAAAATTAGTTATTAAATCATATTTTTAGCTAGGAAAACATCGACTAAGACGAAAAAAATGCAAAAGTTATCAACATCCGGGCCCTATAATTATATTACCATTGTTCTTTTTTGTGCGTTTTTTTTTCTTAAGATTTCTCGAAATATTATATTAAACACGCGTGATTTATTAACTGGTCTTAGTTAATATCATTATTTATTTTTTTTGAAATTATTTTCTATCAGTAACACTCGAAACGCTGAAACCGATAATATAGGAATTCAGCAGTGCTTTTTTCCCTCTACGCTCTATGTCCCGCTTCCGTTGCTCTTCAAAATCGTACACGTCCTCACGCACACGTCACATCGTCGTACCACAACTTTTGCGCATTATACTATACTCCTTCGTATTTCGGAATGACGTTGACATAATAATATTAATATTATAATAGTATTATGTTTACTGCTGCTGCAACAGTGCAAGTCCACCTAGAAAGAAACTTTATCCGGCGTATAATATCATCGCGTACAGAATTATTCAGCTATGACCTAAATATCATACATTACAGCAAACACTGCGGAAAGTGTAAAATTTATCAGTTTTATCACGACGCGTCGAAATCAGAACACGACGTATTCGCGCGATAAATGTAAATCTTTAAATTATATACGACAAAAAAAAACATCTTATTAAATTACTGTATTGTATTGTTATAATTTCTAAAAAAAAATAACACAAAATAGACTTAAAATTACTCTTTGTTTTTATCATTTAATTTTTCATTACTGGAACTAAACGTTCTTAATACGCTGCGTAAAATTTTTTTGAATATCCGTAAACGAACAAAAGAGCTTAGAATGAAAAAAGGAAAATCCAAAGGATAATTTTATATTATCGTATCACAAAGATTCGTTTGATGTTTTCAAAACTAAAATTCAGTTTACGTTGTCACGGTCAACAGGTTTTTTGTAGCAGGAAAACCGCGTTCGATATCAACTGATTATTATTATTATTATTATTGTAATTATGTGAAGTACGAAATATACCGTTAGCCGCATTATAAGTCTTCCAAATAATAATAATATTGATATTTATATTTATTTTCTCAAAATTCCACTTAAAATTGTTATTCTGAAATACATGTATAGAGTTACAAAATAGTACGATATAGGTACTATCTTAAATTTGTAAAATAGGCTCTAAAAAAATGTAAATACTTATTTATTCATAAATACTCTCATAATAACCTAACAAACTTAACCATTGCATAATCCTGGCTACGCTACTGAACCTACCTACAGTAATCTGTTCTTTCACCGCGGCATGTTTTGCTATTTTGGAGAACATCAAATGCTTTAGTTCTCTTCCGTTCAGTTTCTATTTAATCATATCGGATTCACAGTCATGTGTCCATGCTTTAGCTAGTAATCTACAATTACTGTTTGAATATCCTTCCATAATCTTGCGAATTCGATTTTTTTTTTATAATATAATATTATTAAACTTTCATATAATCTATTATGAGAGTGCGTAATAAACATTTTACTACTGTCATAGTGTAGTGAAATCAAATCATCGTGTAAACTCCATCTCCGCCGATTGTGATAGTTAATTCTCCTCCACATGGTCTCGCGATATCGTACCTATCGCGTTTTACTATTATCGTGTGGACGCGACTTAATTTAAACGTATAGTATAGACGGTATGACGCGCCTACACGGTACATTTCGCTGTCGCGCGTATTATAAGTCTTATATAATAAAAAAACATAAAACGACTCTGATCACGATATATCATATATATAGCCAGTTTTTTTTTCTTAGACTACGAATAACAGCTGATAACTGTCTTGTTTTATATTGCGCGTATTTATGAGACGCGATTCTATTTAATATATATATATATATTTAAATTGAATACATTATGTATCCCCGACCGCTGGTATATATATTATAATAAAACGGTTTACTGTATTTTCGAGATATTTATCGAGGACATAAACCGCGTCGGTACTATATAATAATATAAAGATTAGAGATGGGTTGTGAGCCTGTTGAATACAGAAATCATCGTGTACACGCATAACGATATATAAACTCAAGAGTCTGTTAGAGATAACTTAAGATTTCTTTTTTTTTTTTAATTCTGCACGAAGCGAGAAAGCTATTAGCTTTATAATGACGTTTATTTTAATATTTTTTTTCTCTACATCTTTTCGACTATCGGAAATTATTACTTTCGTATATTATACCGATTTTCCGGTATCGATTTTGCAGTCGTTCGTTTTTCGATTTGCTCAATGGGTTTTTTTTTTTTAATACAGCACAAACGAACTAGTGACAATTTTTGTTAAAAACGCGAAAATTTTATTATTGTATTTCTCGGGCTATTCAGTGATCCCGTAGATTAACGTGTAACACAGTATGCAAAATAATTTTCAAAAAAAATGTCTTTAATTTCGGGTTATTTATTGTAATTAATAGATGTTGAGCTATTTAAGTTACTAAAGGTACGTAGTTTTTAATTTAATGTCTAACAATTTTGTACGATATAGGTTCTATAGGTTGGGTTGGGTTAACTATTTAAATTATTTAAGTTTTTTTTAGACTTGAATTTTTACTAAATATATGTATTTTATCACCATATGAACGTGGTAAAAAAATTTTTAAACAATTTTCCCAATTTTGAGTTATTCATAGATGTTACATATTATATTTTTATTTCTCAAAAGTGGTAATTTGTAGATATCCGATACACGGCTGAATTTTGGAAGTGTCTAAGGGGGCTGGAACCTATGCCCCCCCCATTAAGTGAAATACATTTTATATTTCTAATTGCTTCAAAAATATTTGTTTTTATCGTTTTGAATACTGTTTTCGGTATAAACGTATATAAACAAACAAACTCGGAAGATCAATGAAAAAAACGATCGACCTAATCGCCTAATTGAAATGAGTTTAGAAACTGATGTATTAAATTAATTCGATTTTGAGATTTGAGCGAGATCAAGTAAGACGAATAATGCATTGAATTCGTAATTTGTAATATAACTTAGGTTAAAATATTATTACACCTTAGGTGTAAATATTATTTTGTTAAATTATTCGTTTTATTAATTAAAATTTCATATTATCATAAAATAATATGCTAAACATGTTATAGGTAAGTTTATACTATTCGGAGCTTATAAGTAATTTGGCCTTAAATTACGTTTATGTAGGGCAAATATAAATAATTCAGCCCACGAGCAATTACAAACTTAAATTTAGCCCTCATCCGATAGACACGCATTATAATAGAGCTCTGCACGTTTCGATCCGGACCGATATAATATAATATAATATATAATAATTAATCTGAAAACTTTTTTACTTTTTTCAAGTCGTCTGTACGGCTGCCTCACAGTGGTTTGAAAAGCATGATTTTGCTTGATTTTCGATATTTTTCAAGCGGAACGTTTGTCTTGTTGACTTCCTCGATCGATCTTCGGATACAAACATTACTTCTTGTCAAGACGTTGATACGCAATCGCAATGTACACTTTATGTTTTCCACAAGCTAAATTAAACCCTTAGTGACAACCATCGCGCCGGCGGCGTTTACAGCTACGGCAACTTTATTTACATTGAATCATATTTAGCAGCATGCAAAAATGGAAATGTTATTGTGTTGTACGAGTATACGAGCGCAACAAATTTCATTTTTTTTTTTTTTGGGGTAGTCGAAGAGAATATATCCAAGGAAATCAATAATATTAGAATGGTATTACGAATAACAAGTTGAAAACGTGTGGCTCACTGAATTATTATCATTATTGTTATTATTAATAATAATAATAATAATAATAATATTACAACCCCGTTGTACGTTTTACTAAATGGCGCGTACAGTATAAGTATATCATGTAAGTAAGCAATTTATATAATAGTACAGGTATGTTATTATGTGTACTTACTTAAAAATATTTATGTAAAACGTAACCCGAAATTATATTATACGTTTATGACTCGTGCGTTGAAAGTGCACACGCGATAAAATTACTATTATACGTTCCTATACGCGTGTATATATATATATATATATATATATATATATATAAATATAATATAATATATTATTTATAAGGTTGTAATTTTATATTTCAATTATGTAAATATAGAATCCCGCGTTCAGTTTTCCGAGAAACGATAATGTTTATGAAACTCATATTACTATTTGACTGGGTTCAGTGAAATTAAAACATTATAGTAAAATTATATTTTAATATGTACATACACTACGTTTTTTTTTCATCGCGAGATTTTTTTTTTTTATTTTTACAATATTATAATATAATATGCAGCGTACTGACGTAAGAAAAAAAACGGTTTTCGATGTAAAAAATTCGTTTGTTATAATTTAAAAACTTAAAATCCGAAAATGTTTTTATATAGCCGTGTCACATATTATGTATGATGTATATCGATGACATAATATGACGTTTATCAATATATATAAAATAGGAAAATTTTTTCTACCTATGTCCGTTATAGACGTTGAAACCATCTAACCGATGTGCCCCAGCCGGTTTCATTAGAAAGGCAATAATGCGAATGATAGTAATCGCATGCACGTAAGATGATTATTAGTCCCTGAATCAAGTAAATCTAAACTTGATAATTGTTTTTCTTGTAATCCTTTGGATCCACTTAACTGAAAAACGAAATATTTAATTAAAACATTATTACAGTATTATTTAATAATAAGTGCTTATTGAAAACTTACTTTTTTCCAATTTTTAAAACCTATGGATGTGAATGTAGGTCATAATAATATATTGTGGAAATAAAAACGAACTGCCATCGTATCCGTCTTAGACGTGAATCGTCTTCTACACTTATAGATTTCTATTCAAATATTAAAAGATTTTTAATAATATTATTTAGCCACAGTTATAACTTACTTGTACAAGTCTGAAAGGTCACTTTTATCGCTTAAAAAAAATTAAAAATCTAGTTAAGGACAACAATAAGAGGAGAAGATCGATTATAGAACAGTATATAATAGCACTCCTAATCAACATTCATATAATACTTATAAGAAGTAATTAACTTTTACATTAACTTCCAAGACGTCTACAGCTATTATATTTTAAATTATGATAAAATGCCGTCAAATAAGTTAAATAATATTAATAAATTAAATTTTGATTATTGGCATTTATTTTATCTTTGACTTCGTATTTTTTATTATTATTATTATTAATATTATTTATAGAAATGCGACAGATTTTTCTTTCTATTTGTATAACGACTTTCTAAGTACCAGTGAAAATTATACGGTACAATAAAATGATATTTAGAATTTATGTAAATTAATAGCGTGTATTTATAATAATATTGTATTGTATAATACACGCGCGTATAACTATATTATAACGATTTATGATAAACTATAATCGAAATCATTCTACGTTGCCGCCGTTAGCAATTCTATATTTACATTGTGGTCTTCTAGACAATATATTATACAATAAATAAATAATTATTTTATTACTGTAGATATGATCGATATTGGTTACCACAGCAACGAATCGATTGAATTGCAGACGGACACAACGGGGATATAAAGTATTTATATACACAGACACACATATATTGAAACTTAAAACTACAGTAGATGACTATCTGCACGATTAGCTTATACGTACATACGTATTAATATTTTATAATAGTCCACGTTTTGTTTGATCAGACTCCGCGGTACTCGCCATAAGCCGTTATTACAATATTCGTATAAAATAACAAAAATATAATATAATCGGGACGGTATTTAAATGTTTGCTGCTCATATATAATATTACTAATAATATTGTAGTAAAGATTAAAGGATTATTATACTTATATTATGTAAAGTCGTAGGTATTTAAGTATAATTACATTTTATAAAAATCTGTTGTTAATGATTGTTTGAAAGTAATATACATATATAAATGTTATATTCATTCCATCGTTGGTCGATAATTATAATAATAATAATTATTATTATTATTATTATTATTATTATTATTATAATATTTATCCAGTACACCAATGGTCCGGATTGGAGAGGTCTCTGGGGGGAATTCTCGGACGTTTTTGTAGAAAAAATTTCCTCTCTCTTCTAATTCGCATTAATGGAACTTAATGTGTGGAAATTTCACCCACACATTTAATTTTTATTAATTCCATCGCACAGAGAAAAACTTTTTTTTTGTTGAAAAAGTCGTTTTACCATACGCGTCGTTATTACACCTACAACAATGTTGATTTTATTGATAAGCTTTACATAACATATATACATACATATATATTACCCGGGTAAAATGTTTGCCGTTCAATGTCGGTTTATAATAATCGTGAGACTTTAAAAGTTTATACACAGTTTATGAACTGTTAATTGAGTTAATTGAGTAAATTAATAATATTTTCTGACCGAAAACTAGACAAGTCCGGACTTACCAATATCATCCAGTGGTTATATTATGGTGAAGTTCAAATATTATTGTTATTCTATAACTCGTAAAAGCATTTTACATTAATTTTCAAGAAATAATTATTGTATTAATTTTTAGTAAAACTGAGAAAACAAGCGTGTGCCTGAAAACCGTTATTGTAGTTGAATTATGAAGGAAAATTTCTTTACTATTTAAAAGGATATATTTAAATCTAAATTTTCTTCAATTTAATGCCAATATGGCACATGAATAATAATGTTTTTATATAAATTCAATAACTACATTATTTTAAAGTTACGTAGGTTATTAATAATATATCAATTACTTTAATTTAAAAATGTAATATTATTATTTAAATTATGTTGTCGTGACGATACTATCAATAAATAAGCATTGAATCAATGTAATTTGGGTTTAATTTAATAATGTTAGAAATTATTGGATTTATGAAAATTAAATGATTAAATTAATGAACCAATATCATAGGCTCGAAATCATACCCGATTTTCTTTATTTTAATATACGTTTTCTATTAAAAATATGGAATATCTATCTCTGAGTGTATAAATTTTTCAATTTCAAATGCAATGATTGGTGCGATGTAAGTCATTTATATAAAACGCAAATAAACACGACTGAAATATTCGTAGGTACGAATTCGGTTAGGCGTTTTCTATGAATAATGGTAAATAAAATTTACATTTATTAAAGAGTTTGTTTCGGTTTGACGTCTGTCTTGAAAAATTTTCAAAAATTGAATTCGCCTGCATTTTATCGCACCGCGAGCCCGTTAAATTGCCGTCCGTTTTATCTATACCGCGCATTATCGCCAAACTCGAACCGCCCCGTCTGCGTAACTCCTCTAAATCTGCAGTCGAACGTCCGAATTTGTTGTGAAATCGAACACCAACCTCGGTTGTGTTATTATACCGTTAAATGATTTTTTCGTTTCAGAAAAAAAAATCGCCGTACCGGAACGGTAGAGCTCAAGAAGATTAAATGGCCTCATAATATATATATTACTGTATTTATTATTACTGTTATTATTATTATTATTATTATTATTATTATTGTTATATACTACGCCGTTCGTCGCGCGCAATAACGCGTGATATAACATCGTTTTCGCGGGAAAACGGCCGCCGGGCCGGCTATGGCGTTAAATAATCGCTCGAGCATAATTCACCCAGGCGGCGTCGTATGGCGGCTGCTTGCGCGCGGAACGTAAAACGCTCGAAGCCGGCCTTGCCGTTTAGATCGGGGGCGTAAATAAGAGGGATGGATCCTCCTGACCCACCCCACGGAATTTGTTTTTTACATAACATATATAATATGCGTATGGAGTGTGTATAGGCTTCTTCTATATTATATGTATATATGGATGTGAAAGGCGGACAACTGGCGGCAACAGCGGATGAACGGCGGAAAAAGATTTAGAAGCGCGTGGGGTTATGGGAGTATGAGAAAGATAAGCTCGATATTGTATAGAATAACCAAATGGGGGAGAATACTGAAAAGAATCATATCAGAAGGAAGGGAAAGAGTGTATATACGCACACGGTGAGACGACGAGACGAATGGATAGGACACAGAATTAGGATTTTTAGAATTGATTGTAGAAGAACCGCGGAAGAAGACCCGCGGAAAATTTGAATAGACTCGGCGGAATGAGTATAATGAACCGAGACCGAGGATGTGACTCGTATGAGTGAAGTGAAAAGCGGACCATATGGGAAAGATTATTGCACACTAACTATGATGAGATACTGTATGTGTAAACGTACGAAGAAAATAATAATAATAATAATAATTGAAAAACAACAAAATTACGATGAATTCGTAGTATAACTCATTTATCAAAAAAAAAAAAAAATTATCGCGATAAGTTTGATTGGGTTAGAAGTCATCGAAGAAATAATTTCAAATTGTACGCGTACAGCAAAGTAGTAATAAACGGATGAAATACCCTCAATATAAATCGGAAATAGGTTTTTTTTCTTCCTATGACACTAAAACATCACTTTTTGAAGTCTCCGCTTAACGGATTTTTATTTTATTTTTGAGAAAAAAAGAAAATCTGTTACGACGAGTGCTATTATTAACACGATTTTTTACATATTATTTTATTTCGTATATAGTCGTGTCAAAAATACTACAAAACTATTTGAAATAAACGCGAGTAGAAAACAAAGAGAAAAAAAAATTTGCGTTCCTTCCGCTGCAAAGCGCACAATATATAATATAGGAAATATTAGTTTCCCCCCTCTCCCCGCGCGAAAAATTTGCATAAAATAATTTGCGTAAAAAATAATAAAAGAAACGAAAAACATAAAAATGCACGTGCTGACGACGACAACGACGAGCGACAAAGACCTGCTATTCTCGCCCCCTCAGGACGACGACATATTTTTTTTTTTTAGAGTAGGCTATTAAAAAAGTTTCACGCACAATTATTTCCATTTAGAACACTGCGCAGTACACTACCTTACTACCCCGCGCGGACGATTTTTTTTTTTTTTAATTACAAGTCGTTATAACGAAACATATATTATTATTATTATTATTATTATTATAATGATGATGATGGTGTAGGAGAAGAAGAATAAAAAACGTAGAAGGTAATAATAATAATAATAACAACACAAGCAGCGTCCGTCGTAACCATTGACTACGGCGACAATCCTGTTAAATGTGTTCGTTTCGAATCCCTCGGATCATCTGGGGGGCGTAGCTCAGATGGTAGAGCGCTCGCTTAGCATGCGAGAGGTACCGGGATCGATGCCCGGCGCCTCCAGGACAAAAGATTACTTTTTTCTCTTTTTTTTTCATCTTTGTCAACGGTACAATTCTTTTTTCTATCGCGTTTATTCCGTGTCGCGTATTTTTGAATTATGTTGTAAGGATGAAATCCGCCATCGAAAACATTACTTTTTATTTATTTCTGTATGAAAACAACGGATTTAACTTTTAACAAGAGTTTGTAAAAAATCCCCCAAAAAATGTACAGTAATTTTTTGTGTACTTTGTTTTTTGAAAAAAAAAAAGAAATCAATGTAATCGAATGTAATTATTTTATTATTTGTAAAGTATGTACGAGTAATTGTTTGCAATGTCGTTCCCCATAAAACGTATTAAAAATACAATTTTTTTCGATATTTTGAACATATTATTTACCCAACTATTAAACAAGCCTGTCTGAAATTTTCAATACAAGGAAATAATTTGTTTTCAATATAATAGGTTTATCCTGCAGTGGGGCGTTGACCTATTATGGTATTAGAGGATAAATAAATTCATGATTTTTTTTTTTTTTTGTTATTGAATTCATTCAAAATTAATTTCATGGTAATAAATTGCAATTACACAATGTGTAATTTAACCCGTACGGTATATTATATTTGAATGAAACATAAGACCACGGCCAGGAGGGGAGGTTTAGTTTTCAGACCCCCCCTCTGACATATTTTCTTAATATAATAAATTTAATGATTTATAGGGTTATTATTTCATAATTTTATACTCTCACAAAAATTTTGTGGCGATAAATGAATCGATGAAACGGTTTTGCCGTAGATTTTTTTCTTCCTAAACCCTCCATCGTAATAATATTATTTTAATTGAACATTCGTAAAATTGGTTTATATAATAAATATAAAACGCGTTTTTATTGTCTTTCGCACGGATACGATAAAAATGAAATGTAAACGTTTTCAGAGTTCGTTTTGTTACGTTATACCAACACGGCTGCAGATAAAAATACTTATTACGTATTTCTAGACATAGTGTAAATATAATTCAACAATGTCATGTGAATGGATTCACGTTTGTCAAGAACAATCGTAAACGCAATTCAATTCCTATTCAATCTATAATATAAATATCGTAGATTTTATTCGCAGTTTTTAATCTAAAAGGAAAATGCTGAAAGGAGACCATTATGTACACATGTTTTTGGTGTTTAAAAACACCATCAGAAATGTTTGGTTTTTGTGTGGCGTTATATATATTTATTTAATTTTAATATTATAATATTGTACTTTAATAGTTTAATAGGTCACGGATTTTATATTTACATTATGTTTGTAGGACTGCAGCAAGTTAAAGCAAATCAATAAATTAATACTAAAAAATTTTATTTTTTAATTTAATTAAAAAAAAAATACTTGAACAGGATTTATAAATAAAATAAAATCATACCTATTGCGTATATTGATGTGGGTGTAAAAGAATATTCTTATTACTGCGGATAAGACTAATAATTTATAGTTTTAAGTTTTCCATATTTATTCCAATGATTTTTCCTACTGCAAACGTATGAATTTTCTACGTGGACTATATGCAATACATAAAATCAATATATAATATATAGGTACGTTTTTCATTCGCCCGCTTATATAAAAAGGGCTGTGGATTTCTTCTTTCAAAGAACGCAACTATTTTTCTTCTTCTTGAATCAGTTAAATCTAATCTTCTTGTTCTCGGCCTAATAATAATAAGTGGAAAATTTTTTCCACCCGGAATTAAATTGTCCCTTTACATATTTTGTCCTCGTACGCTTTAAACACGGTTCTGATCATCCTTATACAGTACAATAACATTACGAATTAATAAAAAAAAATCTTATTCGTTACTAATATAATTGAAAAATATATTTTATTGGTCAGTTAAATAATAATTTGTCTAAAGTAATCGATATTATGAAGAGTACAGCAGTCGGGGGGCGTAGCTCAGATGGTAGAGCGCTCGCTTAGCATGCGAGAGGTACCGGGATCGATGCCCGGCGCCTCCAAGACTCACATGTTTTTTTTTGCCAACAACAAAATCTTTTTTTTTTCTCTTAAAATTCATTTATAAATTAGATTTGAAAAGAGCACGCGGATTTCTTTTTAAATGAAATTTAAAACAATTCACATGTGAAGTATTGCGATTTTTTTTTCCATTCCTAACAAACGGATTTAAGTTAAATAACGTAAATATAATAAAGTATTGCAATATTTATTATATCTATCCGTAATAACGTATTAACGACGTCCGTTACTCGGGTACCGCACATTTATTCTATTGCACGGACAGTTTTGTTTTTTTTTCTAAACCTCTGTTATTATTTTTTTTTTTTGTTCGAATATTTTTTTTTAACCGATATGTACGCATTATTTATTATATAGAAGACCTTTGGAATTACTTTCATTTATTAAAATCGTTAAACATTGTCAAACGTACACAAAATATTCGAATAATATACTCGTAACGCGCGGGAGAGTTTTTTTTTCTTTTACAAATATATGTGGTATAATAATTTGTATAATTTTTTTTCTACATTTTCTTTCACGACACGGATAAAACAAAAAACAAAAAAACAAAAAATCCACGGATAACAATTAATTTCAATTTTATTTCCAATAATTTTTTTAATGTCATTTAAAAAAAAAAATACGAAAAACAATAAAAAGTATTTAAGATCTGAAAAAAATAAGTAAAATTTAAACACATGATATATCGTTTTTGGTTTGGACGCCGACAATGATTTATTGTTTATACAAACGATTCAAAGTAAAATATTATTGTGAATACATCGCAAATGATGTGCACGGTTAAAAAAAATAAATAAACGATTATTTATCACAATTTCGAATATTTTACTTTTATCAAACTAAAATATTGATTTTGAAAAAAAACGTAATTTTAACATAATTAATTTTTTATTTCACCGAGATATCTATATACATTTTCGTCACATAAATATTGATTTACGTTATATGGTGATACATTTGGAATCATATATAGAATTCAATAGTCAATAAATCCTTAATAATTACACATACATTCATAATAATTGGTGATTTTGACAAAAAATGATCAAAAAAAACTTGATTTTCTATAGAAAACTTGTATTCGTCCTCGTACCTTAACACTCGTTACATTTTAATAAAACAAATGCCTACTTATATAGTTGAAAAACTCTATTTATCCGACTTCTTGTAGGTGGTCTGCGGGACAATTCGAAATACACTGTTGGCAGTGGCGTAAATACGGAGAGGTTGCAAACGGTTTGTATGCGAATATATAAATAAATAAATAAATAAATAATAATAATAAATAATTGATAATGAGAAATATTTGTTCTCATTTGATTTGCAGAAAACGCGAGAAAAAGTTTGATAGGTTTTCCTTAAATTGAATCAAGTATTACACCATACGTATCTGCTGAAAAATCTGTTCTTCACGAGAACCGTATACAATACAATAGAGATACAATAACTAAAACAATCGGGGATTTTGTTCATTATTGTTGTTTCATTAAAACATTACTCGATGAATACGA
Organism: Chaetogeoica ovagalla; assembly: GCA_032441825.1. Lineage (NCBI taxonomy): Eukaryota > Metazoa > Arthropoda > Insecta > Hemiptera > Aphididae > Chaetogeoica > Chaetogeoica ovagalla. The sequence goes on from CM063727.1 coordinate 12,613,217, forward strand.
ATTGTAATGAATTAATATATTTTTACATTTCGAACTCTAGAGAGTTAAAAAAAAAAATCGTGTATCCACGCCACTGACTACTGGAAGAATATTATTGCGCGGTTTTTGTAAAAACGGTTTTTAAGAACATTGCCAAGAACGCGTTAAGATTTATTCGCGAGAGTTGAAGTCAACCGGATGCTCCTTGGCGGGGATACAATAATAATTTATTATGAATCCCGTCTGGATGCTCCCACGCGTGCGCATGATGGCCACTTCTACAAATTGTAATTTCTGTCTCGCTGTCTCTCGTTTTTTATCTCTCTCTCTCCATGTCGGTCTGGCTTATGATCGAACCTTCGGTAGAAAAATAACTTTCAATTGGTCCCGTTACCATAGACGTAAATAGAGTCTGAAAATCCATAGAGCCCAATAGGTTTTAGAGTAAAATTTGACGATGGAAATGGCACACTTCCCCTTTGTACATATATAATTTTATCAATGTTCAAACGTAAAACAATTGCATATTGTAGCGTATATTAACTAATAAGTATTGTATTTTCACAAATAAATTCTAAAAAATAATTATATAGGTTTATATCCTTCTTTTTTTGTTTCGGTAAAATTGTTTAGTATTTGTTCATTGTGTACACAGTAGAAAAAATATATTGTAATCATCATTAGAATACAGTTGATATTACCAGGATTTTCGGTTGCACCCGTGACAACAGTTGGTTAGGTTATAGTTAGAATTAATATTTAGTAAAATGTATTACGCAGTGGTTACAATTAGTTTTAAGTTGTAGGTAAATATTAAATATGTAGCAATTATCCCGAACAAATTGTTAACACAGCTACATGTCTTTGTTGACTTTATTTACTTGTATTATGCGTACAACACTATGATACATTAAAGATAACTTTTAGTTCAGTTGAAACTGCAAAATTATACTATAATTGCTAACATATATAATTTAGTAGTCATTACGGGTATATTGTTACCTAACAATATGTTAAATGTATGTATATGATTGGTAAACGTATAAAATACGAGGGTTTTACTAATATTATATAGTATTCAATACAATAATATTATATATTTTTATCGTTACACTACATAAATGATTGCTTCAACATAATAATTATATTTAACAAATACAATTAGCTGTAGTAACTATTACATTGAAATTTGATTAAATTTACCAAAATACTGTATTTATTTTTCGTATTGTAACGTCCACAACTTTATTGTAGTTATTAATAATATTTTGGTTATAAGCACAGATTTTTATTTAACATAAAAATATTCGAAACTGCACTTTTACGAACCGGTATTTACAATACAAGTGTGCGTATTAGTTATTACATTTTGGTTCTTGATACAGAAAAACACTTTACATAACTATTTTGTTATAATCCAGTTTGTTATTTTTTCCTGTGAATGTTGTTACATATTATGTCTCGTACAATAATCTCGAGTACACGCAAATCCGAAAATCTCTCATGTAACATATATTTTTAAATAAGTATTAATTCTTCTCATCAATGAAAAATACTTCGCTCACATGTCGCTACCCTAATTGGAAGAGATAATGCGATTTGCATTAACTTGTATGTATATTAGGATATGTGACACATGTGCAGTAACAATAAATTTCAGTAGTTCTCCTTGTGTTTTATTATTATTTTTATTGCGTTTTTGATTATTCAAACATACATAAGCGACGTGAAATTCGCATTTTAAGCCATCTTCATTGACTTGTAACAAGAATAACTTGAATAACACCTAATGTCTACTATTTGTATAGTCACTGGCGTACATTTATAGTTTTCGGATAAAAGGAAGGTACCCAACGATTTAATAGATTTAATGTAATAATATGTAAAATTAATGTAATATAATATTATTGAGGACCAAATTAATTCAAATATCTTCGGATAGGTTAGGTTACAGAGGCGTATTTAGAGTGGCTAAAGAGACGGGGGCGATCGCCCCGGGTGGCATTATTATTTTTTGGACAAAAAAAATTATATACTTTTCGATGATTATATTGGTATATGAAAAAACTTAATAATTTAATGTATTAATAATATAAAAAAATATTAGTTTGATAAAAATGGTAATATACATCATAGTATTAAAATAAATTATAATCATTAATTGTTGTAGAGGATTCGGGCTCTGAATCCATCTCATCTAAAAATAATTAAAAGGCGCGCATTTGTACAATAAAACCTTATTAAAATTTAATGTAAATATATTAATTATAAAGTATATCGTATCATATTATACGGAAGTCTAAAAAAAAAAAACATTAAAAATTCACATTTTTTTTAAAGAGGTAAACAACGCGATATAAATAAAGACAATCGGAATACAAAAGTATAATATTTGAAATTATTATTTTCGAATAAAAACTTATTTCGTACACTTCGGTGAAATTAAAAAAAAAAAAAAACAAGAAAATTAAATATTTTTTTTTGTTCGTTTTAAAATCATTTTGTTTTTTCTTTTAGCCCGCACCCACTACGAGTTTTCGTTTTTTATACTACTTTTTCCTTTTTTGTTTTGCTCGTATATTTTTACTCGTAATATATGTTATAATAATATACTCGATTTCTCGGTAATTGACGGCTTGTCTTGTTTGTTTTTCTAAGTATTTTATTATTATATTTTGTGGTATTCGTTTCCTTATAATATCATTACCGCGATCAATAATACAACGAAAACGCGTAACAATGACTGTAAAATGAGAGGAAAACAATTATTCCATTTTAAATATTACAATATTGTATTCGCTATAGTCTTGCATTTTTGGCCAGAAAATAGACGACTGTCTTTTTTCTTTGGTATTTTTTTCACTACGAGTAAAACTATTATTACTATGAAGTTAGATTCGACCACTGACCACCGACCACTGAATTAGTTGGAACCGCGGTACCATGCAAACCATACGTCTCTTATTTGGACTTTGTGTACCGTTTACCCGACGAAAGTTATACGCATTTTGTCTCGTTTTTACAAGTCTGAGCCGTTAATTAATCCCGTTTTTGTCCCTACTGATGAAAACACATTTTTACCAACTGTTCCCATAACGAGAATTTTACGGTGTTTTATATTAAAAAAATAATAATAATTACTCGATATTCAATAATTAGTTCAGCACAAATGTATAGAAAAACAGCAGATAAAGAAATTGGTCATCTCACCATCATTATTAAAAAAAAAATTGTTTTTTTTTCCGTATAAATATTTTGTTTGTATTTAAAAACCTTTATACTGCAATAGTACGCATTTATTTATTATTTTTTATATTATATTTATAATATTAGGTATTAATTTATTAGAAATTATATATTATATATATATTTACTAACACTTAAAAACATCAGGTTTAATTTGTTTTTTTTTCAAGTTTTCTCGTATTTTTATTCAATTTTTATGGTCATTCTTGCGTAAACGACGATATACGACGATGATCCGTTTGCACGAAATATCGTGTCATTTATATAATACGATTATATAAATTTTTATCGTGGTATAACGCATATAAGAGAGAAAAGTAATGTATTGATTCGGCTTACATTATTATTATTATTATAATTATTATTCACATTTGATATTACCAACTTTTCTGGTCGTATAATACACACATATATATATATATATATATATAATATATTATAATTAATTTACTTTTTGTTCGAACGACGTCTGCGTGCACCGTAATTTATCAAACTTGCGCGTCGTTCCCATGTATAATACGTATATATCTCTCTATATACTCGTAATTCAATGATATTATATAGTTATTCATAAGAAAAATATAAAATCTGAATCGAGCTCATTATAAAATATATTATATGAAAGATATAAGGCGTAACGTTGCCTGGTGCGTAATTTTGACAAGTGATTAATTTCGATACAATAATTTAACGTTCTAAAGTAATGCGTATAGTATATGGTGGAAATATTGCATATATCGCGGTTAAAACAAAATCATAACAAAATATCCGCTAATAGCTTTACATTGTGACTATACGAGTACGTCGTGAACGTACAGACTTGTTACGAATGCTTTTATTTCGTATTCGAAAATTAATAATATTCGAATAAACGGGTTGAAAAAATTATTCGGAATAAATGTGTTCGATTAACGAAAAACAAACATTTATTTGAATAATTGAAAAAGTTTTAGTTTATTGACAGTACGCGTATACGAGTTTATTCGTTTATGTACTGCAGTTCTATGTACTCTCTGTGAAAATTTACATTGCTTAAGTTATCAAAGTACCTATTATCAAATTTCAAAATATAAAATCGATGTTGAAATCGCACGAAAAAATATAATTACGAGACGTCGTTATACGTATATAATACGCGTTTATATTCCCGGGCAACATTTTTGCGTTCAATGTCGGTTTATAATAATCGCGACAGTTTAAAAATTTATACACGTTTTATGAACTGTTCATTGAGAACGGTTGTAGGTCAGTTTAAGTGTTTCGGTTCAAATTTTAACTCAATGTTTAAAAAAAAAAATATTTTATAGTTTTAAGTCGGTGCTCCCGTCACACTGAACCGTGCTGAAAATGTGTGATTGCATCGACGGAAATTAAACCAAATCGTTGAATACTATGTTCAGTTCATAGTAGTGGCGATTATACATAATGTTTAATGGGGAAACGAAAATGGAGTCAACTCCCTCTACTAATGAAATATTTGTATCGGAAAGGAATAACAATGAAAAATTGCTTGAGAATCTATTAAAACGAAATGCAGATGTAGAAAGAGGAAAAGAAAGTAGTTGCTTATAAATAGCGGTAACGAAGCCAGTAGACTGTACAGTGTAGGCGCGGCGATCAACGTGAACCCATACACACACATACACAGGTCAGAGGCGGCCAAAGTTGTTAGCGTTTGCCCGCCGCGATTACACTGAGCGATCTACCGGTTTCGGACCGCTATTTATACGTGTCTTGCTGCTACCCCCTCTATGTTGTGTCGTAGCGCTATCTGGTGACTACTTTCGTTTCTTGTTTTATCGAGATCGATTGACAGCGCTGTCGCGGTATACGCGGATGTTCAGTTTGACGCTAACCGAGCGATCAATCGTTTGCGCGTTTGCTATATTTATAATTTGTATTATTAATAATAATATTATTTCGCGTATTTAACAATGAAATTAAATGAACGTAAGGATTCATCCTTCCTCGTTTACACGTTTATTCGTTTATTTTACACGTTTAATATTTATAAAACGTTTACCTGTTTACTCACATTCACACGTTTGTTCGACCGACCGAATTCGCCGTCAGCTAAGCACTCTAAACGCTCGATCACGACCGATGATCAGCGCGTACCGCGTACGTCGAGCACTAATTCCTAACCTTATACGTGATTTTCAAATGGTTCAATCTATAACGTATTCGGATCAACTTACCGGTCGGTACTGTTGGGCCGGAGGCGTACTAAATTTAAAGTATCAAATCCCAAGAAGGGGATGGGCTATTTACTTGTCGCCCGTCTTCTTTATAACTGCTACTGATAAAAATTGAAATATCGATTCGGACTATGAGGAGAAGAAGAAGAAGAAGAAAAAGAAAAGGGTTTATTTTTGCGACGACTATAGGCGCATTGTTTATAACAATGTAAAATTATTATATGCTCATATAAATTGTGGTAAAACTCAAAAATCGTATTCTTCTCGAATGATATTTGTGCGATTTATGGCTGGCGCTTGCGCGGGCGGATGATGCGGTCGCGGTACGTATATATATATATACACGTAATATTATTATACACGCAATATTATCATATATTGTGTAACGTGATTTATTTAGGCTTAAGTTAAGTATTACTATACCGTTATGTATATAAGTATTAAGTATATACGTATAACGACAGCATCGTAGCCGTTATTGAAACGATATATATTTGTATACGACACACATACACTCTCATCGCTACACACCGCGTCGTTATACCGCGGGCTTTGCAGTAATTCCGTTTGAAAATCCGCAGATATAACCTTATTCGTGATGTACAGTGTATGTATGTGTTTTTGGCAGAGAGTTGAATATTCGCTGTGTAATTATATTCTCAGATGACAAATTACATACGTATTTATTATATATATATATATATGTATATACGGAAATTTCTTAAACGCGACACATTGAGGATGCAACTAGAGGAGTTATTGGGGATCAGGTCCTTATATTATTTCCATTAAGTATTTCAGTAAATTATGAATGATTTATATTTGTAATAGAAAAGTTAAAAAAAAATAGCAATAATACATGACACATTCAATATTTACATATGTAAATACTATAATTTTTTTTTTACATTGCTTTTTATCGATCGCCCGATCAAATAGATTTTTTTGCAATATTTTTAAAGTTTGCACGCAAAAACCGCTTATAAATGTCCTACACAGTAGGATTCTTTATAAACATTTAATATTGGCTCATTCCAAATTATTTATGTTTTATTCTAAAATAAATGCGTGTTACAAAAAAAGTAATTATAATATTATCATTGAACGTGTGAATTTTATATTTACCCTTAAAAGTTAGTTTGTTACGAAAATCTTTATTTACATTAATTCTGACTTTAAAATAAATAATTAAATTAATATTTTATAAATAATAACTATGTATTTCATTAAATTTACATTCTGGTTTTTAATGATTTAAATTTTCAGTTATAAATAAACCAGTTTTAGTACTAAAATAAAATAAATTGTAACTTTTGAAACTTAACTATTGTGTGGTGTAACTAACCTATAGATTTGGTCCAAATGGTTTTTATAATTTACTACTGCAGTAATGGATTTGAGGGGGTGATAAAGGTAATCGTCAACTCAATTGAATTTAAAATATTTTCTAGCTTTCCTCTCCTGTCACGAGTACAGCCTATGATTATTCTTTGTTTGTGTGTGTGTGTGAGTATATATAATAGAATAAATACTTAGGGAGCAGATATATTCTCTCTTTATTGTCATACACGGAAAACGTTATACTTATTTCCAACGTATTCGATCGGTTTAGTGATGCGATAAGAATTATTGTGAAAACGTATTTGAATTCGTTCTTTTAAGAAGTTATTAGATTTTTTTTTTTTTTGTTTTATTATGAAAAAAGAGAAAAATTTGAAATATGGGAAATACGGTAGTAGACTTCACGACGAATTCAAATCCGTTTTCGAATTTCTTAACACAAGTCATTCAGTACGTCGTTGGCAGTAGGAAACGTAAAAGAAAACGAGTTTTATCAATTTGTGCGCAAATTTTCCACCGGATTTCACGGTGACGATAATTTATACGCTTATTTTGAAAATGTACTTAGACATCGGGCACGATAAGGTATAGGAAATCAGGAATATTTTGCATTTTATTTTTTTGGTAGTACACGGTGGCAATCGAATGAAAAACCGTTTTCATCCCGTTCAATACAATGATATGGGAGTGTTGTTGTTTGCAACGAACCGTCGTTCTCTCATCGTCTGTATATTGTTTTGGCCAGTGTGCAGTCCGACCCTGGTTTTCGTATGTAGAGTTTTTGGTGGTTCACTAAAATCAAATGCCCGTGTTCTAGCGGCGAAAATGCCGTTTGTTTCCTAGTCGTAAGATCAGGTTATACGGTACGGGTTGTAAAATCGTTTTTAATCATTATTATATCGCCTAATAATTCTATCGTCTCAAATAGTTTTGTGATTTGTTCGTTAATTACGTCCCTGGAGTGTACAGCTAAAAACTCGGTGCATTCGGTTAGCGTGCGAGTGGTACGGATCGATACCCGGCGTCTTCATGATATCGCCAATGCACGAATAAGGTGAACATTTTTTTATTTACCTATCGAACAACAATATTGTCAGAGAAAAGAGAAATTGAAATTTAAAAATAATATTGGCCACGTCCGAGTAAATATTTACAGTTATAATTTGTATACGAATTGGTGGGTGTCCGCGTGTGCAGAAAATATTTTGTCCGGATCGGGGGTCCGTGTTCGTGGACGAATAAAAACGATGTGTTCGAATTACGTTTTAATATATATATATATATGCCGTCGCGGTAATATTTTTTAATTTTCACGTTTAAAAAAAAAAAAAATGTATATATGCCAAATATATTCAAATTGACGTTTATATCTAAATAAGAAGTCTAGCAGAGGAGAGAAGAAGGATTTGTGTAATATCAAAACGGATATTCCGTTAGGTAAAGAAAAAAAAATATTAGGAAAAATCAATTGCCACGAATATTTAAAGAAAAAAATCTGTTTCCTATAAATTTCAGCGAAACCCGATTAACGTATTGTATTATTGTCGTCTTGTTATATTAAATATTAGAATTTTATCAAAAACGACGAAGATATTTTTTTTTTACCGTGGAAATTGATACAGTTATACAGACAGCTCTAAGTCTGTGAAAACGGGAAGAAAAATGATATTTTTTTTCTCTTGGGACACACATAGTATAGTGTGTTCCTTAACAAAGGACACAACTTGTATAATATTTGAATTCGAAACATAAATAATGTTATAATATTATGTTTGATTTTATTCTATGAATTATAGAGTAAATTTTATTTTAAATGCGTAAATGATAAACTTACATATGTATATACACGAATTAAAATATATTATTTTATTATCTTTATCCTGTAATAATGTATTTTGTAACATAATAATAATAATATAAAATAGTAATAATAATAATAATAATAATAATTATAATAATGAAAAGAAGACAATGTATGAGTTTTCACAAAACTAACAAAATAAATACTATAATTATTATACAGTACATTATTGTTTTAATACGAAATTACAATAATTTTATGCATATACGCACGCTGGAGAATATATAGAGATTTTGTTTTAAACCGAATATACTTTTAACTTTATCCTTCGTATTTAGCAGAATAAATTAGAAATTTGTAATTCCCTCTCAATTAAAAAAAAAGTATTTAAAAAATATTATATTCATTTATCTATAAATTAATATTATAAAAACGATAGTGTTATTAGGTCATTTTGATTTTTTAGACTTTAAATATTATTAGACGAAATAAATTTTTGAATAATAAAATAAACACATTTAATCTCGAACTTATTATTATATAATTTATTATCGTTTTTTTTTTATCTAAACACGTAAGTTATTTAAATAATCGTACTTAATATATATATATAATTATTACTTTAAAAAAAAAAAAAAAATTGTATCAATTAGAATATTATAATTTTCGTATAAAGTAAAGCAGTTTAATTTAAAATGTGTGTACGTCATTTTTAAACTATATATGTAGGAAGTTGGAGAGTTTACAAGAATAAGATAGACCGCCGGGATAAGAGGATTTACGCGCTGTGTATCACAGTTTATTGCGGAATATTTTTAATAAGAACACTTTCGCTCGCAGACCATTTTAAAGTTTCGAATATGCCTGCATGGTGTTTTTTTTAACGTATTTAATATCGATACGTGTTTACAAGAATTTTACCAAAAACAATCGATTTCTAATTATAAAAATATTGTATTTTTAAAGATTTTTTTTGTAAGTAATACAATAATTATGATTTAGTTTCTCTATTTATCAATTAAAATAATCGTCAAACGAGTTAAATCACAACAAATCATAATGTGCCTGCGTGTTATTCTTTTAAATATAGGAAGTATTGATATAACCTATCCGTTTTTATTATATAAATCTCATGTGGTTCAAACGACGGGATCTTATCGATTTTCGACGATATTCAAAAAAAGAAAAAATTGTATTTTTAATTCACTCTCGTCCCGGGATGACCGGAGTGGTCGCCGCGGCCAAATACATCAAATCCGTTAGATACGACTTTTTGTCTGATATGTAATAATTCATCCAATATCTCGCTATGTGGCTTATATCCACACACACGCTATACATTATTAAAGATATTAGAATAATTGTATAATATTGACTTTATAATGATATATTTAGTTGCTTCGATTTAAAAGTAAAACACGAGACTTTGTGTTTAAGCACAACGAATGTTTATTCACACTTCACAGGGATACGTTGGAGTAAGTTAAATAAATCAACGCCTTTACGTGTTAACTGTTCATTGATGACGAGATGAGACAAAAAAAAAAAACAAAAAATTATTATTTTTTCTACCCAAACTTGTTGATGGCCTGTTTTTGAGAAACGCCGTTTACGAGAAATGAAGTTTTCGTTCGTATTTGCAATATTCCGAAACGAGTGGACACATCACAGAAACGAGAGAGATTTTTATACGTTGCTGTACGCGTTCGAACACTCCGCCACGGACACGCTGCAGTAGTGTGACTACTGGTCGGTCATCCACTTTACGAACACCGCATCTAACAATCAGCCCGTTATTATCGTACTTTCAAATAGTCAAACTTCAATCGTCTACTTTCATCTGGGGGGCGTAGCTCAGATGGTAGAGCGCTCGCTTAGCATGCGAGAGGTACCGGGATCGATGCCCGGCGCCTCCAGAGATCGTGATCAATTTTTTTTTTCTCTTATTTATTATGTCACATTAATTCTCCAGAGAAATGTACTTTTATAAATTAATTCAAGCGTACCGTTTTCGACTTTTATTCGAATTCTAAACGAGAACCGTTTTAGTTACGGTTGCGATACGTTTGCAGTTTTAAGAATACTTACGGGTAGAAGAATCCTAAATAAACACAGACGATTTTTATTATTTAAAAAAAAGGAAATTAAATTTTACGTATCGGCTTTGAAAATAACGCGCCTCAACGAATTTTCAACATTATTTAACCATTTTCAGATGTAACCACTATATTTGAACCAGCGACGTACCCAGGGGGGATGATGGGGGATATATCCCTCCTCCTCCATGAGGACTTTTTTTTTTATACTTAAAACTCCAGTTAGTCAATATAATATGTAGTTCGTACGCACTTGTTGAAAAGAAATTTACTATCGGAAATATGTGCCGTGGTGATAACTGACGAGTGGTACCAAAGACATTAACGATAATTACTATTACCACGGTTATAGTTCATACAATTAATGAAGTTGGTGATTTAATCAGAAAATTGATATTGTATTTTTTTTTTTGTGTTTTAAAGTGACTGTAAATAATATTGCGGCGCACTTCCGTACGCATCAATCACGAATGATTGTTTTTATAATAAAATACATTTTCGTTGTTCTGGTTAATGACATCCACCCTTACAAAATTCCTGCGCATAACACTGATTTTAACGCAAAATAGTGTAAATCTTTAGAAAAAAAAATGTTAAGTGTATTACGTCATTTATTATGATTATTTTTAGATTTACATGTTAATTTTTCTTCGTATATTAACGTATATTTAAATTAAGTCGATAAATCAGTGTGCGTTCGAATGAAATACCCACAATTCGTGGTCTAGACAAGAAAAAGAGTGAAAGTGCGTTTATATATACGTAATAATATATGCACGGGTGATAATCAATTTGAATATCACAACAACAGTTCCTCCCATTCGTTGGCGCAATATTTATTTAAATTTCAGTATAATTATATTTTTATCGCAATTATTATTATTATTATTATTCGATAAGTATAACATATTACATAGTTGTTGTCTTATTTCTTTATTAACTATAAATTAAAGTTCAATAATAAAGATGTAGTTGTAATCGGAATAAAATATTACATTTTATATATTTCTTAGTCGGAGAACTCTGTGAACACGATTGATTACAGCGATTAGAAATATAAGCAAAAGAAAATACAATTAATGGATAGTATATGAATAAAAGGTATTGAATTGACAAATCACTTGGATTAAAGAAATAAACGACGGAAATGACGATTTGGAAATAGTAGTTTAAAGTAATATTATTTATTACTTAATAATTTTGTGTATATTAGCAAAATGAATTGTTTACACGTCAATATTGAAGTATCACAAACGATTTAAGGAACTAATTTTTTGTTAAATATATCGCGGACGAATTTAATCGTACAAAAATACATTATTTTCTAAATGTATTAATAAAATATTTTAAATTTTAACATATAAAATACATAGTTTTTGTCAAATTTCAAAAAATTCTATATATATCATTTTAAATGTCTTTGGATACAATCGGATGTGTGTAAAAAAAGTGTAAACACGAGTAGCTTTTTCTTATATTCCTTATATTCATTGAAAACAAAACAAATAAGAAAAATACAAAAATCAGCATTTACGTGTTCATCATACACTCTTAATGTTAACGTTGAATTATTATTATTATTATTATTATTATTATTAACATTACTGTGTCATAAACTGGCTCCGGTCATCATTTGATTGTAAATTAAAAAAACCGATACGTTTATTATTCCGAACGTGACGTGATTGAGGAAATGAACGAAATGTTGTTTGCTCTGTTCAAAATATAATATGTACCCAATAATTTATTAGCTAATAGAATACGAGAGCTAAATTTATTTTTATTAGAAAAAATCGGAATACATTATATACACACACAACTAATAACCTGAACTATGGTATATTTAATGAAAGAAAAAAAAACAAATTTTTCGAATGTATCATAAAAACATTTTGTGTTTCTATAGTTAAAGTACAATATTATCTATAGCGGAAAAAATAATATTGTTATATTAAAAACTTTTCCGAATTTCCATAATACGATATAAGATCGCGATTTAAAACGTTTAGTTGGTGAATTTAATTTTCACTTAAATTAACATCATAGTCGGTACAAAGAACAAACAGTTTTATTTTAATTACATGAGATGATCAAAGGATTTATCAGTTCGAATCAAGTTCTTTCTTCTTCTTCTTTTAATGAAAAAGAAAACGGCGATTGAGTTGTTTTTATTACATTGGTTTAAATTACAAATATTTTGTCTTAACGTATTATAATGAACTTAGGATTAGAATTATCGTTGGTGTTTGTTTGAAACTAAACATTTTATATAGACGCGTTTATTACATTTTCATGTTGAATATTTGCTTACTGACGTGATTATACACGAATGATAAAATCGTCGATAATTCAATACATATTATTTAATCGGTGGTCCGGGGGGGGGGGGGGTGAGTTGTATTTTTAAATATTCCAACAAGTATTTCAGCTTCTAATTATCCGCGTAATCGTCATTTATATAATACCTATGACGTACGAAATAATAAGTCCAAATACGCGAAACGTCATTCGGCTAAATGTGAATGTAAAAGATTTACGATTTATAACAATATGTGTGTGTGTGTGGATCATCAGTGTAATATAAACTTCCACAAGCGTCCCAGGGTAGTGCTATTTTGGCGTAAAAGTAAAATAAAACCTAAAGTATCCAAGTTACAAAATAAAAAAAAAAAAAAAAGGTAATTTTTTCAAATGTAAAAATAACGATTCAAACTTTTTCATAATTCTTTTGCGATTCGCTCCCAAGTCTTTTTCTATTGGGAATTGAAATATACCCCAATGTAGAAACAATTGCATCGCATATTTCTATAGTATAATCGGTCTAGAGTCTAAAGTTAAAAGCAATCGTTGTTGTACGAGTCACCTGTTCCCGAGAACCCGAGAATTAATAACAAGTAAAATCATGTAAAGTAATCGGCAAATTATTCTTTATAGGAGATCGAAAGATTCGCGTAAGCGCGTATTCTCTTTTGGTATTTTGATGTTGTGGCTACGCCACTGGAAAACACTTTTTACTTTTATACTATTTATAATTATATAAAAAAATATTACGAATAAATAGTGTTCATTGTTCGTGCACAATTTGTAGTGAGTACTTACGCGTTGTTCTTAGGTTATGTGCGGTGCTTAGAAAACAAATTGATAATAAGCAATATAGATTTAATGCAGTGTACGCGTCGATTAGGTAAATTTTTTAATTGATATTGTAATATTATTGATCGCGCGAATAATTGCGTTATTTTATTAAATGACAATATTAAACGAGAATGAAATGAAAGGCCGACTACATATTCGTTATTTAAATAATTATTATTAAAACGAAATATTATCACGGAGAGCGTAAACTGTAATATCGTAATACATTTTATAGAAAATTTAATTAAACGATTTTAATTTATATTATAAGACCGACTTTAAAATGTGTGTGTGTGTTATGGAGAAAATATAATTAGCTATTATACAGCGATCTTAGTTTTGAGAATATTATTGTAGCAGACATCTTATGATATATTAAAAAAAAAATACTGTACTCGAATTATCACTGTTGGACAAAATTAAAGACAGTGTTTATGATAATAGCGAATATCAATCGAGCGAGATACATGGGGGAGGGGCACACTCACGGATGGGGTTCTTGGGATTTAACCCCCCTTTCCCCAATAAAAAATTAAAAATTGCAATCAATTTGTATTATATTTGTGAAGGACGTTAGAATATTCATCGTTTCATCTTATAATTTATATTTTCTTGTACCAAAAAAACTATTGATAAATTACAATTTACTGATTATAACGTAAGTCGTTGATTTTTTTATTATCTCTGCGGTTACTGGTCAACGTTTACCCGTTATCTGCATTTGTGGATATTGGATAATGCGGTTATCAATTCGGGGTGGAGTATGACATTCACATAGACAGTTACAGTTACAGCACAGTTATATGACGGAACAGATCGGATCGCTCGCGATGTAAACAAAAAAAAAAAAAAAAAATTTCGTCATTTGACAGAGTTCAAATCAGTGTTACCGCGTAACGGCACAATATTATATTTAACTAAAATTTAAACAATACTCCCTGTTACATAACCTATGTTCCCTTTATTTTATATAACCAAAAATATATATACCGGAACTAACTTTACGCGCAGTTTATACAAGAAAACTATTTATTTTTTTCGAATTAAACGTTATAATATTTTATAATTATTTTGCGAATAATAATAATAATCATCGAATTTCTAATAGTAAAAGGAAATCGTTATGGATACAAAGCGAGCGTTTTATACACATCTCGATTGAATCTCGCACGTTTTATAATCTACCAAAATTGAAATAATTTAGAATTTAGTTTTTTTTTTTACCCACTTTTAACTTTGTACAAGTAAAAAGTATAGAACAGTTATCTATATATATTATAACGCGCGCATTTTGAATTTACGTATAACTATAATACTTTTCGTTTCAATGAAAATGCTAATGTGTTGCGCAAAAAAATAAAAATAAGTTACAAAATACGTGACATAATATATATTTCTTCGTGTCTGTGCGGTTACGAAAGAATTTCAATTTCGTTTATTAGTTTTTCCGCGAAGCCCTGCATTTTAAAACTTTTGCTCATGACGTATGGAGAGACGGCTATTGTTTTATTTGTTAATATATATTTTTTACGTTTTACGAAATATGATGTACACGACATTATTATTATTATTATTATTATTATTATTACTCGTATAATGCCGTTGTTTAATAATTAATCTCTTCTTTAATCCGACGACGATGGCGTTGGTAATGACGTATTACAAAGACTATATCCTGTTGCGACGATTTTTATGCGCGTAGTATAAATATTATTATTATTATTATTCGTTGTTGTTTTTTTGTGTGTTTATATAACAATATTATAAATGTATAAAAACGTATGGGGTATAATAAATATAATATGTACGGATACGGATAACATCACACGTTGATTACGAGATTAAAATACGAGGACCCTTCGGGTTAGTTTTTGGTTTGTGTGTGTGTATTGATTTTATTGTCAGAGTAAAAATTATGTGTTTTGTTTGCCCGTGGAAACGAAATATTCGACGACGACGACAACGACGAACAGAGTCGACGGTCGTATCAATATATGTTGTATACGATTCCGTCGTGTATTTGTATACGAAATGGTAAAAATTAATTATAAATAATATACTCGAGTATTACTCGACTACAAGTTGATCGTGTTAATAAAAAATCCAATCGGTTTATAATAACTAAAATTCAATTCGATCGGGGCTCTTTTTTTAATATGTTGTTTTGTAGTGTTTTCGTTCTTTACACGTTATATGTAACGATAATATATTATTAATTTTATACGAGAATAAAAACTGTTAGCAGCGGATCGAATTATTATTATTATTATTATTATTATTATTATTGAATCGGGAACTACATAATATGATTGTATTACTAATCGGTTTACTCGTTTCGCATAATAATTATCACGTACACGATGTCTCCCGTAAAACAGAATTTTATAATCCAATCCACCGAGACCATAAACTCGTATTGCTACTCTGGGAATAACAATTGTAAGTTGTTAACGTGTTTTAATAAATCATCCGTCGTTCATTCCTCTTCGTATTGATCAATCGACAATCGGCCGCAGCCGGGTTGGCAAGGCGTGTTAGGTTATCCTAACCACACTGTTTCGACACTTAGATAAACTTATAGAATAATATACACACTATATTATTATTGATCTATCCGATAATAATCGATCAATACCAGGATTTATCAAATGTTTCGCGAAAATCACTCGTTTTCAATGTTCTTAAACTTATATTTTTTTTTTTTTTACTTTTGTTATAATATGAGATTCGTATTTATAAGTTCCGTATTTAATAAAAAATATAGTTTTTATTTTCAGTCTTATATAATATGTTAACTATTACGGATATCTTATTCCATTAATTTTCTTTTTAAATTGTACCTTATTTCGTATAGATTATTTTTTGTTTCTAATATAAAAAAAAGCGACGTGTCATTCGATACTGGGACGTTTCTGAACTGGTTGTTTAACGAATAATGTATTTTTGTACATGATATTATTTAGTACGAAATACTAGAAAACCCGTAGTAGCTAATGATTTTAAAAATAAAGGTACAAATATATATATATATAATTTTTTTTTCGTATCGAGAGAAAGCGATAAAATTTACTATTTTCGCACGTGTACACTTTGAAATTGATGATATTACAATCGTTTTTTTTTTTATATATATATATATATATATATATATATATATTTTAAGACCGAATAGGTTTTATTGCTATAATACTATTATTAAATGTACACCGTTTTGTAAACGCTACTTTTATTTTGTTTTTATTGTCGGTACACGATCGTATGTGTAACATTTGTGTTAAACTATTATAATGTAACGCACTATATACATATGTTACTATGTAACGTATATCTTCTATGATTCAATCATAAATGTTTATTATTTTAACAATAACGATTACGATAAAATATGTACCTGGACACATAATCGGTACTATTTAATACACCGGTGTATAAAACATATTATTATTATTATTATTATTATTATTATTATTATTATTATTATTATTATTATTATTATTATTATTATTGTTGCGTGTAGAGATTATTTATTGATTTCTCTTTGGGATATTTAAAAACGAACTCGAGCATTGCCCTAATAATAGTGTTAAGCATATAATACGAGGGCACTCGTCTTTGTATCTGTTTTGGTGGGACGAGGGAATGAGACGCGCCGGCAGATTGTCGTTAAACCGGGTAAAGGCGGAACGTTTCAGAATCTGTCGCAAAGGTGTTGTCACGGGATAAGAGGTGAATCGGTACTGAATAACCAACTGCGAAATCGCAGTGAAAGAATAGTTATCAATTTTGGCACTGTTTTTTTTTTTTTTGTTTGTTGCAACGGTGCCTGGGTTGTTGTTGCCGATTTGGCGTTCGCCAGACGGCGGAACAAACGACACCGGTATAATCGTCTAAAGGGAAAATTGCCAAAAATCGAAAGTGGTCCCGGAACGGTTCCGCTATGTCGTTTGCTATTAAAACCATTAATCTACTTATACATATTGTACATGTGTGTACGTATATAACAACTAACTTATACAACAACTAACTTACACGTTAAAAACTAATCATCACGGGACCAATTGATAAATATTTCAATAGTGGTATGATAGCGTTTCACGATTGTTTCGATTATTTTATTTAATTTAATCGTTAAGTTTATGAGAATTATAATTCCTCAACGGCTGTTATATGTACGAAATCGTATGCATATATATATATATATATATATATATATATATATATTATATAAAATTCATCTCGTTTCTTTTACTTTTCATACATATAACAACGAAGAAAATTATGATTGCGATAATTTTTTTTTGTAATTTAAACGGTATAAGATATACTTCTTTAATTTTACACGAAAAAGAAACAAAAACCAAACACTCTATTGATTTTTATTGTCTCCAAGGAAGAGTGTATATTTTTTCAAAAATAATTATCGTATTTGTTAATGAAAAAAAAAAACTAATTGTTTTTCACGAATATTCGTTAAATATATTATTTATATTTTAAAACTCTTACGTTGATTTCAATTTTGAATAGAAATTATACTCTTAGAATAATGATTTTAAAATTACGTTTTTCATTAGTAATAAATAATATAAATTATCGCGTTCATTTTATCGATTTGTTGACTATTAAAATATTACCCAATAATGTTTACGGTATTTTTAGAGAATTAAAAGAAAAAAAGTTATTTCCTAAGCGATTAATACGGTCTTACTTGTATCGGTTTTTATCGAAAAAACGTCGGCTCGTACAGTAAGTCCGTCCAGTAAGCATTTGGATTATTGATTTTTTTTTCTTTCAACAAGATTAGGGAAACTCATTATCTCCCATTACGCGGAGAAAAAGAAACCGCAAATACATCCATATCTATAGATATACTATATAAGTATATCTATAGTATAATTTAACACGTTTATATGTATAGAAACCATCCGTCTATTGGGAAGGTAATTTTCAAAATTCAAAGATCCGTTTGAAAATGGAAAAATCGTTACGGCTTTCCTAAGTGTTTTTCTCCACTATTTTATAGTAGTGTCGAACGTTCGCTTCTTTTCCCTATACAGTAAGTCGATTGAATCGAGTTTTCGAGCCGACATTACGCACTTATTATTATTGCGGGGAGTTTTTATTTTATTTTATTGTGAGGACCGACAAACGCATGCGCGAAAACGTATCAATCCGAATATTGTAATTTTAATGAAATTACTCGGTTAGAGTACTGGTCACGCGTCTCAAAATCGTTTCGACATTATCGAATCGAATTACAACGAGCTACTTACCGTTACTAATTTCCATTCAATTACATCACTGTTTTATTAATTGACGTAAACAGTCATAGCTTTATGAAATACGTATTGTATCGTTATTTACGTATATTTGTATACATCTTAAATTATATGAAATGTATTCATTTACGTTTTACAAGATCGGAGATTGCGATCGGAATTTTTTTTGTACTTTTTTTTCTTTACGTGTACTGTAAATAATATTTAAATTTTTATCGTAAACGAGATAGAACCGCGTAGCTTCGCGTGAACGCCCAGGATTTTTATAATATTATCAAACTGAGTTTTTTCCCGTTAAATTTTCGAATTCAATTACGAATCGATTTGAGTTTATATGAATGAACGCATAGCCGCTTTATTAGTTCAAATTAAACTAGATAGGTCCACCGGGATGCCCGGTAAATACCTATAGGCACCTACTTTCTGTAGGAAATCTTTTTTCTTTCGTTGCTTTTTCATACACTACTTACAGTGTTCACTGCTGAAAACATATAAATACACAACCCATATTATAATAACTCCTAATAAATAATGATTTATAACAAATTAAATTTAAATACTAAAATTAACAAGTAATGACACGGATTAGGATAAGGCTACTTAACACGGATGGTCTTACTCCAACGCGTTCTTGGCGTGTGGCTGTGACGAATACTGGCAACACGTGCCCCAATCGTGCGCGCTAGTCACCGTAGTCACAGTACCGTTAGACAGACAACGTTGTGTTGTACAGATACGTTGGATACGTTTTGAAGTGTTTAAACTAAAAGTAAAAAAAAAAAATAACCATGACGTCCGCGGGCTCGTCATATTTGTTCGTCAAGACACAAAAAAAAAAAAATCGCCCAAAGTGAGTGAAAAAGTTGGAAACCGAACCGGGATAAATTCACCGATACCCGTATTATTATTACGGGATGATCTACGCGGGATCCGTTTTGACCGTTTTCGTACATTTTCCCCTGTAACATTAGTCTGTCCGCGCCTTTTTTTTCTTTTTTCGATCTCTGCGGACGATTCGTTTTCATTCAATTTTTATTTTCTCCTCGCCTTTTCGTTTCGTCGTGTGTACACACGTCCTTACGGAATTCTTTTTTCGTAACGTGTAAACATAAAAATAATAATATACGCGCGTTGAGAATTTGACCTTTCCCAGGTCGCGTAAAATACCCGCGCAATCAATACGACCGGCCGGTCTCGTCGCCGCGGCGTCGTTCATATTGCACACACACACACTTACGGAGTAATTTCAAACTTTTTTGTTTGAAAACCGATTTCGTCGATTTCACACTGCAACACGTTCAAATCGCATTCGTCGTGACTATATGGACACAGGATTTCTGTGTTTTTACACGATTTTTCGTTTGAGAGCTGACGCAGCTTCAAAATCGGATGAACTTTCTCGGCGGTTCGATAATTTATTCCCACGGACCTGATGTTCGAAAATTATTAACGTCCAAAAAAAAAAAAAAAACATATTTCCAGATTCGAAAAAAAATTTTGCGCAAAACGATATGTTTTACGTATATAATATTGAGGTTTGATTCGAACGTTTAACAAAAAAAAGAAAAATGCAAAAAGGATCGTGACTTCTGTCAGTTTCATAAACTCCTCGGACGTCATGATTATTGATCGGGAGAAGTTTGCCGCCGTTCAACTTGAACATCAACAATTATTTTTTGAACGTTTTATTATAAATTTTCATCTCATCATGTTGAGAATATTACTACTTTTATTGCGTAATAAAGATATATATATATTTTTTTTTAATACACTCAATTAGATGAAACATACCTAAAATATATACGCGTCATAGATTAAGAGATGACTGTATATGTATAATTTTTTTAAAGTTATACGATTAATTTTTACCATCTTGTAATTTTTATAAATCGTCACATTTATTTGGTTTTTTTAGTATTTAATAAATTTGTATGGAAACCGCTTATATTTCTAAACAAGGATATTTATGCGTGTAAAAGAGGAAGATATGAATATAAATCCTAATATCATTTAACGAAATCGAATATTGATATCATTTCAATTGCCTAAAATTATTAAAAAAATCTCGTTTCAACGAGTCGACCGTTGTTTTTTTCATCACTCGAATGATGTACATAGTTCATTTTTGCATTTCCAACTGCCGTTTAATCCGTTCTACGAATATATTGTCAGAGTAAGTACTTATAAATACGTATATATATATATAGTGCATTACACGGATAATAAAAAATGGAAAAAAAAAACGGCATTATGGCCTATGAAACGACCCTACGCGTTATTCGTTTTTTATTCTTTTTTTTTCTGTTAATATTTATTACATAAAAGGTTTAAACGTGAAAAAACAAAAAAAAAATATTATAAATCGTAATAATTATACACTTTTGAAAGTATACTCTCTCTCTCTCTCGTACGACTTTCGGCCGAACGAGGGCGTACATTATATAGTTATACTCGTATACACGTTAATTTATATAGAATATTGTGCGTCATTTTTTTTTTTGTCAAAAAAAAAAAAAAACAAACGTAAAATAATTCCATAAACTATAATAATAATAATAATAATAATAATAATAATAATAATAATAATAATAATAATAATAATAATAATAATAATAATTTATTAACCGAGCGAATCGACATTGTTATGATGACGTATGTATACAATATATAATAACACATTATAGCTGATGTGTGAGTATAAATATATACACACATTTATTATAATATATTATCACGACCGGTCAGGAAATCACAAAGCAAAAAAAAAAAATATATATATATATGTACATTTAATAAACGTGTGTGTATGTGTTTATGTGTCTGTGTGTGTGTGTGTTCGCTGCAATACGTTTTGTCTTAATACATTTACAAACGACTAAAAAAATTAACGTATAATACGTTATTCACGACATAATATACAATTTATATCGTTACAGAGATATTAAACGTTTTTATGACGGGTAAATACACCGGCGTTTTGGAAAGTTCACTCAAATAAACAAAAAATCCGAATTCGTTCGTTAATAAATATATTTATTGCAAATGGACGCATTTAATTTTTTCTTAATAACATTTCAAATTGCAGCAAACGAATTAATTCGATACGAGGAGAAAAAAAAGTGTTAATTTTTGATACTTTTTTTTCCTAAATTACTGTTAACTATTTTATATACATTTTGCGACGTGGCGATTGAACTTTGAAATCGATCGAAACACGAGTTAGAAAATTTAAAACTGGTCCGAGATTATACGAGAGAAATTGTATAAATACTCTCTCTATACGCGTTATATAATGAATCTTTTTTCAAAAAAAATAACTTTGTTTTATAATATAAACCCAATAAAAATAAAATAGCCGTGAAATACGTAGAAACGGTGTAAAAAAAATTTCAATACAATCCAAGTGGCTTGAAAATCGTTTAAATTTCTTAGAAAATTTAAGGCGAACGCGTCTTCTCGCGTTCGCGTTGCTTTTCTATTTGAATTTAACGAGTGTGTACACATGCACGTGAATTCGCAAAATAAATAAACGTGAATTAACGGACGCGAACTTTCCAAACACCGAATAAACGGTTTAATAATAATAATTTTAAGTAAATATACAATTCTTATAGAGTAATAATTATTATAATGAATGGGTAACGGAAATACATGGAATATACACGGTGTGCTCCGTAAGTCCGTGAGTATCTCCGCAGTGGCGATAGAAAAAAATTTTTAAAATCAATTTTTCGACGGTTATGTATATAAAAAAAAAGATATAAAACACAACACTAAAACAAAAAATTAACCCGAAAGAAACAATTTTGTTTTTCGTTACGTTAATAATAATAAAGAAAAACGTTTAAATTAAATGAAATTTTACTCTGTAGTCGTTAGCAGGCAATACGAACAATTTGAAAATGAAGTACACGGTGCCTTTCAATTGGCCGGTTATGTATCGAAGAAACCCCCCTCGTTTTTTTTTTATAATACCTGAGGTGTACGTACAACCTTATAAAACGGGTTAAAGTATAGTTAAAAAAAAAAAAAAAATTCCATCATGATTTCTTGACGTCGCGTTTAAGTATTTATTGCTTCTAACATCGAATTCATCCGGTTTTCCAATGTTTTTCAAAATCGTAATTGTCCAAAAACGAATTATTTCCTACACTGACAACCGCGACGAGTTCGTCGGATATTTTTATTTACACATACACACATATTACTTTTATACGGCCCGGGGAATGTTGGAAACGGCCTGTATAAAACTTTGCGCGCCCGAGAAAAAGAAAACAACTGAAATGACCGCTCCCGGTATAACGACGAGACTTATGGAACACACTCTGTATAATTTATAATATAATTATATACGATTCGAATATTTATCGGTAATATCGTAAAATGTCTTTTTATTCGTAGTAATAATAATATCGAATAATACAAGCGGTAACGTTGTAATATTCGCTGCGTTTAGTGATGCGGCTGTTAGGTTCGATTCGCCCGTCTTCGGCCATCACCTGTCGTCCGAACACGGTTCGTTGAGCGGTTCGCTGTCCGAGTATTGGAGAAGTCGCATGCTGCGCGTACTGCACGCGTCGGAACCGGCGCCCCCACCGCTGCTGCTGCCGCCGCCGCCGCCGCCCACGCTACCGATCATAGCGCCGTACCTGTTCCGGGTTGACGCGCCGTTGCCGCCCAATTGCGAACCGTCCGAACCCTTACGACGGCCGTATTCGGTGACTGTCAAGCCGCCGCCCCCGCCGCCGCCACCGCCAACGCCGGTAATCGAGTCGCTCGCGGATCCCCAACAGCACCACCGACATATGATCCGCTTGAACGCGAACCTAAAGTCTTTGCTGAACAGCGCGTAGATCATCGGGTTGATGGCGCTGTTGCAGTAGCCCAGCCAAAACATGACGGAGAACAGGGTGGGCTGTATGCACGTCGGACAGAACGCGCGCACCAGGTACATGGTGAAAAACGGTAACCAGCACACGATGAAACCGCCGACGATGATGCCCAGCGTCTTGGCCGCCTTTGTCTCCATCCGAAACCGTTTCACCTGCGCTTTGATGTTCCGTTTGCCTCCGCCCATCATCTTCGAAGTGAACTTGGACTTGTTGTTGTTGTTGTTAGTGGAGCCCATCGTCTCGCCGCCGCCCGCGACGCCGCGTCCTTCGCCCGTCAAGCCGCTCGTCGAATCGTCGTACGACGGTGACGGCGATAATTGGTCCTTGTTGGCCGACTCGGACACGATCGACCCGGAATTGGGCCGGACGCCGCCGCCGTGATGGTGCTGGTGATGGTGATGGTGGTGATGGTGCAACAGGTGGTTTTCGACTCCGCCGCCCGGTGACGATGTCAACAGGAGCCGCGAATGCGTAGACGCGGTGTCGCCCGCGCTGCACCGCCGGTGTTCCTTACGGTTGCCGGAAACGCGGAGCTGACACGCGGACGAATCGACCGTCACGGACCTGACGGTGGCCGACCGGTGGTGGTACGTGTCGGCCGCCGCGGTGTAGTGCACGGCGTACAGCGGACTGGAACTGGTCGGCGACGTAGTGGACGAAAACGAGCTCCGCGATTTTTGGCTAAGCGTCTCGGGCGGCGAGTTGCCGTTCGCGTCCGTCGTCGCCGTGGTCGTGGTCGTCTGCACGGTGGTCGCGGCCGCCGCGGCCGCCACCGCCGCCGCCGCCGCGCTAATGCAATCTGAGCTCGGATAGCTGACGCTGATCTTGATCCGCTCGTGATTGCTACGTCTGACCGACGGTCGTCGGCTGTTCGGACGGTTCACGTCCGGCGATCCACCGCCACCGCCGCCGCCGCCGCTCGTGCCGTTCACCGGCGTCGTGATCAACGGCGACGCGTGTTGTTTGAACGACGATCCGCGGCCTCGGTGTATGCGCAACGTGAGCCGCTGCTCGTCGAACCGGTTGCCGAACGTCCGGCGGCTGCGCATCGTCCGGAACCCCTGGTTGATCGCCCGGGTCGTGTGCACGGCCGCCTTGTAGATCCGCCAATAGAAGAACAACATGACCAACATCGGTATGTAGAACGAGCCGAGCGCCGAGTACACCACGTACCACTTGTTGTTGGGCAGCTCGCATATCCACGGGCACGGCGGCAACGTCTCGCGCTGCGGCCGGCTCGTCTCGTTCCGGTACAGCTGGTTCCGGATCAGTACCGTGGACGCTTCCGTCCGGATTTGCGTGTCCCGCCAGCCGACCAACGGTGGCAGACAGATGACGAAGCTCAGCACCCACACGATCACCACTAGGACCTTGGCTCGGAAACTGGTCATCAGACTCGGATACTGGACGGGCCGGGTGACGGCCAAGTACCTGTCCAGCGATATGGCGCACAGGTTCAGGATGCTGGCCGTGCACATCCACACGTCCACGGCTAGCCACACGGAGCACAGGTAATCGCCGAACAGCCAAACCTGCAAAACGTATACAAACGTAACGTATTATATTATTTCACTCGCGGTCGTTTGTACGGACGAGAAAAAGTTTCGAAACGTCCGGGAAATTAAGTGTATCCATTAAGCGATTTCCCGCGTGCGCGAACGGGGGGAGGGGGACATAGGCGCGTTTTACATTTTTATGTAATCGCGAGATATGACGCGTAGCACTTTTCTACGAGTAGTTACGAACAAAAAAACCTAACTGGGTTGTAATTTGATTGTATTGCATCGGTTGATTATAGTTACAGGTCGATGTATAACGCGTGATCGTGCGCAGGCTTCCGTTGCTGATCATTAATTAAACGTGTGCCCCAATAAACCGTTGGGTGGTCTTTGACAGATAATCAAAACCCTAATTTACAAAAAAAAATTTCTTAAATTTTATATTTACATTAATAACATATTATTTAAACATTAATTTGTATTTCCACATTTTTACATATTATTATAGTAAAAAAAAAGTTACGTTTTAAATTTTATAATTCCAGTCTTCTTTTTCCCAGTATTCAAAATTACTAATAATTATTCGGAGTCAATTTCAGTATCAATGAAATGTAGGTATTCTATAATACACCTAAGTATATAATACTCAATATCATGATGAAGATAAGACACAATGAGTGGAGCTAATAATTTATAGTTGTTTGTTGTTACTCCTGTATACATTTTTTTTTAAATTTATTTCGTTATTTAGTGGATCTCATAATATATATATATAGGCGTCTTTTAATGTTTTCTGTGCCTATTGTTTAAAATATACAGACGATTTCAAAAGAAAAGCCATTGAAACTAGACGAATTTCGTAGTATTAATAAATACTTTTTTTTTGAGTGCGAGTAAAAAAACACAAATTCCTTGTAATTTTATCGCTATTTGCTCTTATTATCTGAAAATAAACATTTCACGTTAATTTATTTTACAATTAATTATTTAGCTAATTATTTTTAAATCACTATTATATTTACAATTGAACGAAAAGAATAAAATATACGAACAAGTAAGAAGTATAAAACACACAAAATATATAATATTAAATAAATATAAATATTACGTTTCGAGTGAATATCGCAAAATATTTAACAAATATTTATTATTTTTCTGGAGAATGTTTTTCATTTTACTTCGAACCCGTATTATATAATATAATAAAATGTCTTTAGAATGCTTAACATGCGAAATATTCGAAACAAAAGTTTCATTTTTAATTTTTTTTTCATGTTCGTGACGTGTTTGTACGTATTATGGAAATTATTGTCTCACATATTGTTAGGATTCCAGATTTTAATGTCTTGATAAAAATTAAATAATATGTTAGTCTGCTTTTAAAAAATTCGTTGATTACATTGAAAACTCGGTAAAAGGAAAACGTAACATTTTTCATTTAAGAACAGCTAAAGAACAAAATAATTTGTGATCTAAAAATTCTTGAAAATACAATAAATATGTTTTTTTTAAATCGATAATTTTTTTATATTTCTATAGATAAAATGGATATATAGAGAAATTTCAAACAAATAATTAAATCAAATTTAAATAAAAAAAATTTTTTTTTTATAAATGATTTTTAATCTTGTGCAATAATTATATATTTCATGGCATATGCGTAAAAAAGACGATTTATAAATAACGTCTTTTAGTCTGACATTGGGATTGGCTATAATACGATTTATTTTTTTATAAGGAAAAATCAAATATACATTAATACGCGCACAATAGAATAAAATGAAATAAAAGCGGAGCACAAGTGTATTGATTGGCCCGAATAAAACAACAATAATATTCCGTGAATTATGTGATTCATTCTTTTATGATTCCTGATTTTTTTCTTCTTCTTCTTCTTCTTATTATTATTTTTGAATTTCTTTATTATTATTATTTTTTTTTTTGGCCTGAAATCAATTCGACATTTAATTACTCTACCAAATGAACTGGTTGAAAGATCAACACACGATATTCATTTTCACGCTCTTATATTATCATTTGTAACCGCTACGGTAATAATGTATATATGTGTATTATATCTATATGTATGTAGTTAAAACACAAAAACCGGTAATTTCGAATATATTTTCTAAAGTTTAAATCTTGGAAACAAAAAAAAAACAAAAAACTCTTTGTTTTTTCGAATTCGTTTATTCGTTTAATCGGATTTCTGCCGAATGACTCGATAATTCGTAATAATATCTATTTTCATGCAGAATTTCCGTTTATTTCGCATGAATTGAAAACGCCTATACGTATATTGTATTGAATTCGAAAAAGCTTTTGAAACGTTATATGTGTGTGTGTATTACGCGTCTAGTCCGATTCGGATAGGGCGATGAGAGGGAGAGAATAAGGTAAAACGTACAGTGACAGATATAGAATAATAATAAATATTAAATAAAACTTTTTGTTTAGAGCCAGATAGTTATTTGAGAAGTTATTTGTCAGTGATCAGTCAATTTCTCATTGGAAAACTTTGGCAGACTCTCGACTATCGTCTGTGCAATTTATATAACGTACCTATATCGTGAGTGTACACTGTTCGCCTCGTGGACCGTCCGAAACGACGGCAAAGAAATGATATTTATAGTGTACGAGGACAGCGGCGATGGACGAGTAGATTGAACAGATTGAAGAAAAAGTATATATATATATATATTATAAACGCAACGACGTATGACACTCGAAAATACAGTAAATAATATACTTATTATATAGATATGGAGGTATATAAAAGTTTTTTATTTTTAGATTCAGTACGTAGTGAAAAATACGAGAATCGGAGATATACGTCAATTTATTATTATTATTATTTTTTAAAATATATTTTCGTATAACATAAATGGTTTCCGGAATTAGAATAATAAATCTTTGTACTGCTTCTCTTGTAATTAATTATTACGCGAAATCAAAACGAATACGTTACGATGTGACGAGCCGAACCAAATATGATTGAAACAAAAACCAACTACTGTAATTGGGGATCTATTGATTATCACCAGTTTTTCCGGTGTTTCACAAACTGATTTTCGACGCTAGTTGAAATGTGGTCGAAACGAAAATACTCGTCTGGCCGTATTCTGTTTTTCGATACTTTGCTGATGGTCAAATCGCTGTACTAGTATGCCATCGTTACGTTTTTGAAATTTATAATTTAAATTTCGATTCGAAGAAATCGCCTTACCGTCGTAATACATTTCTTGTATTTTAAAAATTGGTCTTACACTCATAAATGTTTTTAATCCGTGACCGGGTCCTTTCCAATGATTCTAATTTGTATACATTTGTACAATATTAAGTCAGGCGTTAGCGTAACCTAATAACAATTTGCGATGATATTCCATTGTCAAATTTAACGAAATTCGTCCATCTCTCGCGTGTTAAGCTATAGTGCTAACCTATCACCTGAACTACGTTCGCCGATATTTATATTTAAGTCGAAAATCTACGAGATTTCGAAGCACAATATGATAATAACGTATAATTTAATGTTATTTCTTCAATAACGAGATTCGTTGACAAATTATGTTTATTGAAAAATAAACTGACGATTGATAGAATAATATATTTTTTGTATTCATTCTGTGTTAGGTATGTATTAATATTATTTTCCATGAGTGAATAGCGCAGTGCTTTTTCACAAATAATTCCAATTTTTACCTTTGACTTTCATATTTTGTTGAAAGAAAATCGTGCAAAGCAAATATTCTTTATTTGATACTTTTTCAATTTTCAAAGTAGATTTATTGAGGGAACGGAAAAATTACCGAAGAATTAAATATAATTTCACATATTCGAAATTAAATACTGAAAAAAACATGCAATTTTTATCAATCGATTATTTTAATATTATATATATATAATATGTACATCCAATTTTTTTATTTTTATAAACAATTTAATCAGTTTTGAGTTTAGTTTTTTTAATACTTTTTAAGTCATAAGCATGTCGTTACGTTTATCGATTCTAATCGGTCTATAATTATAAAATACAGTCAAACTACACTACACGGTTAATGCAATTTCGGTTCAGTGAAATCGTTTTAACGATAATATTATATGATTTTAAAATTTTAACAATTTAATTGAATTATCCATTATTTTTAATAGTTTTTGTTTTGTTTTTTTTATGTTTTGCGTTTTATGCCTTTTTACGTATTATATAAAAAAATATTGTTTTTCACTTTGACGATTTAACGTTCCGCATGACTCGTAATCGACATTTTTACACTGGCATATAACTCATAATTATCTTTTATTATTCTTGAAAAGTATAAAAGTAGTGGTGAAGTTTTAATGCATTCGATTAATTCGAATTCACGTGTTTACGGTTTAACCGAAACATTTTAAACATTTTACGTTTTTTTTTTCGAAATGATAAATTTTCAAGAGATCCAGAGATTATTAATTCTTAAATAATAATTATCTATATGTGATATGCGTGTGTTTTGTCGTGCAAAAACAAGTTAACACGAAATAAGTGTTTTTCCATTTTCAAAAATTAAATACATTTTTTAATTTACGGCAAAAAAAAATAATATATATATGTATGCATAATATATATTCGAATATTATATTTATTTGTTATTTGTATGTTAACGTGGTAGATCGTGCATTATATGTTATTATCGTGTCCCGATCTTACCAAAATATATAAAACGTGAAAAACATCGGAAAACGTGTAAGTTATTAAAAAAAAAAAAATAGAATAATAATAATGAATAATTCATAAATAAAAAAAATCTACACGATTGATATCTCAGAAAATAAACCACGAAACACGTGAGTATAATTATTCAGAATCTAAAATCAAATTAAACGTATTCAATACAGCGCGTTTTACACATAAAATTAAAATATATAAAACAAAAATCGAAATAAATATTATGCGATTATTATGTTCAGGTGAATTTTGGAATTGAACTTTCACTAATAAATGTGATCTTGCTTAATAAATAAATAAGTCTCGTTTAATTTATTTCACACAGAAGAATCTCGGGTGGTTAGATTAAAAGTAAATAAATATTATTAAAAATAAATTGAATACTAATTTAAATACCGTTGAAACATTTTTATTTTTTTGCGATACAGGATTTTTTTTTTTATTACATATTAAATTATATTTAAATATATTTTTTCGTCGCATGATTATTATTATTATTATTATTGCGGAATGTGTGAAATATCGGAAATTAAATTATTACGAAATAAAATATATTTTAAAAGTTACGGGGTCGGGAAATAAGAAAAAAAAAAAGAAAAGAGAAGAAAGAACTTAATTATATAGCCATGTAAATGGGTCATGGATTTTTATTCTCTTTTTCTTATTATTTTCTTTTTTTTTTTTTTGTGCGGTGGATAGGGGACACGGAAAATGTTTTATCGGTTCATTGAAATATTATGTACACCGCGTTTCCATGAACAGTCATAAATTCAAGATGATAATATTATATAATACATATTATATACACAAGCTCTCGGCACAGGAGTTTATAATTTTTGTTTTTTTTATATTTTAAAATTAATTTAGATTTATTTTCCGTCCGTCGGGAAATTATAAATCAACATTTATCCACTGCTTTTAATCCGCTACCACCACTGTAATTTATTATTGTACTGACGATACGAAAATCGGGGATCCAGAACAATATATCGTTTATGGAGCTATTTTTATTTTTTAAACGGGATTTTTTTATTATTATTTTTTTTCATTTAAGGAGGCCGAGAACGGAGTTTTTTTTTAAAAAACATTTCTTACCGCGGTGCTGGTTTCTCTATTCGTCGATTTTCTCAACGCAATTTTTTATATACGCTATTACGCTGGATTTTTGTCCACGTAAACACAAGGGTTTTGGATTAAAAAGCAAATCCGCAAATCGTTTTATAATTGATTCCGCGATACGGTATATGGTATTGAAAACATTTGAAACGATTTGCAAAATAATTCGATAACGCGGCTCGTATATAATACTATTGACGTCACCGTTACAATTAAACGTATAAATAAAAAAAAAACAGGGATCGTTGTTCAAATAAATACGACTAAAAATAAAATATTTAAAACTTAAAACGGCGTTTTTAAATTATTTCCTTTCGGCAACTATGCATAATAATATAACTGATATTATTACAAGACTTGTGGTTTTCGAAGAAACGAAGAAATTGAATCGATCCAACGAATGGGAAATCTGCATTCGTAATAAGCGCGTTATAATGTCATCCGTCAAGTCGATAGAAATAAAATAATTAATATCGTGTAAAACGACAATACCTATTACAGGACAATCGTAGTACGCTCGCATCATATCGACAGAATTTTTTTTTTCTTTTCAACAATACGCTCTTCGTAAACGAGAATCGACGAGTATAATACAATTCCTAATATAATAACGTGTTCGTTAAATAATTCAAACGGTGAAAATATCTAAAAACGAAAAGAATAATTTCTGTTATTATTCGAACGGTTTTACCGCGACCGTTTTTCTAAAATGTGTTACAAGCTTCGTTCATACCGCTGTTTCGGATTATTAGTCTGACGCCGTAGCCTTTGAAGCTCCTCTAATAAATAGCATCAACATCCGATTCCGTCTACTCCGCTGTTTGTTCTGTAGCTTTTCAAAGAAAACAAAGAGATCGATACGTG
Organism: Chaetogeoica ovagalla; assembly: GCA_032441825.1. Classification (NCBI taxonomy): domain Eukaryota; kingdom Metazoa; phylum Arthropoda; class Insecta; order Hemiptera; family Aphididae; genus Chaetogeoica; species Chaetogeoica ovagalla. Next base: position 12,645,365 of record CM063727.1, read on the forward strand.
TGCCCTTTTTATTAAACATTTTCCATATACATATTGACCTGAATTTTACAAATCGGCATTTCTTAATTTCGTTCGATAATAATTCGTGATATAACGGTTGACGAGTCTGTATTGAAAAATATAAAATGCTTTTTATATATTTTACATTACACATTATATATTGGATTGAAAAAAAATATAAGGTAAGGAAAAATATTAAATTTCGATTATTTATAGCGTGTATAACTTTACGGAAATCGCTAAAAATAATATTGTTCGAATAATTGTCGAAGAAAACAAGAAGGAAACTGGACCGTACCGAAATTGAAAAACATTTTTTCTAATCAAGACGGAAATAAAATCACGTCGTATATTCGCGATGATAATAATATGTATTGTGTACGCCGCACACGCTTTGTTAATCGATACGCGAGTGGTGCAAATATACTTGTCAACAAAATGAAAAAAAAAAAAACGTATTTTACACGGTAGTTGCCTAAAACGTTGACGATTTCATTTCAATAATAACGCGTGTATGTGTGTGTGTGTGTTATTAACATCGTTTGTAAAGCATTTCATCTGGTACGAGCACTTTTGTAATACTCGTTTAAACACTTTTCCTCACGAACATTCGGTATAACAACGAGTATTTTAAATACGGTTTGTCGGTTTCGACTACGACAACTTTTGTGAATGCGCGCGCGTTCATTCCTAAAATATCGCTAAAAGTATTATTATATCATATAACTTACGTAAACTGTAGACCGTCAACTGATACGGGAAAACGTCATCGTTTTTACTTTACACTTTTACCAATAACTCTTCGCAAAGTTTAACAATAAAATATTTTTATCTGCCCGAAGCTTTCTTCTTATCGTAATGAATATAATATTATAACGGCGTATGATATGAAATTAACTAATCGGCCAACAACTACGATCACAATAAACGACGACATTTATTTCAATTGATTTTAATATATTAAATATAACGGACCAAAACGTTATTTAGCATTAGTCGTGCGTAGTTTTATAAAAACATTTTATTAATATTGATTGGTCGTCATATATATTTTCGTATACGAGCGCTTAAACGTATATATTGAAAATAAAAACCGTTTACTACTCGGTACAAATTAATTTTGGGCTCAAAATGAATCCATTTCGAACGGAATAATTAATGTAATCGAAATTTTTTTTTTTCGCGACAAAGTACTAGTGATATGTAAATTTTATTTGTAGATAGATATTTTTATTCTTTTATTTTTTTTTTTTTAATTCGAACTTTCATCGATTCCCCGAAGTACACTGCAAATCTCTCTGTTTGCAGTTATCGAAAAATCCCAATAGAATACTTTCATTTGGAATACATTTAATTATTTATGGGATACGTTACACATATTTGCCGAGTTTTATTGAATGAATTACACAGAAATATGTTAAGTGACATTTTTCCATTATTGAAAATTAGTTTAAAAACAAAATGATTTATATATATATATACGTATAGGGAATTTGTTTTTACATGAATTTGCTATATATTTTAATAAGTACTTATAATATATCAAAATTTTTTTTATCGTTCATAATTTAAAACGTGAAAAAAAATAAAACAGTGTTTTGAAAAATTTTGGTTTTTTCCAATTCGTTTGATTTCATACACATTTAAAGAAAATATTTTTTAAACACGCTGTATAATATGTTTAATTTTTATGCAGAAAATTCATTGTAGCAATGAAATCTCTTTATTTACAGTCCATTGTAATATTCCATGGTATGACTGTTCTAAGATGAACGTTTTTGCTTTTTTCCTGGACTGTAAAATATTCAAATCGAGTCAATTAATCGAGTTTATTTTTATGAACTTTGAAAGAGTGAAAAGGTGACGAGATAAAAAGCCGTATGCAAATGTATGCCATTTTTTATTTGTGACGCTCGCGATGAAAAATTGTTTTCGAGAATTTCCATTATTAGGTATTATTTTTTTTAATGTTAGGACCGTTGCCGTTGTTGTAACGTATTCACGAATACACTAGTTATAAACACTGAATACAGAAATAATGTTGGATAACGTTTATTGTAGGGATGATCGATTTCGATTTTATATATATATATATATATATTTGTGTGTGCATATAAAAATGTTAATGTTTAACGTTTCAAATGTGTCGGCAGAGACTATATATAATAATTCATTTTCATTCTTTTCAAAAGGATTTATGCGGATTTTCGTTAGAACACACGTATAATACGAGTATATTAAAACACATAATCGATTCAGAAATAATATAGAGTCGTTGTCGAAACAATTCGGAAAATATAAAAATAACCTCTACATATTATATTTTTAGCACTTATCGAAATTCTTTACTAATTGAATAAGAATATTTTTTCCGCGAGTAGGCGATAGTCGTTTTGGTTTCGAAACGATCTCGATGCGTTTTCGTTTTGATAGTAAATCTAAAATATATCTCATTTTAAAAACGATCCGAAAATTGAGCTCAGCGATGATGACCTTCAAAGTATTCAATTCAAAAGCATTAGTGTACGGAAGAGTAAATTATTTTCGAAAATAGCAGAAAATACGTTTTGTTTGAAAAATTTCGCATTGAACGCCGGCGCGTTGTATTCGGTGAATTTACTCGAAAAACTCTGGGAAATTGTAAAAACGGTAGTATAACGTTTGAAATGGCATAGATCCGATTTCCTAACGATAGAAATAAAAGTCCATTCGAGAAAACTTTCTCTACAGAAATTCCTGTTTTCGTATACGAGAAATGATATAACAGACGAAAACAAAACGAATCGCGTAATGTTGAACAACTCACAATGTTCGTTGTCGGCGATATATTTTCGCAGCGTGAATCGTTTTCGTTTCTCATATATAAATATTTTGGAAAATAAAATACACAGAACAGGCGTTAAAGATTTATTTAAAAGTGGTATTTTCAGTATAATATTATATGCCGACTACGTATTTAACACGCGCTAAATCGTTTACCGATTATTTGATATATTTTGTATTATCGTATAACACAACTATAACAAATAAACGCGTTTTAAAATATTTCTGTTTCATGATACAACGCCATTTCATAATACCACCACCTTCTAACCAATTATTTTAAAAGTTTTAACAAATTATTTTGTAATAGATTTAAATTCCAGCTTAATAAATTTATTTGTATTTTTCGTCATTCCTACTCGTATACCTTTCATAGTATTTAATTCTTGACTATAATTTACTTGTGTTAATAATTCTATTGTGATTCGTTCCAAATACATGTTCTGCTAGTGGAGATTTAACGTCTTCTTGATTTCTAATATTTCTTAAATGTTCTTTAAACCTAATATCTATATTTCTTCTAGTTTGCCCTACACAAAATTTATCGTAATATGAGTACATACATTACCAATACTGTAATATAATAATACCCGATTTCTGATTTTCTTGTAATTTATATTTTGCACTACCAATAAGGCTTTTTTAATTGTTATTTTTTGATGATACATTTTCTATGTTATATTCCTTAAATTTCTTTTAAATTTGGTTTGATAATTTTGGGATGAATTAATAATTAAAGCTGCTCTTTTTTTTATCTCTGTCGATTTCACTTTTTCAACTACTCACTTCATTTACTTGTTTTGTCCATTTATGTTTTTCAACTAATCTTAGAATCATGTCTTTTTTTTTGTATCCGTTGAACGTAGTTATTTTTATTATTAAATTTAATTCTTTGTCAAAAGCGTCATTATCCATTGGGATATTTATTAATCTATATATCATATTATTCCATGCCGACATTTTGTGTTTCCAATTATGACTCGAGTTCATCTGAACGTATCTATATATCAAATTTTTAATTTTTATTTATTCTATTAATCAGAAAATCTAAAAACAAGGTAATTTTCCATCCGTTTCATTTCGATAAGTAAATTTGACTGATGTGTTATTGTGAACTTGTTTAAGAAAAGTGTCTAAATTGAATTTAAAACACGTATTAATCAAATAAAAGTAAATATATTCTCGTGGAATTGAGTTTTTTCATTTTATTACAATATTCAATTTATTAAAAAAAAAAAAATTCCTTTTAAAGCGTATGCGTACGAGTTCATATCGTAGCCAATTTATTATTGTCAGTCGCATATATTGTCTACACGAAAATCGTAGTATAAATCGCAAATTCGTCTCGTGGTGTTTATTACAAATGGAAGAAATTTATTCTCTCGATTTTTTAAATTTTTTCTTTATTATCATTTCAGCGAAAATATTTTATAAATATATACTCGTATATAAGTTATTTTTTATATTTAAATATTTAATAAATTTTTTTTATTTTACACGTATTTCATTCTCGCACACAGTATAAATATTTCCTAAACACTAAACTATTTTATTATTATAATAATAACATAAATATCAATAGCACGTAGTTTTTTTTTTTACAAAATCAGTTTAAAAAAACTATATATATGTATATATTTTATTCCGTCATATAATATTGTTTATTAAACGCGGTTCGCTTCGTTTATTATTATGAAACGCTTTTGAGGTGAAAAAAAAAGAGGAAGAAAAACCGAGGAAAAAGAAATCCCAAACTGTTTAAAAATTTCTCGTGACAAAGAAAGTTTTCAAAACTTAAATGTCGTAAAAATATTCGGTTCACAATATTATTTTTACGAGGGAAAAAAAACTTGCCCGGTTCAACGAATATTTGCGTACACCAGTCAAAGTCTTTTGGTTATACGAAAATTATTTAAAACGAGAAAGCGCTGTTTTGGTATAAAACACACACCCACACACATCTTACGTATTTTTTTTTTTTTACATACAAATTTATACGTACAATCACGTGTTTTGTATATATATATATATATATTACACGTAAATATTAAATATATATATATATATATATATATAAACACGACGCACACGCGTATAATTTAATTTTCGGTCGCAGTATTTCTTAGACGGTACACATTTTTGTTTTTCTGAGCCCGAAGGTGTGTGCACAACGCGCGCGTTTTATCCGCACGTTATTTATTCTAATGAAATAATAAAATTCGCCGAAAAATAAACGAGTTTAAAATAAAGTCGGTCCAGATTAGTACATAATAATATATATATATATTGATCAATATAATTTATTCACCGTTGTATACAGGGTGCGCGAACGGTTTTGTATGGCGCGAATATCGTTAACAATATTTTCAAAACGCATTTAAAATAACGATATCTCATCGATATTCATTGGGTTTTTAAAAACATTATTTTTTTTTAATTCCCTCCGATTAATTTAAAACGTTTATTTACGCTTTTTTTTGCGAGCACGCGCAAAATCGATTTACTCTTATATACGTTTACTGCGTAGTATTAAACGCGAAATTATTATTATTTTACTGGATTTTAACCAAAACGATACGATTAGAGGAAATAGAATTTATTTATTTAATATACGCCGTAGTGCAGTTGACCAGTCGGATTCGTTGGTTGTCCAGTATGAAACCGATATTGTATACGTGTTATAAACGTAACGTTTTGAATTCTTAGAACAACGTTTGGTGGGATTATATTTTTCGGAATGGAAATTCATTAGGATTTTTGAAATGGTCGTGTTTGTTACGACGAACTTCGTCTATAGTAATTATGTTTTTTCTTTTTGAAAAATCCATTTGATTTCGAATTTTTTTTTATGGACGCGTCCGGGTGTAATTTATAAAATTTTGCGCATATACTACGTATAGAGATATAGCCCCGTGCGATACTGCGCCGTGAAATATAATATAATTAAAACGTATGCGCAAACATCGAACGCGATAGATATAATACATTAGCATTATATCATCCGTTCATTTGAATGAGTACTCGAAAATTGTAAGTTATTTTTGAAAAATATTCGAGTTTTGTGGGAATATCACTACTCGCTCACATATTACATTACAATATTACGCGTTGACTGTTATACATTTACGAACTCGGAGAGATAATGTTTTTTCGCTCTTTCGTTTAAGAATTCTTCTACCCCGCGTTATTTGTTTTTCGTCTATAACCGATTAAAATGTTATCGGGTGAAAAAAAAAAAAAAAAAAAAAAAAAAACAAACAATAAACCATAAACGATTTTCAGCGTACACATACATGTTTGTCTTTAATTACGAGTTGAATAGATTTCCGGAGTAATATAAATCCGTCCACCGGCGTACATGCGCGTATTGAACAAGTCGTTTTTAAGAAAAAAAAAGCCAACGTTGCCTCGTATAACTTTTAAAGACGGCCGTGACTTATTCAGAGGCTGCGAGCGAAAAGTTAACGACGAGATCGAGAGGAAAAGTTTCGCGGGAGCTATGTTTTGAATGCGAAATCTTGTCTGCAGGTGACAAAGAACACACACACACACACACACACCTTTTCTTTTACTCGTCAGTACACGCGCACGAGTGTAGTAGTACAAGTATAAATCTAAAATATTGTACACGATTCCGATACGCACAAATATTTTAATACATTATTATGATTAATATTATTATTATTATTATAATAAATTATAATTGTTGTATTATCGTTGTACTCGACAGTTCGTATTGTGTACATTATGTGCGCGGAAAACAATTTAATTATCAAAGACGATGACGACGGTAATACAATTAATAACGAATACATATTATAATATAATTTGTAATATTCTCGAACATCTAATCGTGTGTGTGTGTATATAGCCGTTGAGAATGCCGTTGTAAATTATACTGAAAATACAGAAGAAAAAACGTCACCCGAAAAAAATTAATTAAAATTATGTCCTGCTTTTATAAGGAGGTATATGGGCAAAATTCTGTGCATATCTATAACGTATTTGAAGGAAAGTCGACCACTACTCTTCCTTTTTACCGTTTACTACAATTAATTTGCGACAGAATAAATAAATTAACGATGTTGTTAACTAAAAAAAAAAAAAGAAATGTACGCGTGCAATCGTAATATACTTAAAAATTATATTTGAAAAAAAAATAATAACAAGCAAACTACCGCATAATGTGCACTAATATCGTATAACTCAAGTGTGAGTGAATGCGGACATTTCCTCTTTTCGTCTTACACACACGAAACATAGCAAAACAGACGTTTTCTACTTCCAACGTACCTACCGATCGATCTATTGGTGCGATATCATATTTGAATTCGTCGTGAAGTCTACTCGAGATCGACTTTCTTTAATTTTTTTCTCATGAGTCCTTAAAAATTAATTGAACAATTTTAAAATAAAAAAACGGCCAATAATCAACTTTTAACACGATAAAAAAATAATGAAAAAACGATAAAGTCGTTCTATAGTAAAATTCACGACGACGGATTCAAATCCGTTTTCGAATTTCTTAACGCATCACTAAATCGATCGGTACGTTGGAAGTAGAAAACGTTTATTTTGCTATGTATCATGTGTGTTAGACGAAGAGAGAAAACGCCCGCTTTTCAATCCCCTCAAGTGCGATTGAAAAGAAATTACACGTTAATAATACGCTATTTATAAGGAATTTTAATACAGTCGAACTTTGTATTATTGTATTGCGATTGCGTCCCTGTGGGGAGATGTGACATTGTCTCCGGTAGAAATATTTCCCACGTAAGTATAATATTATATCGATTTGTTCCATAAGTACACCGGTGAATTTCTAGGAAGAAATAAAAACAGTACAAAAACATTTATCGATTTTACATTGTTTCCTAGTATTATGCAAATAATATTCGTAATATACAGAACCGAACAGATACGTATCTGTAACTGGCGTGTTCTCGGTAACGATCGTATTATTTATATTACGCAACATAACACATATTGTATTAAAATATGTTTTGACTAATATTCTATTGCCGTGGTTTATCGTTCGTTTTTAAAGTTTTTCTTTTTTTTTTTTCTTAAATTTAATACGACTAAATTTTAATAATACAGCGCAGTATACAGTAAGGCGTGGACCAGTAGCTTAACTAGAAAGGAAGAAAGAAGTCAACGGCGTCAGACATTTAATTCGTGGAATAATCCTTATTCAGAGTAGGCCGAAATCGGGGAAATATTTTATGAATACAACGTCACAAATAGAGGAAAGCCGGTCGACGGCAAACCGAAACGAATAGGAGCGAATAAGAGAGGAACAAGAGACGCGTAAACAGTAATAGATATGCGTACACGCAGAATCTTTACTATCGGGATATAACCTTCCTCGCGAAAAAAAATGCTTAATCGTCTGCAGAAAATACAAGCGGGAAGAATTAAAAATAATTTAATATTGTTAAAAATAACGGACAACGCGAACTACGAATGTGAAGAGCCGCACTTGCTTCAACGTAAAATATCAGATGTAAAACGAAGGATTTTATAATTGGATTATCAAAGAAATTATTGGATACCCGCAGTGACGTTTAGAGATCTGCGATTAACTGCACGAAAAATAATCGTAAAAAAAGCTGACAACGTTACTTGTAATTGGTTCGAAAATCTGAAAATACAAGAAACGGGTTGGGAGGGAATCAATTGAATCATTTCATCGAAGTCTTTATCTATTCAATGATACGTATAATCAAATCGCGGTCGACTATATGATAAAAAATAATATACGATTTTTTTCCTCAACTACAATATTTTGTAATTTATTTTAATATCGATTACACCGTATTATCATAATAATCGTCCGTATCTTCTTGCTGTTTTTTTTCTATTGAAGGTTGGAAATCATCAAGGTTATTTGATGTCAGGCTGTGGCAGTTTTGAATAAATCCCTGGCACTATATACTTCGAACCACTCTTTCACATTTTACAGCCAACATATCTTAGGCCTTCTTCTTTCACCGCATATCTGTCCTCGCAAAATAAGATTTAATAATTGATATTTCTCTCCTCTTAGCGCGCGTCCAAAGTACTGTAATTTTCTCAATTCAAAATAGTATTCATCACTTTTCGTTTTTTACCCATTCTTCTCAATACTTCGCGATTTGAAACTTTATATAACTTACATAATAATTACGTATAAAAAAATAATAAACTCGATTTTTCGCTTTTGTTTTTGTTTGCACTAGGGTTTTGAGTTTTCAAACACGACGCAAGTATTATAACAATACGCGAACGAACGTTATATTATAATTTTAAACTCGCATCGTAATAATCGTGATATTATACGCTATTTCGCGTATATATTTCTTTTTTAGCTCCGGAACGGGTGCGAAATCCCTATAATGTCCATTTCCGTCGCTTAGTTGTGCCACGCAGTTTTATACATACGTATTATGCGAAATGTCAAGTAGACTTTGCCTGTCTTCGCTTATATAATTCCGTTTTAATACGTTTCATAATAATTTTCTGAACGAAATTTTTTTAAAAGAATTCACCGAGAATCGATGCGATTTCCGTTTCGAATACCAAAACGATATTCAAAACATTTTATTTTTTTTTTCATGAATACTTCATTATTTTTAACGTTTATACGTGAATTTTTTTTTTAAATTAAATCGTTTTATTTATTTCCACATTGGTTTATTCATAAAGATTAGTAGAGTATTATTATTTATATACTATCGACATTAAAATTTTAATATTTCATTTATAATTCTCTCTCTCACCCGAATAAAACGGATGTAAAGTTATTTGCATATACTTTGGCTATTTAAAATTCCGAACGGGTTTTATTCAAATTCTTTTCTTTCGTAACGCTTTATTGATTTCTTATTTTGTGTTATTCAAGTCGACACTTAGTTACACTTCGGATCCCACTAAGTTGATTTAATATTTGAATACGTCATTAATCCTTTTAAGAAAATATAAATAATTTTATTTTTCATTCTACTAGTACATACTCGTGTAAGTCAATTTATGTGACATAATATGTATAATATTATGCAATTGAAAAATATAGGTTTATTTGACACGAATGCATAAAAAAATATATTTTTGTATTAAATAATTAACCCACTAATTATGTTTTTCGTTATAGTTATTAATTATTACTTGTTAAATTCACTCCGATTATATATATATTTAAACTTAAACTTATATTTTAACTTAAAAACTGTAAATAAAAATCTAATTTAATTGTTGAACTGCGTAAAAATCAGTAATTTTTGTTTAAATTTACGGATAATTTACTAGAGTGCTTTTTCAAAATTTGTTTTATCTTGCGAAACATAAAGGCCAAATAAACGATAGCAGTAGTCAGTGCAGTGAATTTTATGTCTTAAAAGTTGTTAAGACATTTTTTTGAAAAAAAGTTTAAATTTTAATATTTTATTTTAAAACCAAAGCCCAGTCAGTAAAAAAATTTAAAAAAACATTACAATTGTTTGTCCAGGGATAATACGATTATAAAACGATTTTCTGTTTTTTTAATTAATCGCTCGTACGTCGTTCGTAATTTTTTTCGTTCGAATTTAAGCTGATTCGATTTTGAATAGATTGAATCGTTATAAGACAACTTAAAACTATTATTGCGCGTAGTTTATAATATGTATATATATATATATAGATAGAATTTTGTATTTTATTACTTCGTCAGAATGTCGAATGTTGATTTATAGTGAGTGTGTATATATATATATAGTCTTGTAAGAGACAAATTTAAAATACTCTGTTGTAAATAAATTTAATAATTTCTCGAAAGAATTATTTGGCAAATAATAAATTGTTTTTCTTTATAATACACAAAACGATTAATATTTAAAAATTAATTTTCCACTTTTTTCTTTTTGTCTCTCTTTGGTTTAAGATTGTTATTTTATGATATTGTTATAAAACGTATAATAATAATAATACAAAAAAAAAATAATAATAATAATAATAATGTATATAGTATTTATTTCATGATTAAAAACTTAGTTTGAAAGTTGTTGCCGCGCTTTCGTTATAATAATAATTGTGTAATATATACGACAATACGACACGTATTTAATAATTTTAGATTGCGCCAATCAGATATGAAATATAAGTAGAATTTATTTTTGTACCGCGAGTTACACATAATAATATACACACCGCGTGCAGTAACTTTTTCCGTCTTAAACATTTTTCGCTCGGAGTGGAGATAACAGAACGTGTGTGGTTTTGGTTTTGGAACTGACGTTTTGCGGCAGAAAAAGATATTTGAAACTGTCGAAGGACGAGGAGGAGGCGGAGAATGGTATTGAGCATTTAACGATAGCTGAACACTCTGATCACTAGCCGAAAACACCTTCCTCCTTTTCCGTTCACAAACAACATTCGGTTTGTAAGTCCAACGCCGCGTATCGGTCATCTCGGGATGTGAAATTCGCGCGAATCTTATATACGTTTTCGTTCATTTCTTTTTGGCAAATTGATTTCAACGCAATTAATTTACCACAACCGCGCGCATATATTATAATAATTATTATTGTAATAATAATATCGCATCGGCGTTTGCGCGATATCGTATACTGCGGAGAGGAACAACGTGCGTCGTTGTCGTCGTCGTCGTCGGATGACATCGGAGAGATTAATGACTCCACGCGCGTATCATACGCACCTTTCATCGTGGAATCCTTTTTTTTTTTTTTTTTTACGGTGTTATTATATTTACCGCGCGAGACGTCATCGCGTGCGGACAATGCGAGAGTTGAAGCAATACACACGTATTGATTGCCGTACGCGCGCGCTAATCGTGTTTTGATTGACCGCACCGCGCGCGCTCACCACATTAACTTACACAGCGGTGAGTCCCTGCGGAGACCTTTATTCCGACATAATATCCTCGTAGTCATTAATCGCAGTAATAATATCGTGTCGCGTTGATAATATAATAATAAATTCATACGGTCCGAATGAAAATCGATTATTAATAAAGCGTGTGCGCTCTCCGCATTTTTTCCAATATACTCGAACACCTGTAAAAAAAAATCACCGCGGACTAAGATTCCGTGCTACGCAGCGCGTTTCTGCATTCGGACGGGTAGTTCAACATACTGCGTTTAGTAATGTTGAGTGTTGAACGCAGTGGAAAGAGTGTTGGACGTGGTGTGCTGCCGCGTTCAACAGACGCGTCTCTCCCCCGGACTATTTGTACCTTCGAACAATACCAAAGAGATTGCAAATTGAGAGAACACCGCAACGCTCACCGCTTTTAGCGTAACTGTAATATACTAGGGGGGAAAAGCAGTTTTTACACGCTCTGTAGAGATAACATACGGAAATGACGTTAAAAAGAAAAAAAAGAAATATATATTTTTAATTATTTTCGTATACTCGTATGCCTAATTTTGTTTTTCCGCGGCACAAGGGAGTTAGAAAAATGGCTTTGGGATACGTCAACGAGAGAATTTTCTTTTCTCCAAACGAATTGATCCGGAATAAGACCGCATGTAGTGTAATCGAATAAATAACTTGTTCTTTTTTTTTTTACGTTGGAAATGATCGATAAATCCTCGTGAATATATTGTGCGTGTGTGGACGGTCCAAATTAAATGCATGAAGGTAAATATGCATATTATATTATTATTGCACGTTTTGCGACTCGACTTCTGTTCTTGAACCGTCTTTTGAAATTTTGATGTTCTCCGGGCCAAATGATATTGACCGTCTTTAAAATTATACTACGTTCAATCTACTGATATTGATCACGGTGAAATAGATTATGGCCATAATGGATTTCGCCCGTGTTCATTCGGTTCAGCGACATATGCCACCGGTATAGCTTCGAATCGAGAGCGGAAGTTTTATAGGATCTATGAAAACTTTTATTAAAAAGTATCGGCGAAAATTATTATATTAATTAGCGGTAGCCCGTGCACATAACGCGATGGGCCGCTGCTGTTAATGACGCGGCCGGAAGAGCTTATCGACGATATGCTTTGCTTTTGTGGCGGCGTGCAGAACCCGTTTACGAGATATTAATTTATTTACGCGCAGTTTGATCACAAAACGAGTAAATCTCTTGCTTTTGACAACATTATAAACTTACTTAATGGCTATTAATATTAATCAAATAACTTACTATTATCCAATAGTCAATAATAATAATAATAATAATAATAATAATAATAATGATAAAAGTTATTTTAATTAATCCGCATTGTTTGATTTTTTTTTTTAATCGATTTTCTAATAATTCCGCGCACAATAATTAGTGTGTAAGTTGAAAACAATTCGGAATCGACAAGAATTCAATGAATTCCTGCAAAAATATTAAAATTGAAAACGTTCGTCGGAATATAGTTAGCACAAACATATTTACGCGTTATCGAATAACCAAATTATAACCGAACGAGCAGATTTTCACGCATAAAAAGGCGTCTAGTATTATTAATCGTTCGATCAACGTGAAATACTATTTGAAGATTCAGTTGAAAACTTTTGGATTTTCAAACAAGATGAAAAATTCATAAGAAACTTTTAATACTTTTTTATAAATTATAATGGAATAATTTAGACTTAATTTAATGCGCGTTGGGTGGCACTTAAGCGCGGCTTTTTAATTTTTTTCTCTCTCGTAATTCATAGCGTGTAAAATATTGTATTTTACGGATCGGGGACGAAAAAAAGAAAAAAACTACATATAATAATGCGCCGGAAATTAATGAATCCTCTGTGCGAAAATGGTGAAAAAAAAAAGAACGCCTACCTAGCAGGTACTTTGATGCATGAAAGTGACTGAACACAAAAATGGATTCACGCTAATCTTGACGCTATTCATGTTAGATCCCGTTCGAGCCGCATCACACAGTTGGTGCGTGAAAATAATGTAAATAATTGAACCATTCGTCCACCGGTACTTTTATTATTATTATTATTATTAAAATGTTATATAAATATATATAGTATACGTAAATATAAAATCAAGTCAAAAAAGTATTAAGAAAAATATATTGAAATTATGGTATTAAATTTTTTTATTTACTACCAGTTTTGATAAATATAGTTGTTATTTTCGTAGTAGTTAAAAAATAATAGCAAATTAATAATAATGACAAAAGAAAAATAAAAAATGAAAATAATTGCCTAGAGAAAATTATGAATATTACAATAAGGTGATGGATTTAAAAAATAAAAACCTGGGAAGAAATCACGTACATAAAATGAAAACAACTGATATTACGGCGTGTTATTAATAATTAATATTGAAATCGAATAATATTTTGTAAATTTTGTATATTTAAAATAATTTTAAAATTATTACTTTTAATTTCTTCATATATATTCAATTTTTCTGAAACTGAATTCATATAAAGTATATTATGTTGTGCATACTTAAAATGTCTGTCATTATATCATCTATATACGAGTATATTAAAAGCAATATTATGATTATTTTCATAAACTCGTGTTTTGTCACATGACTTAAAATGACTATGAGACACTGTAGTCATACAATACACACAGCGTAACGTATACAATTATATATATATATATATTTTTTTTTTTTGGAGGAGGAAAAACACGTATCACTGAGTAAAATCAAATTTTACGATTATTTTAATCATGGACGAAAAATGATAGGCTATTTCACGTATTATTCATTTATTGTATTTCAAATAAAACTGCATTATCATTTACCAGTATCAATATTGATAATGTCAGTTTTAAAAATCGCATTAATTTTATCACCAAATATTAAAAAAATACGTATAGTGTCTCCGCGTGGAACGTGGCACGCATAGTGGAGTTTCTTGTTTTTTCAATTTTTTTCGTTATTTAATCGATTATTTTGTGGAAAAATCAACTGCTCCTACTGTATAATATAATAATAATAATAATTTGACGTCTTTTACGCGTCAATTTTTTAGTGAGAATTTATTTACGCGTATCGTGCAAAACGAACGTTTTCTAAGTTTCACCCCGTTTTTCGTCGTCCCTGCAGTAAACTCGGCGGTTGTTTCGCGTCATCGTCATTGTGTCTCACCACCACTAACCTCCGGTCCTATTGTGTATAAATACGCACACACACACGGGTGTACTCGCGCGCGAAAATTTGGCGTTAAGTCGTTAGTGTACTCGGGCGTATATGAACTGTATTTTATGTATATTTATAAATAATAATTAATCGATTGTGTTTACTCCGTTGCGCCGGTATGACATTGAATCGTGAATACTTTGTTGTATTTGGAGACAATTCAGAGTTATTTTTCTGAATTTTTTAAATAAAAAAAAAGAACTGGGAGACGACCTTTATGGAATAGATGACGCAAACTTTTCGAAAACCCCGACCGTAAAATTTATCCACGTAAAAAGAAAATATTTCTCGTAGAGATTCCGGAGTTATTTCATAAGTTACTCGACGAAATCGAACGGTTTTATACGATTATATAAAAAGTTACTCGCATAAGTTTATGATAAATTAAAAAAAACCCACGTTATTTTAATTGTTTAATAGTGTAACCATTAAATTTATCTAATTTTCTGTGTTTATAAAATTGTATACATATATATATATATATATGTTTTGAATTTATACGTGGAGTTTCGTCGAATTAATAACTGTCTATATTTTTATAATTTCTTTTTCTTTTTTTGACAATAAATTTATAAATTTATTTATAACATTAACGTCAATAATGTTACGAATGAATTTATTGTTTTAAAAACGTATACGTTCGTAAATAATAATAAAGATACTAAAACCGTTTTGCCATATTATACGATACTCATATTGAATCCGGCGTTTTTCGAGCGAAAAATACATTTAAAGTTTACAACGTAAAGAAGAAAAAAAAAAGATGGCAGAAACCAAAACCATTAGGTATGTAATCGGTGTGAAAGAGAATACGTGGCCGAAAACGGATCCGACCGATTCAATAAAACAAGTGAAATGACAACGCGTGATGCGAGTTATCCACGACACGGCGCGTTGCGACAGCAGCTCACGTGAACTCACGCGAAGTTTTCGCGTTGAATGAATTTTTCTCAAATACACCGTAAGGAACAATATCCGCGATTTGTCAAAAAGCCACACACATACCCGAGTGCCATTTTTGCCGTTCAATGCCGGTTTACGATAATCGTGAGAGTTTAACAATATTTATAACACGGTTTATGAACTGTTAATTGAGAACCGTTGTATTTCAATTTAAGTGTTTCGGTTCAAATTTTAACTCAACATTTAAAAATAAAGTTTTATAGTTCTAAATCGGTGCTTCGAAGACTAAAACGCGCTGAAAATTTATGATCGCACATTTACACGGTTCAAAACAAATGTTTGAGTACTATGTTTAGTTCAGAGCAGTGGCTGGCGATCATACAAGATGTTCAAGGGGGCGGGGGCGAAAATGAAGTCAACTGCCTCTGCCAATGAAATATCCACATCGAAGGATAATAACAAAGAAGAGTTGTTTGAGGAGAATCTATTAAGACAATATGCGGATATAGAATAAGGAAAAACAAAGTGCATAGTGGTGCGAGATGCGCACCTGAAGGCGTATGGCCACGGCGAGGGCAAACGCGTACGACGTTGTTCGCCTCTCATCGCGGTAAAAACACTGTGTGTATTGTATTAGCAGTGCTGACGCCGTGCTCGCATATACTTCACCGTAGTTCTCTTACGGATTTGTCTAATTTTTTTTGTTGTTTTCTCAAAGGCGTCTAAAAAAAAAAAAATAAAAATTCATAAATTACCGAAAAATTACGTAAAAACGGTGATATCGATAATCGTTATTTAATCATAATTTTTTTTTTAACTAATGGCTATAGCAATTCGAAATGTTTGCCAAATACGTAACTACTTTAAATTAATTTGCTGGAAAAAAGTGTTCATCGAATTTCTTTTTATTTTGGGCTTTAAAGCTTGAAAATTTAATACAAAATGTTTAACTTCAACTACATAACGTATCGTAAAAATCGTTTGTTACGACTATAAAAATTTTAATTTTTTCGGGCACAGAGCGTGTTTTATTCTTTTTGGTGGAAAAATTATACGTTCGCCCAAAACTATAACGAGACCTAGAAATGTTCACCAAATATTCGTATTATATTAACGAGAAGAATTTTTGAAATTTTTTAAGTTTTCTTAGTTTATCGTAAGAAATTATATTAAAACGACGTGCCGTGTAAGTTGGTTACATCGTTAATTATGTACTCTTTACACATAATATTATTATAGCTCAGGATCGTTGTATCAAATGCAATGATTTCGATCGCGTTGTTTTCGGAATTCGTAGTGATATATAAACACAATTTTAAAATCTTTATCCGTTATAAGCATATAATTCGTTTGAGCGCGGCGTCCACAACACGCTGCGGCTCACTACTACTACTACTACTACTACTATCGTTACTTCTTTTTTTTTTTTTCTTTTCGATTAATATGTGACAATCGGATTTAGGATCGCGAACAAATCAGCCGTTGTCATTTAAACGTTATATTTGATTAAAATTTAACCGAATAATTTTTCCACGCGTACATACGTCGTCGCCGTCGCGACCGTCGTCGCGTTTGGCCGGTCGATTCTCACGCGCGCGTTATGCAAAACGGTCGTTTTCGAAATCTCACCGCCTCGCCGTTCCCCGCGCGCAGTAGAGTAAAAGCTCGGCCATCGCCGCGCCGTCGTAACTCTGACCCCGGTCGTGGTGCGCACTGTTGCTGCACGCGGTGTGAGGAAGACACGCGGAACTCGGCGTAAAGTCGTTAGTGTATACTTAGGCGTGCGTACGTATACACACACACACACACTGCACGCTCGCGGTATATCGTGCGGATTGAATAGGTCACGCGCTATACCTGCGGCCGCCGCAGCGTAGGACGTCACCGGGTGCCTTTACAAAAGGTACTGGGAAGCGCTGTGGTGCGGTGGTGGTGCAGGTGGATTAGAGGGACGCGGGCAAAGGACGGTTAAAAAT
Organism: Chaetogeoica ovagalla; assembly: GCA_032441825.1. Classification (NCBI taxonomy): domain Eukaryota; kingdom Metazoa; phylum Arthropoda; class Insecta; order Hemiptera; family Aphididae; genus Chaetogeoica; species Chaetogeoica ovagalla. Next base: position 12,663,161 of record CM063727.1, read on the forward strand.
ATACGTATAGACACACACACACACCACTACTGGTATATTATACCACGGCGGCGGCGGCGGCGGTCGACTAGAAGGGGAGGGGGTGATGTGCGAATAAGGTCATCCGTCCCGCCCGGTCCCTTTCTTCGCACTCGTGGCCCTCGCGAACACGTCAAATGCCACACATACGGTGTCGGGCGAATACTTTTTTTTTTTTTATATACAATTAATATCTATTAACAGATTACCCCGCGGGGCTCGTGTGCGTAGACACGTCCAGGATTAGTGTATAAATTTCGAATACATTTTACACGATATTTTAAACGTTTGTAAAAACGAAACGAACGAAACTAAATAATAATTTTATTTTTTATAGTTAAATAGTGGGGAAAAAATTGTTAAAAATATATTTTACGTTTTAACAGCGTTTCGCATTCGTATACATAAGCCAACGTATGAAATATTCTTTTTAGAAATTTCGGTAATCGAGCGTATCGTCTAAACGAACGGAGGACATCGAATTGCGTACACATCCGAATGGTCCCAATAATATCGTAATTTTTAATATTTTTTTTACCGAATTATTTACCGCGTATCCGCACAATTAATTATGCTGTACAACGTGGATAATAAGTTGTGTTTTTGTTTTTTTACGTGTTTTCTGTTTGATTTAAAAATTATGAGTTCGACATAAAACTGTTCAAACGGCATTTTCGGTCGAATTTAACTTGACAATTAATTTCCGTTTTACATTTCATCTGCTGTTATCGTTCGGCCGGTATCAGTGTAACGTACAACGGCGTTATATTGTCATTACGGCTCAGATTTCAATGCATTTGCATTTATTTTTATTTTATGAAACACTTGACACGATACGATCAAAAATGTGTTGCTAGTACATATTGTTTTAAAGAAGAACATTTTTTTTTTTTTTTTTGGAAGCCTTTTTGCATATTTCGAAGTTTTTAAAATTTTTTTTTATTAATGAGTTAGTCATTTCCAGTAATAACACGAAATAAAAATTAAAATTCACAAGGGATTGAAATTTATGCGTATAATTTTCTACAGATACAATAGGTTAGGTACAATACATTAGGTAATCAGCTGTTTTTTTTTTAAAAACAAAATGATTCTCAAACTTATCTTAATATTACACCTGTTATTAGTCTACACAACCCGCATTCATTTGTTTTCTTATCATATGATAACATCGTTTTGGGCAGAGTTCGCGACTACGTCAATTATCAAAATAAAAAATTCATTTATTTAAATGAATTTTTTTGTATATCATTTTGTTAGTAGATTTTTGTAGTTTCTAAAGACATTTTCTTTGTAAATTTTAGGTCGTTGAAATCCGAGCACTAATTATTATTATTGTTATTATGAATTATTTTACCTAACTCAACCTATAATACTTTTATTAAAAAATTCGTGTACATTATAAATTATTAACATTGATTTTTAAAGCAGTCTATTTTTGATATTGTTGTGATGGACTTTATCAAACAAACCGTTGTGTTACCTATTTTAAAGTGTACTCATTTACAATATCTTAACTTAAAATCGATATAATATATTGACTGATCGGTTAGGGAGTTTTTTTTTTATAATACGATTATATTGCCTATGTTATATACATAATACGAGTACAGTAAGACGAATAGCGGTGGACGGTTAATTTTTCATGTATATTATAAAGAAAAAAAACCGTTTGTAAATGACAACGATTATACGATTATAAATTTTTCGTATGAATAGTTAAAAAAAAGAAATCAAACTATTTACAACATTTTCTAGGTCAATTATTTCTCTCACGTAAAATAAATCGATTATATTTATTTATCAATTATTAACTACATAGACTATTATTTCTACAACGACTACAAAACATATGTACCTAATACTGTTTACTCCGTGTTCATACAGCAGTGTATAAGTTATGTTTCAATTTTCAACCGAACGACAACACATATACAGCAGACTTTTGCCTTTGACATAATCATAAAACAATATTTCGACAGTGCAGAAATTTGATTTTCTAGTACATATATATATATATATATATATATACGCGTAAATAAAGCACTTCTTATATAGTAAACGTAATAAACGCGTTTATTTAAAATAAAGCCTGTTGAAAGCACGCGTCTTACTAAATATTATATGTGACAAAGCTCGATATAATGCGCTAGGAAAAATCGTACATGTACACAAATCACATATTACAATTTATTGTATTGATTTTTTTCTTTTCTATTCTATTTAATGGATCTGTTTTGTTTTCGATAACGACGTTTCAAAATATGTTTATATACGAGTACAAAAATATATAAACAGTAGTATACGCTTGAATTCTGCGAATTTCAATATTTTGGACGATAACTAGAAAATATTATATATACGTCAGATGCGTAGTCGGTGGAAGCTATACGAGTTTCAGCTTTCTCCCTTCTAAAATTTTAGATTTTCTTTTATATATATATATGTACTTATATACTTTTACTACTGGTTTATAATTTTTTTAATTGTCTATGTATGTGTACACTTAAGAGAAAACAACAAATATAATTTGTATAATTTTGATTTAGTGGTTTAGTGTTGAAGAACGTATAGAATTTTTTTTTTTTTAGTAATCAGAATAGAAAGTCGTAATATAAGTATAACGATGAAAACATACGGTTGGAATTTCTGACATCGGAAAAATAAAATACTGGGTGTTCTTCTATAATAATTGTTATTTTATTATTTATTATATTATATGTACGTATAGTGGTTTATCCACACTTCGTTGCACGATAAAATTCTATGTACCGTACTAATTATATAGAAAACTTAATGATTAAAAAAAATACTATACAAACCAAAAATTTAGCAGAGATCTCCTTCCCCGCCTCTTTAAAAAAGTAATCCTGGGGCTAGGTACAACAATGATATACATACCTATTTTTAACACAAAAATAATGAAATTATAAATCATCATCAGTTAATTATACCTGAAGTAGTACAATGGTCAATGCATTCCAAGCAAAATTAATTTTACAAAGTTTGGTCCGACATTTTATACATATTTCATTACTGTATATTATTATTCCGTTCGGTTTTACGTAGTTAATAATTCAATCGATAGAAATTGTGTGCACACGTTTTGTTAAAGCGTGCCGATTTTTGACCTAGTTATTACGTATTATACGTGTGTTACAATCAATAATCGTCGAGTATCCGCTTCGATAATCAAATTTTATCGAACTATTATTGTTGGTATAAACATGTATTTGCCTCGCAAGTTAAGCCTGTAGCCGCTTCTATCAAAGGTCTACAATGATTTTACATTGTCGATTCTTGCAGTTTCGCCTACTCCCTCGTCCATGCCGCTTTAATTTCACCCGGTATGTCAAACGTCATCATATTTGTAGTCATCTAAATATTTGCAGGCTCCTTATTCGTATTTACCAGTATTCGAGTTTAGCTTAAGTTCATATGGATATTGAGTTATATTTTTAATAGTTTTTCTTTTGCATATCGATAATTTATTTTTGTCGTTCCATTATATTGTGTATAAAAAACCATGCATACATGATAATGGTCCATAAAAATAATTTTATGTATATGTAAAACTCTTTTCGTTCAGTTTTTCGAAACGAGGTGCGATGCGAACATTTTATTATTATTATTATTATTATTATTATTTCATATAATATCCTCGGTTCGCTTCAGTTGTTCGAGGTTTTATATTATTATTGTGCACAACACTTCTATTTGATTTATACTAACTGTTAAATATTTGAAATTTTCTATACTTGTCCAATGAGAAATGGCAGACCATTGAAAGAGGTTTTTGCAAATTTATATGCTGTCTACCCATGATCATATATTATATACTTGGTTTTTTTCATCATTTATTCGAGGACCAATATTGTTTAGTTGATTTCAATTGGGGGGGTTTTTTTTGTATTTTCTTTTTTCTGTTTCCATTCTAGACTCGCTGAGGATCGAGTAAATTTATTTCTGCGTGTACTACCGTTTCTCGATTTTCACGCATAACTCTTATACATTATTCGAGTGCCACGTTAAAAAGAACAAGGAATGAGCGCGTCTGTTTGTCATAATCAGGTATTTACAGCAATATTTATCCCACGGAATATAATTTATACATAACATTTTCCACTGTCTTTCATTAATGCGCGTATATAATTAAATATATTTGATAATAATAATATATAGTATTATAGGGCTGTGAATTTATTGCAAATTCATTTTAATTTTGCTTGTTTTCAGGTACCACTGTCCTATAACAATGTTCGAATTTAAAACGTATGAGTTTTTTTTTAGGTTTTTCTACATTTCTCTTGAATTTTATAATTATTTATGAATTATATAATATTTAATACGAACACATTAACTATTGAATGTTATAATGCTAAAGAAGTTTATAACAATTTCTTAATTCTAATTTTTCGCGAGTATATATTTTTAAAAAATATATCGCCAGAAAGTAAATATAAAAAGGTTTTATGCTAATTTCAAGATAAATTCCTCAAGATAAAAATTTAATCAAACTTAATTAATGAGATTTTTAAAATTTTCTAGATATTATAATTGAAATCATATAGTGGGCATTTAATCGGTACATGTTATTTTTTTAATGCATTTTTGTTACCGTTTATTCCATCCACACGTTGATACGGATGGAAAATCGGCTGTAGTGCTTGTGAATATCAAAACGATAAACGTATATGAATAACAAAATAGAAACGTCAAACGATAAGGAGTGCGTAATATCTGCCACATAAAAAATATCTATTGTTGTAATGGTGGTGTAGGAGGTCGAAAAAACGTTTCTCTTATACGAAAAGACATCCGTGTGGCGTTATAAAGATATTTTTTTTTGAGAAAAGCTATTGAAGAACACCATATATTTGGTGAGCAGTTCTTACGTTGAAAGTGTATTAAATAATGTTGGTATACTATATAAACACAGATTCAAATCACAGGAATTTTTACCAAAAAAAAAGAAAATATTAGCCCTTACTTCCAAATTCTATGGAACAAACGGCGTGACTACTATATTTTCATTGTGCCTGTGTAATATTAAAATATATTTGGTCGGTGGTCATTTGATCATTGTAACTGAGTGATTGCAATTTTTTCCTTACAAATAAAAAAAAACTATATTAGGAAATCGGAAAATAGTTCTTTTGAACTTCTCATGAACGGGTACTGAATAAAACCAAATAAAAAATGTCAACCTACAAGAGACAGTGATCGTTGGCGAACAAGGGCTCGTAGCATAATTTAACAAAATAGATAAATAAATAGTAATTCGTGGTACTCATAATAAATAAATGTGGTAGCGAGTTGATAATCCTCGCGGAATTATGTATAATAATATACAGACATACGAATTGAGCTATAGGCTTGTGAAAACAGTCGGGTGAAATTAAGGTATACAATAATCGTTTTGCGTATATCACACATGCGTACGTATTATAATATTACGGGCAATAACGATTATAAAGCGCAATGACAAAAATAAGTAAAAAGAAAAAATATATATACTGTATCTATTCGAAAGAATTCAGAGTCGAAATTTCACACAGATTTGGACACGAATCGAGGTGTGAACACGGTTGCGAACTTTGCGAATATGTGTTACAAGTACAATGCATGATTACAGTACGTAAATCGGTGGGACAAAAATATAATAATATTCGATAGAATAAAATAATATATATTGTTGTAATACATCGTAGTAATTCTTGTCGTCGAAGGAATCTCGTCAAAGAAAATAATTTACAAGAAGAAATTGCGCGGGAATTGTGCAGGAAAAATAGAGAAACTATAATAAATTCGATATAGATTGTATTTGAATTTAAAAAAAAAAACTAATTCAAGTATAGGTAATTAAAAACATAGTTTTTTGTTCAATAAACGAGAGAATAGTTATTGAATACATTTTACAGGGTAACGACGACGAATTTATTGAATAATGTTTACAGATTTCTCAAATTTTCCGACAGCGCATAAATTACCTAATAATGGTTTTATATTATATTATGTCGAGTTAAATTTGCGTGCAAACTAACCCGGCGTGATATGTAAAATATACGATATAATGCATATACACGGTCGGTTACAACGATATATGGATTTCCTGTTGTATCGCATTGAAATCTGATATATCAGTTACGTGAATTCCAACAATATTTAGTGGAAATCGTACATATCATTTGTGTCAAATAATATGTGAATAATATTTGTTATTTCTATAGAAAAATTTATCATAAATCGTACGATATGCTAAACAAAAGCGTCATATTGATTCCTCGGAGGTTAAAAATACGAACTACACATTCCTATGTCGTATAAAATGTAAATTATAGACGTTATACGGTTTTTGAAATAAAGCCGATGTGTTTTGAAATAAAAAACGAGAAAAAATTATATTTATTTCTCTAAATAAATAAAAACGAAAAAAATATAATAATACGATATACGCGCGCGAAAAACAAAAAAAAAAACCTATCGAACGTGAATGGCGTATTGATATTTTAATATTATTCTAAAGACACGTGGCGTTCAATCGATAAGTGTACAGAAAAACGTCTGCGCGGTATTTTTATAATTTCGAGAAAAACTTATACGGATAGAATTGATTTTTTTATTATTATTATTATTATTATTATTATTATTATTATTATTATTATTATTAAATTGACCCTTACGTAAGAGTACGAATTATTTTATTTCTAATACAAAACAAAAGTTACAAGTCTACGGGTTTATAATAACGATCCTATTAGGTGTTCATAACGAATATTTTAAACACAACTCTCGGCCATAATGTACGTACACACGTATAATAAATAATAAAATATTATATATAGAACGAGCGCGGACGGTGAACGTTCAAGATACGATATATTTTACCGGAGTGTTAGAAGACCGAAATAACAAACAATATCGTCGGAATACGCCCACAGTTCCTGTACATTGTCTTTGATATTATAATATAAAAGCCAAGATTAATGAAGCAACTATATATTATATATATATTCATATATTTATACCGTCTGATTGTTCCGAGTCGATTAAACAAAACACTCGTGTTATATATATATTTAAGCAGGTGTGTTTCGTACGTGTGCGAGCCTGCAATTCCGTCGAATATAATCTCAAAGTTAAAACGTATATCTATCTATCTATATATTATAAAGAGAGAGAGAGAGTAAATTACGCGAAAATATAACGTATAATACGATGTGAAAAACGAAAAACAACAACAGCAGCAGCAGCAGCAGCATCAGTGCCAGACGTTTTCTTTCTCGTCCCAATTAATTAAAAATACATTAAGGGAAGATGAACGTGCGGCCACTGCCGACGACGGTCGCAGTTATATTTAAATACAATAATATAGTAGATTCGAGCGCGTACCAGCCAGCAGCCGGAGTTTACCAGCTCTGTTCGTTCATCGGTTCACAACGGGCTGCGGACCGTCGTCTGGCTTACACATTCACTTCGAAAAACATCGAAAACGCGTTCCCACGGCATTCATTTCGGTAATTTAATTTGTTTAATGAATCCTAAACGGTCCCGGTAGTGGTAGGAGATGATCCGTTAGATTATAGCTCGTTTCTTCCCGCCAAAAACCTCTTATGTACACGCGTACCCGATATCGGACAGGGTGGGAAATTCAACCATGAAAAAAAATCGCTATTTCACCAGCTTCCCCTTATCTTTCAACAGTGTCGACAGCATATTAATTGAGAAGAAGGGAGCGTCCTATTATATTTCATCCCGCTATACGACTTGATCACGAAAATGTTGAATAATAACAAACAAATTTTACATTTAAAATTCAATAAGGTGAAAATCGAGTCGATTAATATGTGTAAAAAAAAATGTTTGCTAAAATTACATATTTTTAAACGGATATTGTCATAATTATTTTTATTTATTTTTACACGCAGTCATAATAATTGCTCGCGTAATTGCTAATCGCAGTTTATAGCTCTTTGATGAAATGTAAATAATATGTGATATTTATGTTAAATTCACCAAATATAGTTTCGCCTCACCATCCATAAAATTGTAATAAAATATGTCGTCTAAGACTAGTATACGCGTCTAACGCGTTTCGAATTGAGAATTATAGAATCTCGTACGTTTCAATTGAAACGACTAAACGGGAAATCGAACGACACATAAACGTATGTACACTATGGTCGAAATAGCTCAAAATTAGCGGAGGAATGCTTAACATTTTTATTTTACTCATATATTATATAAATATATAATATAAATCGATACTCATTATATATGATTATAAGGGGGATGTATTATTTTGGACAATATAAGTGGAGGGATGAAAAATGTCGATTATAATAAGTTGAGAATGTCATCCCTCCACTTCGACCACTGCGTATATAATCATTAAACACTGATCGCTCAAAACATTTTTTTTTTATATTTTATCGGAATTTGATTCGCTAATTGATCGTATACAAAATTGAAAAGAATATTTTCGATAATATTTTTGAATATTTTCGAAATTATTTTTTTGGACGGCGCTAAGGATAGACGATTATTGTACATCATGGTTACGTTGTTGCGTTTCTATTCAATTCATTTACAATGTTATAAGTACTCGACGGTTACAGAAACAGCGCATTCCGATAGAATTTTGCGTTAAAAAATATCAATAAATTCATTTGGAAAATATGTGAAAATGTATTAAAAGAATAAAATTAAACTCTTTTCCGATTAAAATACACTAAATAAAAAAAAAAAAAAAAAAAAAAATGAAAATCGCGACAATCTTTATTTGTTAAAACGATCGTGATTACTGAATTTTGAAATATATACAGGTACATAAAAATATACAATATATTATTATTATTATTGTTATTATTATTATTATAAGACACTGCTATTAAAATAAATATCAATACGTCACGTCATGGGTAGCGTATTGTGTTTGTAGTAATACGCTTATACTATAAGACGCGAAACAATATAATTTTTACGTGAATTATTATAATATCGTTAGAGATAATCTTATTGTATAACAATATTATATTTTACCAAAAACATGTGCGTCTGTATTAATTTCGTGATGTAGAAACTTTCTAATACAATGTTTTTATTTATTATAATATATAGAGTATTCGCGGTACTATTGTAACAACTAATTGTATAAAAATAATTTTTTTTTTAATAATTAAAAGTATCGATCGTGTGTCGATAATATTATGTGTATATAGAAGAATAAACAAATTAACATATTTATGGTCATCACGCGTCTTATTGTATTTATAAAATAAGTCGAATTGAAAACAAAAGTGAAATTGTAATTGTGATTTTGTTTATTTATTATAAATCTATTTTGGAAATATTTTTATATTATGTTTTCTAAAATGAACGGGATCGCTTTTTTTTCGCACCAATTTAACGTTTGAAAATTTATTGTTTTTGGCTTATTATTATATTATAATATATTGCTTTTGGTAAACGTCATCCTAACTGCTATGTTTTTCTAAATAGTTTTAAACAAAACTATTTACGTTGGCGTTCAGTTATGTAACGCCACTTAAATCAGTCATTATTTTTTGTTTAAATTATACTCGTACAATTGAAATGTGAATTTTTAATTTTACACTTTGAATCCATATAACATAATACTTACATTTCATTTTACGTTATTGAATGGCTCGCAGTATTTCATATGCAACGATTCAAAAACAATTTAAAAAAAAAAACGCTAGTTATATGCGGTTATTATCCACGTTCATTTATAAACAGCCGATAGCGGTGGTACTGTGCAATGTAATATTGAACTCGGTCGTAATAGAAGTTTTCTGTTTTATGTCTCGTATTTTGTCAATATTGTGAAATTTTTCACAAGGAATTTCTTATTAATTTGCAATAAAAGCCTAGTTAAAAGAAATGTATTCAATTCAATAATAATATACTATATAATATGTAATATAAAGCAACGTGGTTCTATTTTATCAGTCCCCTGTTTAAATATATTCTGTTCGAAGTATCGAAACTAAATTTTATACCGATATATTTGAAATCTCAGGCTTGTCATAGCCTATCTATAATTTCCTTACCGGATTTCTATTAAACAGAAATAAACACGAGAAATGTGACCACAATAATTTTTATTCAAATTAAGATTTCTTATTATATAATCTCTGATTTTCGGGTTGGTTTTCATTTTAAACTCAATGAGTTTTCCCCGCAAAGAATAGTATACAAGTTCGCAGTAAATAACGTAAAAAAAAATTAATTATAAAAACAAAAATTCTTCCAGTTCACTGGAAAATGGTGAATTAACGTCTAACGCGAACTATATATCATCGCAAAAAAACATTTTGAATGTTTCTGAATATAAACGAAATAAACGAAGCCCTCGACTACACGCTAGTAATAAATGTACAATTATTAATTTTTCGAAATATTAATAAATTATCGGTATGAAATCGATTTGATACGGTCGAGAGGGGCGTATTCCTTTATTTTAAAATTTATTTTTATAAAACGAGAGCGAAGAAAATGCGACTTAACATTTTTGTATTATATAGAGACATTACATTACATATGAGTAAACTACGTGTTATTATTACGTTAAATAATGTGAATAATAATGTAACAGAATTTCCTTACCATTTTTATGATACTTAAAAGCTTAAAAACTGGATTTTTTTTCTTTCCACTCTACTAAAACGTTATTTATTTCGCACTTGTCATGTAATTGTACAATTTCGTTGTTACGTGATGGTCGACTATTTTTTTCAAACCAAACTCCTACGATTAATTTTTTTTTTTTTGCGTGGTATTCTGATTGAAAATTATTTTATTGTAAAATCGGTTTCGTAAAACGTCGTAGCACTCGTAACGTGTAAATGAATTATTATTTTTGCTCGCCGAAAATGTGTGAATAATATATTTTATCATATTCAATAATAATAATAATAATTTTTATCTAACCGCCGATGTACCTTTATTATAGAATACGGTGTAGATTTTACATACAATTCATTCGTAGCGGTGTTTGCATTGTATTTATTCGTCTCTCGTATCATCGGGAGTGTTTTGAGAGTATTTATGTGTGTGTGTGTGTGTGTAATATGAACTAATCTCGACGGGTAATTCATAATTTATTCCATACGCGACTGAAATAATTATCCGAAGATACTTACTCGCGAAAACGTTCTTTACCAATCAACTTTGTATTGTATAAGTATCGCGGGGACGTGTAATCTAGTAAACCATAAGCGGCAATGGCGTTCATTTATACAATATACATATATTATAATACATCTGTAATCTATTTAGAAATATCGTAATTTATACGTATTCACATATAAATATATTTGGAATGTTACTTAAATAGGTTCTCTCGCTATAACGAGACACGACACACAATTTGAAACCGTCAAGTAGGTTAGGATATAGGTATATATTGTGTTATAATAATCCATACGGTTATTTAATTTCCTTGGAAAACGTTTTTTCGATCGACATAAAAATATTAAATTTGTAAATTATATATATATATAAAATTATATCTGCTGTTGTCACACAGTTCGAAGTCCAATACTTGCTCATTAATCATTACTATCATACATGTAATGTTTTTGAGCGCATGTATATAAACAGATAGAGGCAAAACGTTTTCAAAACATTTTCTAATTCAATATTGTCATTTCGTTTGAAAAATTAATTTCATTTAATCACTAAACACATGAAAAATAATTTATTTTCATTTAATTTCGATTATATTATTGTTAACTTAAATGAACAGTTGATTTAATTCTTAAGATTTAAGTACATTTTGACTGTCACTAATAAGAGGGCAGAACTAGCATATAGATATAATATATATATATATATACATTCACGTGTATATGTGAATATATACAATCGAGCCCACGAGTATTATGAAAAATATCGAAACGTATATAGGAGTTCTTTTATTTACAACCGACAAAAAAAGTGATCATCAGGTATTAATAGCAAATAGAAAAAATTATATTACAACCACAAAAAAAAAAAAACAAAATTACTTTAAAAAATAATAAGCTAAGCAATTGTATTTATATATATATATATATATATATATATGATTTATTTTTATAAAAGAAAAATATTATTCGTCAAATCATTATTTACGTTAAAAGTAAATATTATGATTATTTTCTGAAACATGTTTTGTTGAAATTTGAATTCGAAATAGGTCTTTTTCGAAAATAAAATTTTTTTTAAAATTCGATTTCAGAAATGTGTTATTTATATTTTGTTTTATAATTTTTAATTGCTTTAATAATATCAATTTCTTTTATTTTTAATACATTTATTAACATGTTTTTGTTTTTGTTATTTAAAACTAAAAATACAACAATTAAATAAGAAATTTAATACGAGATAATACGAATAATGGTTTAATAATTATCTTATAATGAAAAATTGATATAAAAATATAAATTGTTTACTCGTATCACGAGTATTCGTTTTTCAACAAGATATATGTGAATAAATCACGCAATAAAAATACTTCAATAATTATGCATATAATATAACAATGTACCTTTCTTGTAAAATTTTGATTTTTGATATTTTAATAGCGATTTATTTATTTATTCTACGGTTCATTAAGTCATTTTAACGATAAAAGAAAAATAAAACAATATTTATTTTGTACTGTTAATGAGAATTATGAAAACAATTAAAATGAAATTTACTCAAATTATAACCATCAACTCGTAATTGAATTAATTTTTACTTAAAAAAAAAAAAATTTATATAACTGTTAATTTAATTTATATTTTTCTGATTTTTTTAAAATAATTTTTTAAAATTATTTATCTTAGTTTAAACTAGTTATGTTAGGTAGATATATATATATATATATATATATATATATATATATATATATATATATATATATATATATTGTAGCTGCTTACGATACAATGAGTCTCGAAATCTTTTGTTTTTGAATCCATTAGTTTACGTCAATATAATAATAATAACAATAATTGGCGTTTACTATTGTTTTAGAGAAGAAATGTTACTGATTTAGTTGGAAACTATATAACATATCTATATGTATAGTAAAAAGACAAAGAAAACTCTAAAATCTAATTGAATAACATTAAACGTATTGGTAAAGTATATAATATTATTCGGAACTTATGAACCGTTGTCGGAATGATTCTTAAGCTTTAAAGTGTCTTGTGACAAATAGACGTGTTATTACAATGTATTTATCAATTATTGACACCTTATTTAAAAAAAAACCCCCATATTATTAGAATAATATAAGTAAAATCAATTAAAATCATGAAATAGGCGTATATTTTCACTCAAACCCATTGGTGCAACCTTAAATTAGTAGTTAAATTTATTGAAAGGGTAAAGCATAAATTTTCGTATTATAAAATAACTCAAAAGTAAGTGTTGGATGTTAAGCTAAACAATTCTCGATTTTTTTTAAATACATAAATCTACGAAAAACGAAGAAGAATCGCGTAAACTGAAAGCCCGATACAATCGTATTTAATTGTGTTGACATTTGTCCTTGGAACTGCAAAATCAAATGGACCGAATAAGTTTGACGGCGAAATATTTTAGAAAAATATATAACAGTAATATGATCATACAGTCACAATATTCTAAACAACTAGTAATTAAAACTATTGTATCTGGAATTCAAAAAGCTATTCAGTGTTGTTTTTTTTGAAATCACAAGTGTAATATTGCTGAATTTAGATCATTTACGAAACAGTTATTTTTGTTGATTTTATTAATATTCGAAAATAGAAAATACAATGTGGAAAAAAATATATATATATATATTTTTAAATACATTATAATTTTCAATACAATATTTTCAGGAATTGAGGCAATTAATATCTCATATTGATGGAGTTAACTCTGTTTTTTATTTCTGATCTTTAGTCATGCCGATGGTCTGTTTAAAACGTTATAAAAGTAAATGCATTTTTAAATACTTCATTGAACTAATCGGAAAAAATGTTTTTGGATAGATATCACCATAAGCTATTCTCGGCTTTAAAATTCCAAAATTTCTATACGAATTCGTGACGCATTTATGTTGAAATATGATAAAAAAAAAAAAGTTACGATAAATATTTGTTTTTTTTTTTATAAGTTTAATAAAATAATCCCGTGAGGAGAATGTTATACAAAATATTGATAATATAATTTTGAAACAATAATTATTTCAAGAATAAGAAAGGAAAAAAGAAAACGAAACGCATTACATGTGTGTACTTAATATTCATTAATGGGTTTTTTTTGTAAATAAATTATACTGTGATTACATGTATGTATTATGTGAGAACAAAAAAAGAACAAACTGAGTAAAATGAAATTCTGAACATCTGTTTTTAGTTTCGAAAATCTCTAAAGCGCTTATAAAACTATACTGATATAATTTAAAATTGCAATTTCTCAAATAATTTTTTTTTTACAAAGTTTGTGTGATGAAAATGAATATATGACATCAATCGGTCCACTGTGCGCTGCGTAAAAGTTAAAAAAAATCTTTTACGTTATAGAGAAATAAATTAAAGTAATGCAGAACGTAATATGATGATAGGAAAATGTTTAATATATTATAATCAATTTTATTTTTGAAGGTCGTGTAATTTAATAAATGAGAAAATTTATTCCCTGAGTAAAGATGTATATATGAATGCATATTCGCGAAATGAATATTCTGCGGTTTAAAACATTTTTGTTAAACGAAATATTTTATTTAAATTTACACATAATATACTTTTTATTCGTTTCGATACTTTTGAAATAAGATTCATTTTAATACATAGCGTTAAAAAAAAGTTTTTTAATTCTTTTTTATTTAACGTACACGATTATTCTCCCAATTACTGCAGTAGTTATCACGTTAAAAAATTACAAAATCTTTATTGTATTATTAAAATGCATTTAATATGGTTAAAAATAGGTCAAATTAAACATATATTTGTACGTTTTTATGCACAAAGATAATATTTTATAAATATATTGTCGTAGAACAGCGGAGTGGTTTTTTTTTAATATAGAAATATCAGATATCTTTGCTGACAATTTATTACTTTTGTAAATATAAATTTAACGTGTTTCGAGAGAAATTTTTCGCGAAATCGATATAATATCGTTAAGTAGATAATTTTAAATACACACTGCAGTAAGTCAACATAACACTATTATATATATATGACTACATACTTACGCTTTATACAGATTGAGTTAAAAAACACGAAATAAGCAGAGCGCTCATATTCACTCATTTCATATTTACTTCAAATGGTGTAAAATAATAATAATAATAATAATAATAATAATAATAATAATAATAATAATAATAATAAGAGTTCAGTCAGCAACAATTGTAAACTTCAACTAAAAAATTATTATTTTTAGTCCGCAAAACGACAATAAAAATCAAAATTTCCCATTGCTTGTTCATTCTCAATTGTTAATTGTGTTTATAATTTACATATTATGTTAATTTATGAAATATTAACATCGGTCAATTTTTAAAAAATCTTGTTTCTCTAAAAATTATAAGAAATTGAATGTACGTTATTTTTCTAGAAATCGTTGTTCATAAAAATATTCAAAAATACTAATGAAAATTCAACGATAGTTACTATAATTTTTAATAAGCGTGATTTTTCAGATTCAATCCTAATTATTAAATGTTTCGTGATGCAACAGGGTTTTGAAATATATAATATTATTTCGTTATCCACTCCTTCCCTCTGTCTCGCCCGGCACAACTTATGGCGCGTATATGTAAATGCACAACTCCCCCTTACGGAATTCGTCGATAACTCATTCCAAAAGTCCAACTCAAATTCTAATTATTTTCAAATTAGAATTATGAAAGAAAAGCACTCACTAAATTCTATTTCGTCTACATCAAAATAACACGAAAATAAAGTGTATATTTCTTAATTAATACGAAATTTTTTAAAACCAGATTGATCATATTTTATAATTAACATTATTGTAATCAATCTTACTTTTATTATACAACCGTATATCATTAGAATACATTATGCCGTTTGTTTTGGTTAAAAACGTAATTAAATGAACGCGTTAAGAAGACACGTATAATGTGCGCCTCGACATCAAACGAAGAGTTGATTAAAAGATGGCGTCCGCATCATAATGTACAATCGTCGGTATTGTATTAGTTACCATAATAATAATAATAATAATTATTATTATTATTTTAACAACTTTATACTGTCGAATCGTGCGGAAATAAATAAATAACGTTTTTTTTTTTTGCTTTTCAGTTTAGCGAAACGTTAAAACGTGCTTTGGTACGAGTGTTCAATGTCGTATAGAATTAAATAATTAACTGTATTCGACACGAAGATTCTTAGGCGAAAATTGGTAAAATTTAAATCAATATTTTATATGATAATAGCTGAATATAGCGAATATTTCGATGTCAACTGTTTGTAAATATATTTGTTCTTCGTGAACGAAACCGAATAATATTACAGTCTTCCGAAATCCAAACAATCAAAATCATGCATACGACGTTTGAAACATAAACATATCAAATATTAATGAAATAAGTTCTCGAATCGATAATGATAGTAATGTTTGCGTATCTCTGTGCAGACTTCGTTCAATGTTAACTGATTCAATCGATTTAACAATTTTAGTAACCGGATTTAAACGCGGACTTGTTTCTTTATTTATATAATTTGTCGTGTTTTTTCGCATGATAATTTGTATATAACATAGTGACATTAAAAAAAGGGAGCGGGATAATCGTCACCGAATTGCACGTTTGTGCAGATATTCGTATTATACATTTGTAAATTATAAAAGAAATGGTTTTTTTCCGTGAAAATCTCCGAACTCAATAATTTTTATAGAAAACACCTTAGTGTTTTTTAAGAACTCATTATGTGTTTTCTGTAATTCAAACGGATTATGCGAAAATCGTGTCGTTAGAATCGAGAACTCTTAAAGAATTTCACTCGAAAATAAAGTACTTCCTCTTGTCTCGTGAGCTGCCACAAAAGCGTTTTTACTACACAGCTGCACGCGACGACATTCTGACGAAGTTTTGAGATCTAGACGAAGTGATATAAGAGTAAATCATAATAATTATCATATTATATAAATACAGGGGGAATATAGAGTAATGATATGCACACATATTATTTCGTAATTACAATTAACACGCTAATCCTATGTGCATTTGTTTCAATAATTATTTATACATATATTGCATGCGTTTATTTTATTTTTACTCCTTCCTAACGATTCTCGTTCTTATGGCTCCTGAATTCTCCTTCACTCCAAAGGAGTAAGGTAGCTAGGAACATATTACTAGGGACAATAACATTTCAGTCATATCTATATAACCATAAATTAATTTTTATTTATTTAATTTAATTTCCACTTTTCTTTAATTTCTTTTTTTTTAGTTATTACGATTGGAAACCTCAGAAAAAAATGTACAACAAAGAAACAACGATAAGCGTATTTAAATCTCTCGACGTGCTTTGAGAATAAAACAATCAATTACAAGTTATAAGTTTTGGTTTTGATACGTATTTATTAAAAACGTATTCATAAAATGTATTAAATTTTCGTTTTGTAGAGGATTTCGACTTTACCTGTAGCTTAACAATATTTATCATTTAATCAATCTGTATAGTAATGTACTCTTAAATAATTACGCATAATGTGATCTCGATATTAAACAACGGACTTTTTTCCATTATTCAAAACATTTTTCCTGATAGTTGAGTATGAGTCGGGATTATTATTTAATTTTTATATTTTTGCGATTTATTTATTTATAAACGTTTTGTATTGTAATGATATTATTATCAAAATGTTATCGCTACAATTGATGTGAAAATGAATTAATAAAACCATGTTGCGTTAAAACTTTTTCCACAAAAAAATATATCTGGGATTGGATAGTGCATTTACTGGGTGTTTTGTATCGTTAGATATTTTGGCCTATTGTATATTTTTCTACTTTTATGGGTCGCGTTTAGCCTAAAAATAACTTTTTTTCGACCAATAGATATGGAAAGCACTTACAAAAATGTATGTGTACAGTACCATTTAGAATCGCACAAAAACCTATAAAAACACATTTGTGTTTATGTCCGTTAAAAATAATTAATACTTTTATCGGAATATTAATTCAATACTTCGCGTATTTCCAAATTAAAAATTCGTTAATAAATATGTTTCAACTTTGTGACATTAGTTGAAGCTTTAACGCCCTACGGCTTTATTCATAGAAAAGGGACACGAGTATTGAAGTGGAATATACCGGAGTTAAATTATTTTGTAAAAATGCAGGCACTCTTCATCAATCTGGTCCACGGCCCACAGTGTCGTCATTTTCCGGGTTGAGACAGTGTTTTTCTCGAAATATTAATTGTAAAAAATATTTTGCCATTTTGTCGAGGAGAGGGACGGCGGAATCACGCATCACGCTACGAGTATTTTATACGGTTTGTTTTAATTCTTCTCATTATCGTCTCGAATAATAACATCATCGTTTCTCGCGAGTTGGTTCATTGAAATTAAATTCAATCGAAAATCTTCGTTCGGACGGTAATGCGATTAAACGCGCGCGTTAGGTATTACGGAAAACTTTTTAGCGAAAAAATAATAATAATAATAAACTACCGAAAAATAATTATTATTTTCCGGTTTTCTCGATCGAAACGCCACAAATTCGTTAAGGCTGCAACTAAACCGTGTATAATATAATAATGGTTGTCCCCGACCGTCACGTCGAGATTATCTTTTCCAGCGTACAGTTAAATCTTAATATTTCCTTGTATGTATTTTAATACGTACATTTATTATAACGATAACAACGACAAATATTATATTAATAATACTCGATATTAATTTTTACTTGAATTCAAAAACATGCGTTACTGTAAAACCCCTCTCTTGTTGATTCCTTGGATTTCGATAAATTATTATTATTTTTAACGGATACAGGAAGACTTTTTACAAGGCGCGGTGGGCTTCTTATAATTCTACTTCTGAATGTTCACATGTAAATACATGATATGACAATTGTTCCCGAAATTTTCCAAACACATTTATTTTATGGTTTTTAACGAAAATAATCAAAGTTCAGAGTCCAATTGGCCTTATAGGATGTCTTCTCCTTTCCAATAAAAAGAAGAAAGAAAACCGATGGAATTATATGAGTGGCAAGCAGGGCCGTAGCTAGAGCCTTGGGGGCCCTGGGGCAACAAGTAAATTTGGGGCCCTGTTTCTTTCAGGACCAAAAAAGTGGTCGACGAGAAGGGGCCCCTTCTCGTCGGGGGCCCCGGGGCACCGCCCCGCCTGCCCCATGCTCGCTACGGCCCTGGTGGCAAGAGATTTTTGCGGTGAATTGTATTGAAACTGACATTTTTCACATTTGATATAGTATCAAGACAATCTCCAGATTATCATCTGTCATCACAGTAAACTGCTCGTGCCCGTCACAATGCCGGAGCTTCGGACACGTGATAAAATATCTGGTGACAAAAATTATATTGGTAGTACTGAGACTGGTGATTATTATTCACTACCAGAGAATCGTAACTCTGTTTAGAGTTTGAAATATTACATGGTTAAATTTTAAGTTTTAAAAACAGCGTTTGTTTTTTTTTTGTTTTTGCGTGTGCAATTCAGACGTATACCTTTATTTTATTTCGACTCGGAATTTAATGAATCATAGAGGAAAAAACAAAATTAGAGTAAATACCTTGAACACCTCCCAGGTGGCGCTGAACGGTAAGACGGCCACGCCGACCATCAGGTCGGACACGGCCAGGGACACGATGAACGTGTTGGTGGGCGAACGGAGTTTGGAACTGTTGAATACGGCGGCCACGACGAGCGTGTTGCCGACGGTAACGATGAGCGCGATGAACGACAGGCCGGCCAGGGCGCCCAACACAGGCGCCTCCCTCCACACCAGCGAGTCGCGGAGCGTCTGACACTCGGTCTGGTTCATCGGGTTCCCGGGGCCAGCGCCCGCCGTTTAGCTTTGGCCGCCGGTCAGCCGTCAGCGGACGGGGCGCGATGAATTCCGGATGTCGTTATTACGCCGTTATTGTTATTATTATCATTATTGACGTGCTGCGGGAGAACGCGGCCGTCGTCGTCGTCGCGACGGCCGCTAGTCGGACGACCGTCGTCGCCACCGCCGTCTGCACCGTGGTCGTCACACCCGGCCGTGTGACGGCAACCGGTTTCGCCGTTATCGTCGTCGTCGCCTCGGTCGCAGACACCAGCAACATAAGATATTGGGTGGCGGGTCGACCACCATCAGACGTATTACGCTAATACCGAGTGGAAGCCACGATATCTTCACCGCCCCCGTCATCGCAGTAAAGGGTCGTCTCCGTCACAAATATCATCGCGTCTTCGTCGTCGTTGTTGTTGTCGTCATCATCATCACTTGTACCGTCGTAGTGATGGTCACACTGTCAATCTTAGGCCGCATCGGCTCATCGTCATGATAAATTACGTGCACAACCAACAGTGATGGGCCCTTATGACGGCCGTCATGTGTGTGTTGTTCCTTTCTTACTTTTTTTGATAATTTTTATCGTTAGAGTTCACAAACACAGACCTGTGAACATAAAACATCGTTAACGTTAGTATGTTGTGACTGATCCGAAAATTCGCAATTTTCCCTTCCGTACATTGACATCGTGCATTGCGCACGACGTCCTATTATATTTGTGTTAATACGTTTCGAGAATTCGATTATTTTTTTTATTATTATTTGTGAAAGCGAATTAAACGAGAGAAATCTACGAGAATTCGGACGAAATAAACGTTTTACATTTTATGATGTTGTTTTTTTTTTTTGTTTTAAAATTTATATGCTTAACTGAAAAAAAATCACGTATTTTTTAAACGATTAATTTTAAAAGCTTTTAAATTTTAAGGAAAAAAAATTGAAGTGTTCCCTTGAATAATGTTGATTTTTCAAAATCAATATTATTTTATATGTGTATTTTTTTGCAATAAAATTCTTAAGTTATTATTATTTTTTTTTTTTTGTTAAAAGTATTAAAAATAAAAAGGAATAAATCTTACGACTTTATTTATGATTTTTAGTTGATAATCGTATATATCAAATAAATAGAAATGTAAATCAATTTTCATTCTCTATGTAACGTTAATATTAATTACGAAAAAACGCGTACCCTCGTATAGAGTGTTCAATAATGTATAATATATAAAAATAAAAATTTTTTTGTTTTATACATTTGTGTTTTTTTTTCTTGTTTTAAATTGTTTTCTGGTTAGATGATAAAACGATTTTTATCTGAAAAGAAAAAAAACATTTAAACATTATGCCTATTTACAATGGACCAACACATTGTAAACAGTCGTTCCTTTTCCTTTTGCTAATCACCTTGTATTGTCACGACAACGGACGTTTGTCTTATGAAGTATACTCGCTAAAACTTAGTAAAAGGATACCAAATGATTTTTCCGAAATTTATTTACGTGATGCGAGGTTATAGTATCTCTCACGTTATAATGGATGAGCCATTCTGATACATCAGCTCGTTACGGGTCCATAAGTAAGGGGAATAATAAATCCTTTTATTTCTCACTTGATGTTTTCATTACTCTTTGAAAGTTGCGGATCGAGTAAATAATAAACTGCAATATTTTCTAGAGCGTACTTTGGAAACTTTCTTTTTGTGTTTAAGAAATCATCTACGTGATTTGTGTGTGGTCAATCTCGTTTCTGACTATAGATATATTTTGATTAATAATAATGATTATATACCACGCGTGTTTTTTAATTATCTAACGGAAAACTCATGTGTGTTTACAATAGTCTCAACGTCTAGAAAATAATAAGATTATTCGAAGTATTCGAAAGAGTGTGATAAAAACTCCTTTTTTTTTTTTAATATATTTTATTTTCAACCCCTCAAAGTACCTAAAGATGCATATTTTCCCAATTCGTTTATACATTTCTGAGTATTTTGGGAAAAAGAAAATTATAAAACTTTTTCCCAAAACGTATTGTAACACAATAATATGATTTTCAGACGCGATTTACTTCATAGTTTGTGATATTTCTACGTCTTTTGGGTGCGATAAAAGCCGCGTCGACGTTTCGAAACACCCTACACTGCACTATAAAACAGCGTAATATATAATATATTATTCTGTTTGAATGGTTAAACTCAACACATTCGGCACGCAGTTTTATGCCGTTATTTACTGCTGTATAGTACCTCCTAAAAGCATTGCACAATATACGCCGCGGAAATCGAAAAAATTTCAAATAAAACGGCAAAACTGCGCTGTTGTTTTTCTACGACTTTTGTTTTTGCAGATCTCCCCCCCCCCGCTTCCTCGCATTGGAATCCGACGGTTATCCGAAACTCCCAAAGTATCGTCGTTGTCGTACACTCTCATACCGGCTACTCGTGGAAGTTACAGGAGTGACGACGGCACGTTTTTACTTAGTCCGTTTCGCGCCCGGGATAAATTGCGGTGAAACGTCGTGTACTCAACAATATAATTCCGAAAGGCGCGTTTCAAAGTTTTCAAATTAAATTTTACGTAATGCGAAATTCGAAAGAAACGTTAAGACGACAATTGTCGTACAATACAGGTTCGACAACTCGGTTCGTGTACAATATTATACGCGCTTTGCACTCCGTTCCGACTCGAAATAACGATATTCGTCTATCAATATAATTTATACGCTCAAGTTTTCGTTGTATTTTGAGGTTTTTTTCTTTCGAAGAAAGCAATATTATTTCTATGATATAACAAATAGAACAATAGGATTTGAAATAGAGAGGAGGAAAAAATTGTAGTGTTCGCCGAAATAAATAAAATCATTTTCCGCTCTCCGTTCCGCGTTTCTTTTTTTTTTTCTTTTCTTTAAGACGGATTACTTTTTGCACTTTTGCGGTATCCGCATATTTTTCGATTTCGGTTCTTAATTCGTTTAATAAGGTTTTCCGTTCGGTTTTCAGTTTTTTTTTCACTTTTATATTTTATATTTTTGAATGTAAGTTTTCTCAACGCAAACGCATAATGTTCGTACCGTAACACCCGTTATTAAAATATTACGTATATAAATTTTATTCGTACTCTGTACACAGACTTCGTTGATATACGTTTATAACACCTAATAAATAAATGTTACATAATGTCATTATAATTAATATCATTTTTTTTTTCGTATTAATGACAAATTTTATGCTCGCAGAAATATGCAAAATTACCTAGTATATTTCGATTAATTCCGGAGAGAATTTCTAATTAATTTAGTGCTTGAAACCATAAACATGCTTTATAGAGGATTTACACTGTTATCGTTTAAGTTTAAAATATCGTTTTATTTTCCGATTTAATTTCGATTTTTAATATACATTGAACTGTTTTAAATTTTAATTCATAAAATTAATTTAATTTAATTTTTCGTTGAATTATCGCGGGTTATCAAATCAGCGATTATACAAAAAATAAAAAACAAATTTGAAAATCGTAAATAACGGATTGCGGTAAGGTTTGTTATGAATATAAATGCGACGAATTAAAAGAGTTTAATGGAAGACAAGTTAAAAATGTTTATTCTGACAGAATAAATCCGTTTCAAACATTGGAATTTTTTTATTATTTTTTTTCATTAAGATGGTTTTGTATAAAAATAAAATAGTTACTGAAGTGATATTTACGGAGAATCAAAGGGAAGGAATAAGAAAAAAATATAGAAAAATAAATAAACACGTTAATTACGCAAGGGAAAATCTTTCAAGTTAAAATTATGTCAATATTAAGTTATTCGTTATGTTTAAGATTTAAATTTATTATAAGTTTTTAACTTAATTATTTTTCTTATTAATGCTCACACTACCTTTGCAAAAAAATATTACAAAACGTTGAAAAAATAATTGTAAGTATCTTTGGATTAGTTCAAAGAAAACTAACTGTAATACGTTATAACGCTAAATTAAATATTTTAAATACATAATATTTTTCGTTACATTATAAAATCCGATATTCCTGATTAATTATAATCTTATGAATATAGAATAACTATACATTAAATGTTAAATTAATAAATAATATTATTGCGAGTTAACGTTTAATTATAAATTGAATAAATTGTATAATATATTTTTTTTGACGTTTTCATGATACAATTCTCGATGGTATAACAATTGTCAAAGATACTTTATATTTCTATCGGTTCACTAGGAAACAATAAAACAATATAATTTATAATATAAAAGTTTTTGAATTATTGTATAATATTATAATTTATTTAGTCGAAATAAATTAATGTAGTAGCGAACAATAATATAACATAAGTGTACTTTACAACGCATCTAGAGATTTTCAATAGTTACTTTTTTTTTATATATAGGTATATAATAATATCGACTTTTCTTAGTTTTAACGAGTTTATAAAATGACCTAACTGGCAGAATTTATCAGAAGAAGTTTTTGAGTTATGAGTTCACGGATTTATCAGTTTTTAATTTAAGTCTGCGCACTCGATAATATGATTATTATTCGAATATATATATATATTTTTTTTTTATGTTTCAGCAAATTTATAGTCGTTTAAAAACACTGTTAAAATAATAATAATAATAATTATTATTATTATTATTATTATGGACTTAATCTAGCAACATTTTTAGTATATTGATTACAACGATGAATGCACGTGACTTTTTTCTCTAACGAATAATGACATTTCATTAAAAAATTCTATATTTCAAAAAATATAAATAAATAAAATGGCAAAAAAATGATTAAATATACCTTACTGAACGTATAGTAAATTTTTATTTCGATTATTGTCGACTACGACCTACAAAAAAGAATATATATTCACATTATTTAATAACGCAACAAGAAAAAGTAAAAAATAATACAATTTCATTTTCAACTCGGTAAAATATGATTTTTCCCCAACTCCCATAGCCCATTACATTCATGTACATATAATTTCATTAAATAATATAATCGTATTATTTGAGGGGAAAAAAGATTTTAAAGTATTTTGTTGGTAAACTTAAAAAAATAATAATAAAAAACTCTATTTTTAAGTAAAATATAAAATACGAATCATCCATTTTCTCGGAAACATTTATTATTTTAAACTTTTTTTTCCTTTTTAATTAAATTGAATATTTTGTTTTTATATAGTCGCATATATACGAACACTACATATCTATCCAAATGATTTTGATGTTTCGAAATTATAAAATTACTTTTACATGTAAGAAATCCCATTCAGATTAATCGTTCAACTGATTCGTAAAGTAAACACGAATTTGTAATCGAAAAATAATAATTTCCTTTAAATTTCTTAATAACATTGGACTACGAAATATTCGTTCGTACGACAATAAACTGGTCAGTCAACAAGACATGGGTTTATTACTAATACGGTATATACCCGGGTAATATTTTTGCCGTTCAATGTCCGTTTATAATAATCGTAACAGTTTAACAATTTATACACGGTTTATGAACTGTTAACTGAGAATCGTAGTAGCTCAATTTAAGTGTTTCGGTTCAAATTTTAACTCAGTATTTAAAAAAAATATTTTTAATTTTTAATTCGATGCTTCCGACACTAAACCGTGTTGAAAATATGTAATCGTACCGACGGAAATTAAACGGTTCAGTCAAAATAATTGAGTACTATGTTCAGTTCACAGCAGTGGTGATTATACATGATGATCAAAGGAGGAGGCAAAAATGGAATCAACTTCCTCTGCCAATGAAATATTTACATCAAAAAATAATAACAAAAAAGAATTCTTTGAGAATCTATTAAGACGGAATGCAAATGTAGAAAAAAAAAGAAAGTAGTTGCTTATAAATAGCGGGTTTCCAACGTGCACAATATGGGCAAGGTAATCAACGTAAATCCTCCCTTACACGGCAAATGCGAACAACGTTGTTAGCTACTGACTGCAGCAAAAACACAGTGTGTTTATGTGTGATATGCACACACGGTGTTTTTGCCGCAGACAAGGTCGTTCGCGTTTGCCTGCCGCAGCCATACTGAGCGATCCGCCGGTTTCTGACCGCTATTTATATGCGTCTTGCTGCTACTCTTCTATGTTTTGTCGTAGCGCTATCTGGTGACGTGATATGTCGGTATACGTGAGTGTTTATTTTGACGCTAACCGAGCGATCAATCGTAGGCGCGTTTATTATATTTATTATTATGATTATTAATAATATTATTTCGCATATTTCTATGAAATAAAATTAACGTAATAATTCATCTTTCCTCATTGTACACGTTTACTCGGTTATTTTATTAACTTTTATGTTTTTACTCACATTCACATGCATCCTTGACCGGACCGAGTTTACCGTCAGCATAACACTAAATGCTCGATCACAACCGTTAATCAGTGTATATTATTTGGGATGATCGTCGTTTAAATATTTATTCCAGCCTTTTACATGATGTTAAAAGGGGTGGGGTGTTGTGAAAATGGAGCATAACCATAACATAATTGAACCAACTTACAAGTCGATATTTAATTAGCAATTGTACTGTAAACGCCCACTAATTCGAGTGCCTATTTTGAACAGTACTACGGTGTTTGAATCGAAAGTAATGTTTTCTTGGCACGGTTAAATCCATGGAAAAATTCGGCATTCTTTTTTGTCAAATAAACGGTGCTATGAACCAGATTTGCACCGTACCTTGAACCATCATTTATTGATGATTTAAAATGGCGTCTATACAGATTGTAAATAAAGTATTGCAGTCTTTTTCCCGGGTCGAATGACGACGACTGTTTTCAATTTTTCTCCCTAATTTGCGTTATTTGTTCCGGAGAGAGTGTTTGTTGCCTGCAGGGAGGTTCATTTTGTCCGCGTGTTTCACTTCATCACGCTGCCAGTTTTGTCGTTCAAAAATGTGACACGTATACAAATTGAAAACACCAGCGTCGTCGTCACGTTTTCTGTATTATTTAGTTTTGCTTTCAACGAGTTGCGTCGAGACGAGGCGAATAAGATTTGATCGAGCCGGGAACGATTGTTATTGCTATTGGAACTGTTTCGAGTGTTATAAACTTTTGAAGGATGCAACTAACGGTCACCGTGGCGTGGCACGCGATTAAATGTTTTAAAAGAGGCGAAAAGCTAGAAAAAGCTTACTGTGTATTGGTCTCGAAACAGTGTGACTTACAAAAAAAAAAATGACTAACAAGTAATATTTCATATGATTAATTCGCGTATTTTTTTTTTTTAATAATTGATTTATATTTAACTTTTTAAATGACATATAAGCGACAAAGTACGTTCAATGAGAAATATTTGCTTGACAGACATTACGAAAATATTTAATTCTCGAACGAATTTATTAATTGACAGATTTATAGTAAACTCATTTCTTCCTGTATTGAAGTTGTTCTCGTTTCTTATATTTTTATATGTTATCGCAAGCGCTGAAATAACCTCTGTTTACAAAAATATTATAAAGTGGAGAGGAATCAGTAATTTTTTTCTGAATATTCTTCAGAAATATATGAACAATGCTGTAATTGTTGCTTTCAGTTCGAATAATACTAATTTTTTTTTTATAAATTCAATTTTTCGCTAAAAGCCATAATTTTCATTTAACGATATTAAAATATGTTACCTATAAAGTATATATTTATATAACAGGATGCGTTTTTTTAGCTACTATTCTTTTATCATTACATATAAATACTTTTAATATATATTTAATATATTAAATATTATATTGAATACGAGTTATCGTTGTGTGAAAAGTAAATATGTGTACATATGCGTGCGCGAGCATATGAAAATAGTTTAATATTTTATGACGATATAGAGACGCAAAAACTATATAGACAATAATTCAGTCCCTTGGAATGATTACAATTGTGAAATAAATTGTATTATTTGTCATCGTTTTTTTTCCTTTTTTTTTTCAGTAAACTAGAAAAATTATTTGAAAACGTAAAAGTTGTGTCATTTTTATCATAATTTTAATATTTAAATATCAATAACTGATTTTCACATTGTGACAAGTTCAATTAATATTTTATAATTAAAATTCTCCACATAAGTATACGGATTTTCATTTAACTTTTTAAATAGTAAAAGTAAAATACTTCGGATAATAAGTTTTCTTTGACCTCGTTTCTCTGCGGTCAATTTACTGCGGGCAGTGTAGCGAAATAGAGCCGTTGCGTAGGATTTTATGGTTGTCTAGGTAAAATTTAGAGTAGAAACACGCGTATTATTCGATTTGAAAAAGGGATTGTTTTTAACGGACGGACAAGTGTTTTTTTATTGTAAACTAAGAAACATTTAAAACATAGTTTTTACCTCATTATAGGCAATATTTTACAAAACTGACGTGACGTCCAAATTTCATAAAATAATAATAATAATTATTTTATTCAATCGATGTGACTGCACGGCGCCATACTCGTATTAATTGAAACTATGGGGCGACAATTATTATGATGTCCGCTGTCATCAATCGGTGTGTACAATAATCAGATCTATTTTGATAATTATTAACAGAATATAAAATTGTGTATTGGGTAGAATTTTTTTTGTTTTTTTTTTCACTCATAACTGTCTTTTGGTTTTACATTGTTGATCACGGTTGTCAACCACATTAAATTTATTATTCTCCGATTTTGAAAAATTTTTTTTCTTCATCATTGGAAGTCAATCCATTATGTGCTGCGGCAATTCTAGCCGACGGGCAAGAAACATCGAGGGGTGACCAAGGGTCACAAAACCATTAATATTAAATGTAAGGTATATTAAACTGTTTTTTCGTTCTTTTTTTTCAAACGTTTAAGTTTTCTATAATTTAACTTCTTTTATGTAAAATCGCGTGTGTTTCAAATGAACCGACAACAATATAATAACTGTTTACCCTGTTCACGAGCGCGGAACATTCGGAACGGAGATTATTTTTGAAAATATTATATAATATCATCGCGATGTCCATTACACATTATTATATGTACTCGTATAATGAATTTTAGTATACGTTTATTTATTTTATTTGATTTTTTTTTTTTTTTTTTTTTGGAGTTTTCACGCCCGCACGAGATTTCTCGAAAATAAAATAAAACGCTATCTCATAGAAATTCAGTTGTTTTTTTTTTTCGTTTTTTATACAAGGATGAAATCCGACAACAAAACTTAATTTAAATAAAAATCCGGTGTGTACACGTGTTTGTCGCCCCGTATATAAAAATAGTATTCGCCACCGAGAGCTATCCGTCTGGGAAGTACAGCGGATTGTCGGCTCTCAATTGACGTGTTGAATCGAAACTCGACGGTATAGTCACTGATAAGTCATCCGATTCGTTAGAACGCGTTCTCAAGAAAATTCGGCTATTCCCGTGTGATGAATTTCTTTTTAGACAAATTTTATCGGCGCGGCAAATAAGTATAGAATACTGCAGACATCAATTATTGACAATATCACCTATTAACCGATAAATTCGTTTACGTAGGTTATAATTTATAGCAATGACGGGCGCCCGCACGGACCACGACATAGGATGTATGAGTTAATAATAATATTATAATCCACCGTGGACGGAGACGAGACGAGTAGATACGTGACCGAGTTGTCATGCTGGTGGTGGAGAAGAAGAATGTTTTGCGACGGCTTGTATATCGCGCGCGCGTATGTGTGTGGATACGACCCACTAAACTCACACATTCTCCTCCACCACCACTCGTGTACGTTAATAATTTATTCACTCGTCGGTGACGGCGAGGTAATTTTCTTTTCTATTTTTTTTTTATATGTATTCACGTCAATGTCATTTTTTTTTAAAGTTTGTAATTAAAAAGAAAAAAAAAAGGAAAAAAAAATCTAAACCTACTTCGAGCACTCCTTTTTTTCCCCTCCCTACATTCCTGTCCGTCTACGGATAACACGACTCGTGTTGACATTTTCCGGCTTTATTATAACGTACGCTCGATTGAATAATTATAACGAGTCGTCAAGAGTCTTTATTCCTGGCCGTCGTCGTGTGGATTTCAAATACGCCACCACTATTTTATCAGAAATATAATTCACATTTTTCTTGACTGCGCTCATGACGTGACCTATAAATTTCTGAGTTTGTCGACTTCGATCATTCGGTTAGACGAAATGATTCGAAAACCTGCAACGTCGACGATTTACTATAATATAATATCCGCGACTCGCGGAGAAATTTATGCGTGTTGTATATTTTATCCTATCGGACGTAGCGATTTGTTTTATGATGTGCGGATTTGAAATTTAAAATTTTTTAACATATTTTCTTATAGTGAATTAATTCTTTTTCCCAACTTTTTTCTTTTTCGAGAAAGTAAAACTTTTTTTTTAAATATAACCACTATGACTTATTATAAGACGGTGATATATCGAAACGAAAAAATTTGCTAGCTGAAGACCTGCATGTAGCTGTAGTCGTTTTATCATAGAACCTATCTGTTATGTAAATACTCGTAAATATAAAGACATCGTTTTTTTTTCTAAAATTCTACTGTTGAATATAATATTTGATTTATGTATGAGAATTACGTATTCTTTTTCATTTTAGTAAAAATGATTTTTATTTTTTTTGTTTTTGTTATAGTTTAATAATATTATAAAACATTTAAATACACGTAAGGACTATTTGATTGCACGTAATATACTAGCCACAGTTATAGAATGTAAATAAACACGATAAGTGCACATTTAATTGAATATTATGACAATAAATCATATTCAACTGGAAATGTAATATTTTTTGTGCATAAAACCAGGTTTTCGCCTATTTTATGAATAAAGCCATACGGCTTCATCTCAAAAATACCAATATATATTTTTTAATTCTAAAATCATATTATATTCATTTATGGTTGTTAACGTCTTTAACTTAATAAAATGTGTCATTTAAAATTTTTACTAATTCCAAAAAAAAAACCGTATGCGGATTGTAAATATTCATTTCTTTCGTTAAAAGTACATAAATTCTTTTTGTTTCGAAAAAATCAACAGCTCTCACATCACAATCATATTATTGCTCACTATCTATTACCGAGAAAATTCTCTTATTTCGCAATATAAAACAATTCTCTAATGCCATATACAGTAAGTTTTTTTTTTTTTTTTTTAGGTGTTTAATGGATTACTGTTCAGGGGCCCTGGCTTTAGCAGTCGGAAAATCTTTTCTCTCGAATTCCACTCTGTTAAAATTACTCGTGCAAAAAAAATAGATGTACATAAGTGATTCTCTTTTCCGCTCTCGAACCAAACGTGCTGTCCGATGATTAATTCAACAAGCTGTTGTTTATATTCGCGGTTCCAATACATCTACGGAATAATATATTATTACACGCGTGTTTGGAAAATGTTCGTATGTCATCAAAGGCGTGATATGTTTCAGTCGAGTCCGGCGATGTACTCGTCGTCACTGCCGGGGGTGGATTTGTATACGGAGAAGCCGTGGGAAGTATTATCGTGCGAGTTCGTTGTGCAGTCGTCGCAAAATAAAATAAAATCGTTTTCGCGCAACGAAAATAATATTCCGAACGGAAGAAAATAATTTGGGATAATCTTTGTCGATGGAAATCGTGAAAAATAAAGTCTTTTCGGCTGTCGACATTTAGAAAAAAAAAACAGGTAAAATACTTCGCGTGCAATAATATTTAACGTGACTCTCAAACACGAATGAAACGTATTTTCTTTTATACGGGTAATTACGTTTAGTCACATCCGCGTTTTGTAAAAATTTCGAAATTTCCGACTAAAAAAAAAAAAAAATCCGTATTTGATAAACGACACATACATTACTATAATCAGATGTCATAAAACGTTTTATTTTCTACAATCAATTCGATTGGTTTTGACGTACTATAAACGAATGCGTTACAAATTATTTATTACGCCTATATAACGATTATATCATTTGACATATCTGACGTCGAAGATTTATTCCCTTGTCACTTGGATTTTAGATTTTCAATTTCATACAATTGAAAATTATAAAATTAATTTTTAAGAATAAAAATTATATCTATATATTAAATTTAACATAGGAGTAAATAAAATATAACAACAATTGTTGTTAACCTAACCTAACCGTTGTCGTTATTGATTCGGTCGAATTTTTTTCCGTTTTTTTTCACTATTCGCTTTATTCGCCACTAACAATGTTTTAAACGGTTGCGCGAACACCGTTTTTAAACTTATGCAAATTGGTTTTTTTTGGGGCTTTTTGTCAAGATATTTATCTCAAAGTTCTCTATAAAAACGTGTAATTATATTGAAACTAAATTTTTGCAATAATTAGGTGATATTTAGATTATGATCGTAAAGATTTGGGAGGCAGGTTTATACACTTAGTTTCCGTTCTATTGAAAAAAGGAAAAAAAATGTATTACAAAAACGGAAGTTTATTGTAATTGTTAAAATACGTGATAAAAAGAACTGTGAATTTAAAAAAATGACTAAATATGCACGCATTTATGTATTAATAAATGTCTAAATATAGACTAAAAAAAACCTTAGAAATGTAAAAATATTTACGTTTAAAAACTAGAAATACGCAAATATATTATACATTTTTTTGCGTATTTATATTCATATAAATATATATATATATAGAAAAACAGAAACAGACTATAAGTGGCGAATATACACGTTTGTCTCGACAATACAACAAGTATTAACGGACTATACTAATCTAAGACATTTTTATTATCTTTATAATATTAAATAATATAATAATATCTGTTAGGTTTATTTATACCATATATTTTATACTACACGCACGCATTCATCCTGTATCCAATTCACAATCGACGCGAAAAAATAATATAAAGTTTTACTTAAAAAAATTTAACACAACTGCCGAATTGTCTAAATAATTAAAATAAAAAAAGAAATGAAAAATAACAAAATTAAAAGACAGATTTAAAGAAAACAAGAAAATATACATTTATAAGCTCTAACTCCTCAAATACGGGGTATAAATATTTCGTACATGTACAACAATACATAAACAATATTTCATGTACATAATTTTTTCGATATTCGAAAATTCACAGTGTAAAATCGAAACGAAATTCTGTTTTGAAATAAGGGAATAAAAAACATAAAAACGTTAAACAAATATTATGTGTTACTAACGTAACAAATAATATTTTATAAACTATAAGCGTGTTCATTAGTGACGCGTACGTATGAAATACCGAAATTTTTATTATAGGTCCCCGGTATAACGTATATATAATATATATATAAAATTTTCAATTTTTTATACACTCGTTTGGACTCACGAGAACGATTTAAAGCGTCAATTTGCCACCTTTGTGTTGTCATGCATACAAAACCTCGTTCAGTATAGAAAATAGTATATTATATATTTCCAGCACGTGCGTTTTCAGTCAAAATCAATTTTCAAAACCCACAATTTCTGAAGATTTCGAGAAAATATTATATTAATACAATATGGTGCAAAATAAAAAATATATATATATATATATGAAGATTACATTTTTATAGAAAATACTGATTATATTATTTGTTTTTGAAAAAGACACTTTTTTCTTTGCTTTTTGATATATAGGTTGTTTAATATTATAATATTACAAACTTGTGTTTGTATTATAATGTATAACGCGTTTGACGAACAGTTGTCCGACAACAGATGAGTTGCGTATTGCTCAACTTGAATTCGAATCCATATTATAATAATAACAATAATTAAACAACAAGAACAATAATAATGAAAATAATATTTAGGCAGTTCATGAGATAAAATACGTAGTACGAATACATATATTATAGCGATGTTGTTTTCTAAATTTATTCTAAAGGGTTTTCGGAACGAATGTATAATATTATACGAAATGGTTTTTTGATTGGACACAATCGTACGAATGAAAGTATTTTATAATATTGTATATGACGTAGACGCGAGTTATAATGTATATTATGTAGATTTTATTTTCAAATTCAAATTGAATGGGGTACGTCTAGCCTTCCAGCGGTGGTCTTTCCGCGGTAGACGTAACACTGCAAATAATTACATATTATGCGTCCTCGTGTTAATTAAAAACAAAAAAAACATCTTTCTCTATATGCAAATTCATTTTAGACATTGTTAAGAGAGGGTGGTGAGAGAGACTTGAAATATTCTAAGGATATTTGGGTAGTAGTATAAACGATGTGCATTTTTTTTGTCTTTCGAGTTGAATTGATTTTCTAACGTTTTTTTTTTGGGGAAATATTCTGTAAATGATATGTACACGAAAATAACATATAGTTTAAAAGCAGTCTTCTTAAATAGGATTGTAAATATCATCTGTTTACAACATTACCTTATATTGCCTTGTTTTAAATTACGGAAAGCCATTTTCATATTATAAATTAGACGTAATTAAAAGCATTTGGCGAACGTAGCTTCACAAAAAAAAAAAAAAAAATGTTTAATTTATTTATATCAGTGTGTATTATCTTACAGAGTTCCGCCTCGGGTTTTTTAAGATTGTTAAACTTTTCTAATGTTTGAAGGTCTACTTACCAAACAAGAAATTAATTGATATCGTACAGTGAATATATAATGTTATATTAGTAGGTTTTGACTATTATTTTTAACTTAAAATAATGTAATAACGTTTTATTCCATTTTTTTTAAATATAATGTTTAGTTATACTAAACGTCTAATTCTATAGAGCGAAGCGATTAACGTTTTGGATTACAAATGTATTGTTTTTTTTTTATGAATATTTTCGTACGGAAATAATATTCTGTTCATCGTTAAACGGACTCCTTTTCAGTAATTAATTGTATTCGGTTTAGCATGTTTTTTTTTTCATTCTTCAATAATTTTACTGAAGGTGATTGGTGAATATTTCAAGTTTCTATAACACCTATTAGTTTCATAATTACGAAAAAATAATAATATAAAAAAATAATAATAAGAATCGTTTTCGACAAAATGAAGTTTTTACCGTTAGATTTTTCTGACGCTTGATAAAACTATTGAGAAAATCGGTACTTGCGGTGGATACGCAATTCGCTACTGAAAACAAACTATGATTGCACTAGAATCTTCCTGGTATCATTTTCGGGTACAGTCATAAAAAAAAACATCACATCATTATAAAAGCCTATAATATATAAGTGGCCTCATGACTTCGGCCAGAATCTAAAATCGCATGCATTTTTTTTTTTGAAAAATTTCAAAACGGCCTTGGGTTATCATTTATAGTTGTATTTTTATAATCGGCCTGCGCAATATTATATTATTCCTTCGTTTCTAAAACCGTTGCGTGCGACAATTTCGCGCATATAGCTGAGTGTGACAGGACTGTATAATTATTTATTTCGAAACAATGACATACACACATCTTAGAACTATATGTGCTCATATACGCCGAATACATACATATATATATATATATATATTGCATATATCATTATAATGCTTATGTGTATATAAATGTTATACGATTATAAAAGATAAAACAATCGTTGAACGCGTCGTCTACGAATTATTATTATTATTATTATTATTATTATGATCATCATCATCATCATCATCATCATCATCATCATAATCATTAATACCGCGCTCGAGCTTACGGCGGCGTACTTAAAATAAATTTATAATAATAATAATAATAATATATTATTATTATAATACGTTTTACTTGTCGTGCAATGCCAAACATCTGTGATTAATACATGCGCGTTTATACATTTAATGTTATTGAATTATATACGCATATAGCGTATATAATTTCATGGGACGCGATGCGTAATAATAATAATAATAATAATAATAATAATAATAATAAAAAGTGTTCGTTTTCGAGGAGAGAAGAAGAAAAAAGAAAAAATAAGAACACGTTTCAAACGACAATATATCGCGTTACCAAAATACGACATGTTTTTTCTCCCCTCCGTTTTGGATTCGATGTAAGTTTTATCGTCGTCACTGTATCGTTTTGTATCGAGCAAAAAAAAAAACATAAATATATATGAAAATGAAAAATAAGACAACTTCATGTGTGACCTTCTTAAAAATAATCTTATGAAAATATATAATATTATGTTACATATCGATACACGTGTCGAACGCGATTTCATAAATTACTTCTTCTCGTCTGAATGGTAAAACAATAAATAGATTAAAGAATTATAATCGAATATATTATGGAAAAAAACACGTTATCGTTGTGACTTTTATAATAACAATAACTGTTAATTTCATTCCGTGCAAGCCAATTGATTGATAGCTATGGATTGGTATTGCATTAATAAATTAAAAACCATCTTTCAATGAAAGACGGTGGTTTTTGGACGATTAAAAATTATTATAAGTCTTCAAATGTGCGACGTAGTAAATGAAAAACAGTGTTCTACGTTCAGTCTCATAACGCTCTGAATTATAATAATCAGAGACCGGATTTTTGTGTTTTTACATATTTTTACTATGGGCACGCAGCTCCCCCCTAATCGGATAAGTTTTCTCGATCATTCATTTTATTCTTTTAGTTCCTATCAACTGACATACAATAATTATTATTAGTGTATTAAAGAGCGTATTTCAAACTTATAGACATATTTTGTGCAAAATGATATGTGTTACGAATATATCGAGGTTCAATTTGATCATTTCACAAAAAAAAAATCTAATGGTTTATGCGAAAAATATTGTGACGTCCATCAGTTTCTACTCCCCGGACGCCGTGATTTGATCCAGTGAGGTTTACCGTTCAAACACGATATTTCAATATTATTTAGTAAATTAATATTTTATTTTTTTTAACGTGTTATTATTATTTTTCAGCTCTTAATACTGAATATGACTTTTATTGCATAATATATTATGTATATAATAAATTAATTTTTTTGAGTACACTTAATAAAGTGAAATATATTTATATACCTAAACAGAATAAATCATCGAATGTACAGATTAAGCATTGCTGTTTAAGAAATTTTTAAAGATTGAAATTAATTTAACTGCCTTATAGTTTTTATAAACTGTTAATTTTTTCTTATTACATTTTTTTGAAACATCAAATATATATATATTTTTTTTAAATGAATAGTTATGTTTATATAAAAGGGGACTTTGAAGAAATTATAGATCATGAAAACATCTTATTTTTACTATCTAGTTACAACGTAAAATTGAAAATTGGAATTTTAAAAATTACTGATATATGTATCTTACAATGGTAAAGTAACTCTAATGCGAGCAATAACATTGATGTGTAAAATATAGTGTTTGCAAGTCGCTCTGGTTATCTGGTATTTATAGGTTATTGATTCAGAAGAAAAACTCATTTAAGTTGTAAAGTATAGTAGAGATGTAAAACTGTAAGTTTTATACGACAACAACAAAACGTATCTATTATAGTACACTGGGTGCAGATGGAATAGTCATGTACATCCCCTCACGGTCGGACTGGGAATTTGGTCCGGCCCGAGGTAATAAAATAAGTTCTGTCCTTATTACAATAATATTATATTATATTGTTATCACGGACGTATTAAACATGTTGGTTTAAAACTAAAAGTTAAAGATGAAATAAAATGTATAATATAGGTAAATTATATTGAATCGGCTTATGAATCAATTATTTTGATCGGCCCACCGAGTTTTACTCGGCACCTCGCCGGCCCAGTCCGACCCTGCATCCCCCCATCCCTTCCAACAGTAATGTAACTGATGAAAATATTTATTTCAAATGAGTTCGTGGGATGCGTTATTGGAAAGAAAAATATTTTGAGCTATTGCCCTGCAGATACGATACGGATTTTTCTTTTTTTTTATTTATTATTTTTTTTTCGTATCTTAACGTCTGTTTATTATGTAAAATATTGTCAATAATATTTTAAAAAGTTGATTAATTATTAAAAACGCGAACTCTTTTGTGTTAGGTTGAGTTAACCTTTTCCCAACTTTTAATAACAATTTTTTACTTCGTTGATGTAAATTCATAAAACCCTATACTGGAACAGATTCGTGTGTAGTCAAAAGAAAAAAAAAAGACAAAAATACTACATCGTAAATACGGTTAAAATATTGTTTTTAACAAACTATCTAACACCTAACTGTGTGTATAATGCATATGTATATACATTCGTGGAACGGTTTACGAGGAGATCTGTGTAAACTGCTGCAGTGTAGTAATAACTTTTCGTATTTTCTAACTGAGAATTCAATGTCTGCCAAAATATGGTACTTACTTGACATTCTAGAGAGGGATTCAAGAAATTATCTAATTCACAGTTAACATTTACTAGCTATATATTTGGCCTTTTTTAAGCTTATATTTGTTTGAACACAGAATTTTAAAAAAAATCATAAGAATTATAAAGTGTTATGGCGGAAAGAAATTTTAATATTTATTATTATAAAGTCATACGTGTGTTTAAGAATAACGGAAAAGAGATGGTAACACATTTAGCTATGCTCAGCACCGTAAAGTAGCTGACGCTGTAAAAATTAATGGGGCAATAAAAACTTATAGAAAAAATAAGAAAGAATTAAAATTTATTATATTCGGTGAGCAAATTTTATTCGTCAATTATCTATTACGGCTAAACGTTATTAATATAAGTATTGTTATTTATAATGGACGTTTTATCGTATATATCGATATTGTGTGTAGTCAACTTCTTCTTCTCGATTTCCGAATAATGTTTTATCCGTTCCCGACAAAGTAAAACGTGTTCGTAAAAGAAGAAGAACGGGCAATTTTAAAACAAGGCTTCATTTAAAAACGACGACCGACCCCCAAAAATTATCTCGATCCCTGCAGAATTCGCCACTGGTTGTTGTATATGACACGCATTTCTGGAAAACGGCAATAAAATCACTCCTGCAGGATGATCAGCAGCACCCAGTGTGCGCGTGTGTCGGGAACAGACGTCCGCGCGTTGTCCGTGTGTATTCGTTTCTGAGCTTGTCCCCTCGACCGGAATTAGCAGTTTCGAGCCGACCGCCGCCGCGGGGCCCCGGCAAAAAGGCGAGGAAGAAAGCAATTTACAACCCCGGACATCTGGTACCCCGTCAAACCGCGTGCGCAGCAATTGAACCGTAAGTCACACGGATAATATATACTACAAATACACACACACACATAAAGGCATTTATCGACACACGCTCATATATATATATATACACACACACGGTCGGTCGTTTGCTAATAAATGACCTCTGTACGAGCTCGCTCGTTCGCGTGCCTATATGCCCGCGCCGCGGGAGCGCGCGCGCGCGCGTGTGTGTGTGTGTGTCGGACAATTCGATCGATTTCGTCCCTCCACACGACCCTGTTCGAGCAGGATTCTTATACGCGCGCGACGTGTCCTCCTCGCCGAATATACACACGTACATGTACACAGAGTTCCGCTGTTGCTGCGCAGGATAGTTGGATTTATAACCCGGTTACCGCTGTAGCTCTATACGTCTTGCGTGCAACACAGGTAAATACCGATACACGGAAAACGGTAATCGTCGCGCGTAACAACATATAATATTATCGGTAACGTATTTATAGTGGGTCGCGGGGGGATGTGTGACCAGATTTAAACTCCCCACCCCATAACCTAAAAAAAATTTCGATTCTGTCGTTTGTAAAATTATGTCTGCAGACATTGAATTATACGCAGGGAGCTACTATTTATTGTTTCAGACTTAAATTTTATCATATTTCCTTTGGTTATATCATACGGGATGACTGGTGAATCGTTAAATAGAAGTCAATTTTTTTTTCAAATTTCCGAATTTTCAAATTTGAATTTTTACTTACGCTTACAAAAATAATGTGGCTCGATACGTTTCTTCCGATAAAATTAATCGAACTTTCTAATGGGGTTTTGAATTTGCTGTACAACCAATAGTTCAAGAAATATGGCCAGTCCAAGGAGAAAATCACGTTTTTGAGAGAGAGAGAGAGAGAGAGAGAGAAACACAAAAACTGAAATTCCAATCTTATACTCGAAAATCGGTTTATAGTGAAAACGTATTTATTTATTTTTTTGTATTTTAAATGTAAAATAGCCCGTATAATATATGTATATGGTCATGTATAACAATCATTTCGAATCATAAATCATAATATTCAGATCGGTCAGTTGGCGGCGAGAAGCGTAAATAAAGAACTCGTTTCTATATTCTAGAAAAGAACGGACACTGGTCCGTGGACGAAAACGCATTATGAGCGAGGATAGATGAAGAAGTTCTAATGACTTGAATTTTGAATAATTATCTCATCACTTCTTTTAAAAGAGTTCTCGTTTTAGAGCAGAGTACTTTTTTTTCACATTATTAGATTGTTCGGTAATGCAACACAATATATGAGTCATATGGTCGTCATTATCCGTCTATAATCGGAACACGGAATTATTTTCCGAATCGTCCATAGTTTTTCTTTGTAGAGTAATCGAAGTTTTTACAAGAGTCAACGGAATTTGTATCGATTTATCCGTGTTTTCCACTTATCCGACATTCCGCCGTGTTCGTCTTGCAGACGCTTCGAAATTCATCTGAAAACAATCGGGTTTAATCGATTGTCTCGAGTAATTGCTCCGGCGGTTAATCCTCGCCGATTCTGTTGGCACACTCGTGTGTACAAAAAATCGTTTTGTCGCCTCAGCGCGGTGAGAAATAAAATAGAAACGACTGAAAATGCTCGCCGCAACATCGACAATATTTATTATTATTTTAACGTTTTCGTGTTTCACAATGAAATTATGTACCGCGTTATTGTGGTTTGGTTTTTTTTTTTTTTTAAACGTGAGATCAAACGGAAATCGCGTATGATTCGATCACGCCGAAATGTTAAAAATAATGTTACACTTTTTCGTCAATATCGGTTTATGGCCGATACTGTTGTTGAGTATAAAATACAGCGAAAAATAATAATTACTGTGACCGAGAACCGTAACTATTAGCGTGGTAAAACGATACAATAATATAAAACACACAATTTAAAACCATGTATAATAATAATAATTAAAATAAAAACATATCGTACGTAATTATAAATAATAATATTATATTAAAAATTGTATAAATACAATCCGTACTGATCGCCTAAACACGCCTATGCGAATAACGATTTAACACGATAACGATGGAATCAAATCCGTACAGATTTCGTCATTAAAACTCACCGAAGGCCATATAATATTTTATAATACAATTATATATTACGACGCGAGTTATTATTTTTGTTTCTCTCCCTCCTCCCACGAAACGAATTCGTTTGGACCAGTAGTTAGGGTTGTGAAAAAACAAAAACCGTTTTATTCGTTGAAACTAATATTGTTGTATGGGGGTGTTAGGCCGACAAAGTCGTAATTTCCGTCGCGAGACAACAGTAACGACGGTTACGTGTGGTGCGTATACGTACGCCGTTGCCGACGGCTCGTTTCCAAAATAAAGTACACGAAAACGTTTATTTATTTTAATATAAGGAAGGAAAAGAAATGATATTAAATTTCGCGGATAAAGTAAATAGGTTTTCTTCTGTCGCGGAGAGCAAAGCCCGAAAGACGTGTTGGTGGGCTAGTGCGACGTGTCGCGAAGCGGATTTTCTTATTTTTTCTTTTTTAACATTCGCACAACGAGATTAATTTCCCGCCGACAGTTGTTATTTTGTATTTTTATTAGAATTTAATACGGCGGAACGCGTTCAACAGTAATAATATAAATCATCAGCACAGATCGTTTATAATAATAATAATAATCATACGATCGTTACAGACGCGTAAAAACGAAATTTGTATTTCGCCGCGTTATAATATTAATTATTGAGGAGACGCCGTCTCAATGTTTCCCTGACGCACCGTCCCTAATTATTGTTTTTATTATATTTGTCATAGACGCGTGTTCATGATGGTGGGAGGGGGTGGCAGGACGGTCAGCTGTCTCCCCGGCGAGATCTTCGTTATTTTGTGAGCTGCGTCTATTAAATCTCCAGTACACTGGATTCCGATATTTTTTTCAAACGAAAGCGGTTCGAAACATTTAATAACGACATTTTTATTGTATGACGTAGTGTACGTGACGACGATACCATCCTAATTGGCAGACAATATCGACGAGAAACGAGTATATTATTATATTATAACGTATAGCTGATAAATGTAATAACCGATAAAAATGATTTAATTGCGCGCTAAAATTTGTACACGTTACCTTTGTATTATTATTACCGATATACCTCCACCGTGGTATGGAAAATAATCGTAATTTCTATACCTACACGCTCGACATCAGATGTGTTATTATTATTATTATTATTATTATTATTATTATTTTTGTTGATTACCAAATGACTAATTGGCAAACGGCAGACGTGATACACTAATATGCGACGTGTATTTTTTTGTAATTAACAACGTATATTAATTGTATCGAATTTAATTGGAATGTTTGATTTACATCGGAACGAGTTCGGGGCTAAAATCCGTTGCAATGACACCACAGTACCCAAATGAACGCAAAAATAAACGTCTAGATTGGATATAATGGTGGACCAAAGATGAAAGGGACATTGCGCATCTTTAATACGATTATTATTAAAAAATAATAAAACTCTGTGACGCATATAATAATGTCACAGTCGTTACGTTATATTTTACACTCGTATTTCTACTTTGTTTTTATGCGCGCGTAATATTTTATAAGAAAATACATTTTATTTTTTAAATGTTTCATTTATTTTCTAAGTATATGATTACGATTAATTATTTCATACGCTTTACGCATTATTGCTCATAATAAAATTTGTAAGAATTAAAAAAAAAAACATCTGACTATAAAGTGATAATTAATTCCTTGTATTAAACGTGTGTTATTGAGTCTTCGTGCAGAGAATAGTTAAAGTTGTGTTTTATTTCGAATAAAAAAACAATAATCGTCTTTTGCGCATAAGACGTGTGCGGGTCTTTTTTTCTACGTAGGTTTTACGTTGTATTTAATATTTTAATTTTTCCCGTAAATTTAATATTATTATTATTATTATAACTATTATTTATTTCGACATATTATACAGGTCAAATGAATTTTATTCCGATGTTAATATCAGAATTAAAAATGAAATTTTAATTAATTTAACGCGCGTTGCTTGGGTGTCCAATAAAACGTTAAATTATTTACAATATGCTTATTAAAATTTATTTAAAAAATTCTTTTCGATTACACGCACAATAAACGTTTTTGAATCGTTTCGATTTTATATCAATCAGGTTTTTTTTTGACGAGGAAAAATGTATCAGAAGAAAAAGTCCAATGTAATACAAGCCAAGTAGTAATCTTTGTACGGTTATATTTAAATTCACATTTCGTTAATTTGCCACGTGAGACTATAAATAATTGACTGTACTGTATTTCTGTAAATAACGGATTATATCGTATAAGCGTATCGATCGTTTTGAAAAGATTTTTTTTCGTTTTGAAATACATTTTAATTTTTTGTAGGCTCATAAAAAATTACTTTGAAAATGTCTACTGTAATTATGAATTTAGATGATTTTATGTGTTTTAATGTATTTATTTACGGGAAGAGACCTAGAGGCCGGCCTGGACAACGCTGAATTTAACAGGGTCAACAATGATCTAACTATAAGTGCTCACAGGGAATAACGTTGGAGAATAGCATCGACAGAGTCAGATGGAGAAATGTGTAGATATGCAGCGAAAGTCCTTCAAGGACTGTAAAAGCCGATGGAAGAAGAATGTTTTTATTTCACAAATAAAGTGCTTTTAAAATTAAAATTTTATATACCGTAAACGTTTACCGTGTTATGGAAATAACGTCGTTTCTTATAAACGTACAATGACTTGTTTTCAACTTTTCCCTAAAGGTTTAAATTCATTCGATAATTCCTGTTACAGTATAAATATATA
Organism: Chaetogeoica ovagalla; assembly: GCA_032441825.1. Taxonomy (NCBI): domain Eukaryota; kingdom Metazoa; phylum Arthropoda; class Insecta; order Hemiptera; family Aphididae; genus Chaetogeoica; species Chaetogeoica ovagalla. The sequence goes on from CM063727.1 coordinate 12,707,123, forward strand.
TATATAGACGTTTTGTTAATTAAATTAATTAATTTGATGTTGTTTTATTATCGAACGAGGGAGAAAAAAAACACGAATTTATATTCTGATAAGTTTATACGCGCGTATATTATTATGTGTCAATCAATCTTCGCGGGAACACGTTATTGTGTATGCATTTGATCGATGACTGACGATGGCTTTTGTTTTTATTTCTCCCTCGTCGTCGACCATATCGTCCAACGCAGTTTATTAGAAAACAATTAATGCGATTAACAAAGTGTGTTATAATTTTTTAACGTTGAAAAAGGCCTGTAAGAGTGTTTAATTTCCTCTTTCCCCCGACCACCGGGTAAAACACGTAATTCGGACGCGCGTTTATGGTAATCTGAATATACTCGTTAATTATTATTCGTGGCACATCTGCTTCTACGAGTCCCCCCCTGGTAACGTTACATTGTACGGTACCGCATATAATATAAAAACCACGCGGTTATTATAAATTGCATTTAAATGCTGCCGCCGTATTTAACCTCGCGCGTATTATCATCGATTAGTTGACGATAATATATTGAAATTACGAATGAAACGCGGTAAAGTTTTTTTTTTTTTTAAAACGCTTTTACGAGTATAATATATTAATATTATTTATATTAGAGTGGCGTGAACTCACCTGGCGATGGAAAAGTGCACTTCAAACGAGCCTCGATATATCGATTTCGACGATATACACCTTGAAAACCAGCTTTATATATACGCACCAATAAAAATGACTGAAAAGAAAAAAAAACCTTGTGTTAGCATTACGAGAATATAAAACGTTAAACGTTATAACCGGGGTTCGGATAGGTTCTATAGCGTTTACTAATAATTAGTTAAAAATAATTATTATTATTATTATTATTATTAAGCACAGATCAGCGTAGCGAAATAAGCTATAAATTTGATTTATGCATGAAAACCTTCCTGGTACAAAATTCTACATTGCATATTTTATGCGTTTTACAGTTTTAGTGTTCCTCCTCTCCCCCTCGAATTTTGTTTGTGTATCATTTCATTCTTGATAATATGACTTAAATTTAAATTATTTTGTGATTTTTATAAATCTCGTAACCTCATGAAGAAAGTAAGGGAAATTATGTATTTTTAGTTATGATATGTAACTACCTTATAACTGTGATATGATTGTAACTATTATAACATAATTTATATTGGAAACGACAACGAATATCATGTCGTAATTATTGTTCAAAACCAGTTTTTTTTACACTTATAAAAATCATTTGGAGTATATATATATATATATATATATATATATATATATGTTGAATAAAGTACCATTTGCGAACTCATTTTATACTCTGTTCCAAATAAGTTGACTTGTGATTGCATTCAGTTAATTTCAGAACGGAATCTTCCATCGAGCGCTCCGTAACCGATTGCTTATTAGCAAGTGACCGGGTGTTTATTAGGGTCACACTCGTCGTGCACGAGCATTTTATTTGGAATACAGTAAATATTCGAAATTGTGTTCACGGACAGAGGAGGAATAACTGCATTAAAAAAAAATGTGATTTGTTTCATTCAGAATTTAAAAAAAAAAATCTCTCTCCGTCTGTCTGATGAGAGGATGAACAATAGACAAGGATAGACAATCGCCGTCGCGGCGCGTCAATTTTCATTACGTCAATATCTGCAGCAAACGGTATCGGCGAAACTACGAATATTACTTTAAATGTATTTCGTTTTATTAGCCAATAAGTATTATTTTACAACTCGAAATATGAAAAAAAATGAAAATGAAAATTCCGTGATAAAAGGCACTCCGACGATAGTTCATTTATCTTGTCGCGACGTCTCCGCGCCGAATGTCAATCACTCACCGCGGTCGGCCGTTGATCGATTACGCGGACTGAAAACGATATTTCATCGTCACCGCCTCTGCGCGCGTATATAACGTATGTGTACATAGATAGGTAGATAAATAAATAGTAAGATAAGTAGATGAATAGATAGATAGATAGATGGACCGCTAAATCACTGCTATCTTGTTCTTGCGGCCGTTTCGAGACACGAATACGAAGCATCACAACGACTCGGATCGTGCGCGTCAGTGAAAAAAAATAAAAATATACATAATTTTGTTTTTTTTTCAACTGCGTGTATTTTTATTGCGATATTTATAATTTTAATATGGTTTTCTTATTTGTTACTCCGATACTTTTTTTTTAAATATCCAATGATGATTTCTACCGATAAAAACCACTCTATAGTGAATAAACACATTTAATTAAACGTAACTCCTCTTATATATTTTTCATAATACTCTTTTTAACTTGATTATTACGTTCATATGCACATACATTTTTATTTATTTATACGTATTTTAAAATATTATAATTTATTAGCGTCTAATATCAAATAAACTTTTCAAATAAATATATATGACAGTGCTGGATTTGTGAATAACTCGTAAGATTATTATTACCTTCAATATGTTCGGTTTTTAATCGAATATTAATAGGGATATTTGTCTTTACTTACACCAAACAAATCTTTATATCTCTGTTAAAATGTAAAAAAAAAACATTATTTTTCTAGTCCGGTTTTTAACTTGATGCGTAATTGAAATTTTATGACTACCGTTCTCGAATACATTTCGCAGAATTGGATATTTAAATTATTTACGTACCTAATTTCACATACGATATTTAGTTTTATGGATTATAAGTTAAGAAAAAAACAAAAGTTTTCGGTAAAAACAAATAGAATATGTAATAAATAAAAAAATCGTCATTCTCGTGCGTATATAGTCTTTTATTTGTATTCACCACCACGATTCGTAACCTAACCTAATCGTGATTCACAAAATATTGAATTACCCATTGATTTTGAATGTTAAACAAACGTGAATATTCCTATATTATTAACAGTCCATAATCTATTCGATTAATTTTTTTTTTATTTTGTAAGTAATTTTTTCGATAAGACGTGTTTACTTTAGTTTAATGTAAATTTAAGCTTATGTTTTTATTTATTTTCTTTGAGTTTATGACATACGGTGATCAGAGTAATACCGAGTATTTAGAAAGTACGTTGGAACTTAAGCGACAATTTGGAAATTTTTTAAAAAATTAAATTATACACATTAAAAATATCAATATATTTTGTTTTTTTACAAATTACTATCGTTTTCCGGATGTGTTCGTTATGAATTACGATTCGTAGGAAATATATCACCAGGAAATTCTCTTGTTGAACGATAGGCTTACACAATTCTTTGTAATCACATTCCACTGAGAACTCGTATCTTTTATTTTGCAAATCACACCATTAAATGTGTCGTGAAAATACTTTGAAAATATCACCGTAATATCATCAAAACCCGGTTATTTATTACGATTTTCTCGTAGATACTGCAACTTTTGAAACTCCTCGACACATAAGTTTTCCGACTCTCGTTATAACTCACATATTTTGCTGTAGTTTAGCGGTGTATATTATTATTATTATTATTATTATTATTAAATCTGCCACACGACCGGAGGAAATAATACGGAAAACGATCGGATATAAAATTATAATATTATGTAATTATTTTGGAAACGGATGAAGTATAAGTATTTTCAGCAGAAAACCAACTACTCAACATCCTCATTTAATAAACGTTAATCGGATGTAATTACATTATGAATATACGCGTGCCTTCGCGAGATTATCGAATTAGTGAACCGGCTGCTCGACGGAATATAAATATTAATCGTTGGTATTTACATTTTTTTTAACGTATACAACATATTATTACTCGTGTCCCGCAGGAAGTTTAAAATATTTAATCGTATTTCAATATATATATATATATATTTCGATAATTTATTTCGAGTTGTGGGGCTTAGCTAAGTAAATTTACGTGTAGATCGTTATTGCTGTAATCAGTGGATAAATTGACTGCAGTCTATTCGGCACGATTACGCCTATGTGATTACGCCGTGTTAAATTCCGATCTGTGTTCATGACCGCAATAATTATTCGTACATTGATAAATTGTTCGAGATTTCTCTCATTTAAAAAAGAGCCAATATACCTCTTTTAGATATATAGTGATATTCGTTGTACAGAGTAAATAAATTGATTGGATGTAAAAAATCTATAATTTAGAAATCGTGTAGTTATGTTTTGTAAATTGGACGTTTCCGAATTTGCAACAAAATAATAAAATTGAAAGTTTGCATATACTGCACTAGAAAATTATCGATAACCATTTCAATTTATATACATCATTCTTTTTGACACTTCTGCGTTCCTTCTTCAATTCTACGAAGGCTATCTCAAAATCAACTTACGATGTGTTACAATTCACTACACACAGGCACTGTGGTGACATGTTTTTACATATTGCAACTTGTACATTATTCTCTCATTATATGCCAAGTTTCGACTGTTTTCGTTCAATATTATTCTAATAGTTGCCGTAACAACACGCGGAAAATACAATTCCATCTCCCGCCGCAGCTGTGAGGTACGAAGTGTAATTCGTTTTTTGTAAACAGAAGGAAATAGCTCAGCTCAAATTCATCGCCGGTCATGTGTTATTTACGGCAATACAGTGATGAGTGATTGGTGTAGACAATTTAAAAACGGTCGCACATATGTGCATAATGAAGGGGGCCAAAGGCGTAAATCGATCATGACCGAAGTTGTGGTTCACCAGATTAATCAATTTGTTCGAGAAAACAGGCGTTTTACGATATCAAATCTTTCAATAAGATTTTCCAAAATTTCTCGAAGTACTCTACACAGAATCGTGTCTGAGAACTTGGGTTACCACAAGTTCTGTGCCCATTGGGTTCAAGTCTTCATAATGCACATTTGTGTCATCATTCGTCGAAGTGTGTTTAGGTTAGGTTTTATTTATATACGTAAAGCATTTATTTGGATTTTCTTCCGAATGTGGTAACGATAGTTTTCAGCATTAAAATAAATTAACACATAAAATAAATTAAACTTTCACAATATTTTTAATTGAATCAGAATTGTATATAGAGAGATGAGAATAAACGATATAATCGATAAATGAACTTACGGTACGAGCATAATAGCTAAATAGATCAGGGCTAAATTATTATTTATATAAAATTCGTCATTAAAATTAAAATCGATAAATAAAAAAAGGTTTTTCAATCAGTGCCTAGAGCGGACGAATGTCTTAATACGGCCCTGGTGATACTACAGCTAATATATTCTTGTTTTTAGTATAGAAAATAATTATACAAGAATTATACTAACAAATATGATTAACCCTATAGAAAGTAGGTTATTGAAATACGATTTTTAATTCGTTATAAAAATATAATTAAATCTTTATAAATTATACTCTGGAATACATTTTTAAAAACCGTTCAAAGCGTAAAATAAAAACCTGTCGTCGAGGTGAAAATATGAACATTCGATTACACAATGTATTTATGAAAAATTGTATATTTGTATATAAAATTTATATTGAGAATTATTTATAGGGTAGATATTTGTTTTGTATTTTTTTATTTATTTTTTTTGATATCAGATATAACTTTGAACGAGAAACTATTTACTCGCAGGTTAGTGTTTTTTTTTTATACGGGCGCATACAGCGAATGTTAATAATCTAAAAGTGTCGGCGGCAAGCAGCAGTAGCAGCAGGAAAGACTCTTTGCCAAGCAACGAAATAACGAAACGTGATGGGAAGTCGGCATGTATATTTTTATATACATTTTTTTTTTTGCCAAAAGGTCTTCGCCACATTCGATGCACGTAATCCGAAACATATAGCGTGGTTGATGTAACTTCCTACTCGAATTTCCGACGAATGCGCCTATATTAAAGTCGTCATATATGACTGTTCGCGTACTTACTTTCCTCTCATTCCGACGTCCCGTCATGTCGCTCTCAAGTGTATATACATTTATAAATAAATAAATATATATATATATATATTATACGTATAGTAAAAGAGGGAATCTTTTATACCACAGGGTCTGCACATTTTTCACCGGCTCATAATCCAAACAGTGTACGACATTATGAAATGGGAGAGAGAGAGATAACTCGACGTTTTATTATCTGTATAAATGTATACACATAGTACAGTGCGTTGTCAGAAATAAAATAAATGAAACACCGAAATGCGTTTTACGTGAAACCAACGGACAAAGTCATGAGAAAAAAATAATTTGAAAAAGAAAAAAAATAAGCGTTTTGGCCGATAAGTAATTACAATTTCGAGTACTAATTTTTTCACGACTCAGGCGCATAGAGTTTTAGAAGAGTCTTTTTTTTTATATATATAATACAAAATATTGATTTCATATAGGCGAATTACCCTATTGCGTATCGTTATACGCCACTGCGTGGTACATACTTATAAGAATTGAATAGATTTGCGGAAAATCCAAAATACTTATTTCAGGAATTCTATGTTAGAGGTGAATAAAACATTAATTTAAAATTGACTATTATTTCTAACAGAGAAGGATAATCACTACATTAGTACGATATGACACCATCATTTAAATGAATGCTTCTTCGTTTTTAATTAATGTTTTCAATAGAAAAAAACACCCTTATATTTATTTTTAAAAGCTTTTATTATTATTTTTTTTAAATTTAATAGGTACCTATAATGAAGAAAATTGTTGTATAAAATAAATGGTAGATAAATTTGGTATCTACAACTTATTTTAATAAAATAGAGATTTTATTATGATTGCAAATTTCAGTATTTATTTTTTTTTTTTTTTTGAGATTTCTATTATTGGACAATACATAGAGCATATAGTTTTGATAAAATGTCTAATATAGTTTTCAAATGTCGAAAAAAGAATTTCTTTCCTGTAATTCATTTAAAAACTATTGCTTTTCCTAAACGCTTTGTAGTCATTACATTAAACAACAAATTGTTCGTAAAACAATATTTCCCATTAAACGACGATGTTTATAAATCTTTGGTACATAACGTTTATTCACCGATTGAATTAATACGCGGATAAAAGTAAACAAAAAAACTTTATTGTTCACTTGTAAATAATAATATTGAAATATTTAAGAGAAAATAATATTAGATTTTTATTTTTGTACGATAAACGTTAAAGACAACAAACACGTCGAAACACAGAAATTGAAAAACGAAAAGTATTTGTATCGAAAAAAATTGTCGTTTGAGTTTTCTAAAAAACCCATATAAAGATTAAGTATTCGTCAAATTTTGACAATAATGGTCCAACAAAACTAACTAAATTTCGAAATACGTTAGTCGACAAACTCTAGCAGTACACGTGATATCATCGACTGCAATAGTGATTCTGAACCTTTTATATTCTACGCTCCTTTTTTAAATTTCAAAAATCTCTCGTCCCTGTCTTATAAATTGAAAAAATTGATCATCTATTTTTATATATTTTATAAGTATACTATGAGTGTTTAATTGTTAAATTTTTAAACACTATCATTTAATAAATATAAATTTTATTTCGTAATAACTGTTTGGGCCACTTAGGAGGGCGCGCCTCCCGTATTGGAAAACACTGGACTATTGTAATCCAATCAAATTGAACCAAAACAAATTTTCTCTTGTTCTTATAACATACGTATTGATTTTCCAAAATGATAATAATAAAATGATGTTCTGAGAACTGTAAAAACACGCGGATTATGATTTTACATTCGACAGTTTATAATGTTATACATTTACTCATTAAAACGACGAAATTACCTTTCGATTCGTTCATAATGAATGGAAATATACTGAAATATGAAAAAATCTTAAAATATGTCCTAAAAAATAATAAAAAAAAGCGAAAGAATAAGAGAAGAAACATTGTTTTATTTATGAATTATAGTAAAAGTTAACGAATACTGTTAATAGGTATTGCTGAAATTTATAATACTTGAAAATTAATTATAGTATAAAATATCTAATAAAATGGCTATTTGTGTAATTTCTTTTACTTAAAGTCACAATATTTACAAAAAAATACCATAAAATAATTTCAATTTAATGCATGATAGGAGGAAAAAATTGCACAGAAACTGGAAAAATAACATTAAAACTGTAAAATGCTAAAAATATCTAATATGGAATTTCGTACTTGGAATGTATAAGACAAATTAACATCTTACTCCGCCACTATTTATCTATATTTAAATAATTAGCAAATTCTATAGAATCCGAAGCCCGATAATGAATAAATAAATATATATACACGAATTATTTGTTAATTAATTACTAAAGGCAAAATGAATCAAAAGAAGTGAGATAGTATTCGACAACGGTGAACGGCACGGACTAATAGCGTTTTAATATATGAATGTTGTACACAAAAAGGACACAACCCGAGTAACATTTTAGGTAATTTTGGTGGAGTAAATAAAATAGTAAAAAGTGTAAAATAAACGAATAAACGTGTAAACGAATGTGTAACGAGGAAAGATGAATTATTACGTTAATTCTGCTTCATTGAAATACGCGAAATAATATTATTAATAATAAAAATAATAATTATAAACAAAGGCGCATACGATTGATCGCTCAGTCAGCGTCAAATTAAAACCCGCGTATACCGAATTAACGCGTCAGTCGATCGCGATAAAACAGGAAATGAAAGTAGGTCATCAGATAGCGCTGCGACACCAAAGAGATGAGGTGGCTACGCGGAAAAACACGTATAAATAGTGGTCCGCAACCAACGGACCGCTCAGTCTTGCCACGACGGGCAAACGCGAACAACCTTGTACGCCTCCGAGGCGTATATCACCCATACGGTGTTTTTGCCGCGTTCAAAAGTGAACAAAGTTGTTCGCGTTTGCTCGTCGTCGTGTGTAAGTGTGTCCACATTGACCGCTGCGCCTATACTGTACAGTCCATTGGTTTCGAACCGTTATTTATAAACAACTACATTTCTTTATTTTTTCTACATCTGCATTTAGCCTTAATAGATTCTCAAACAATTCTTCTTTGTCATTATTCTTCGATGTAAATATGTTATTGGCAGAGGGATTTGACTCCATTTCACCCCCCCCCTCCTTGAATATCATGTATAATCGCTACTGCTTTGAATTGAACCTAGTACTCAAACGTTTTGTCCAAATCGTTTACTTCTCATCGGTGCGATCACACATTTTCAGCACGGTTCAGTGTTGGAAGCACCGCCTTAGAACTATAAAATTTTTTTTTTAAATATCGAGTTAAAAAATTTGAAACGAAATATTAAATTGTACTACTACGGTTCTCAATTTAGATTTCATAAACCGTGTATGAACTGTTAAACTGTCACGCTTATTGTAAACACACATTGAACGGCAAAAAAAATGTTACCCGGGAAATTAATGGAGTAATCATTAGTTTTATATTGTCGTTTGGTATGTGAAAAGACAATAATTTAATTGTTTATTGGACGAAAAAGGTCTTGAAATAAATAAGAGTCGATTGATTGAAATAACACAATGAAAGTACTCTGTATTAGCTATCGTCGAAAACGAGTATTACCAGCTGTACGGAAGTATAACGTGTATATATCGAAAGAGCACGACCAAAACGTGTTTCTATTTTTCCTATTCAAAAATTTTTAAATGTAAGTTCATATTTAGAATAATAATGAATTCAAAATATGAATTTGCGCCGAATCATTATTGTAAGTGTATTAAAGTATGCCCTGTCCTAAAAAAATTATATTATTGTTTTTTTTTTTATTTTAATGCAGTTTTGCGTTCGATTCGAGTGACGGGAAAATACGGAAATCAGTGTGTTTGAATACTTTGCACAGGAACACCGTTTATGAAAACTCATTTGTGTTCATTCACAACAATTTGGCGAATGGAATTTTCCTCAAATTAATTTCACCGCGTTAAATGCGTTTTGTTTTTGGTCTTTTTCTTCTCACTCTCTCTCTCTCTCCTCGTCGTCGACACACGCGAGGGGGTGCGAACGTATATAGTTTTTGTTTTTTTAATTTAATGACGTGCGCGGACAACTTTTTATACGCTTTATTATTATTTTTTTTTTACATACATTCATGCGAAAGGGAGTATATACACGTAAAAAGTGTACACACACACACACACACAATGTGTACCGCAAAGACTTATTGCTATTTTTACCGCGAACAATGTTGTTCTCGCCCCGCGCAAACTATTTTAATTAAACATAAGTAATCCACTTTTGCGCCGGGACCCATTAAAGTTTCAATTACGATTACAAATCAACCTAATGGCGTAAACGTTTCGGAATTAGGTAGGTACATACGCACTTGCCGCGAGTCCAATAATGGAATCAGTCGCGAAAATTCCGCGTGTTGTTGTGTCCCGCTACACTGCGGCCCCGTTTAAAATTGAATTTATTGCATCACGCGTTTAATACGCTGTAAAATATCGAGTAATTTACGGGACAAGAGAGATTATTGGGTCTGGTCTCTGGTCCGGAAAAGTTGTTTTTTTTTTCTATATATTTTTATACAATTTTCTATATAGTTTGTTCGTATTTTACAGTATTTTTATCGATTTGTACCGAATTCGAGATCTACAGAATACAGAGCTCGCTAAATCCTTTCCCCTCCCCAATAAGATTTTTGTTAAAAAAAATGAGTGGAAAATAAAGAAAGATAAAAATTATTATAACCCATAAATAACACGTATAATAGATACGTATCGTGATAAATGCTGCTTTATTTAGCTTTGTGATCATTTTCAAGAAAATATAATAAGTTACCGTTTGAAGCTTCGAACGGATATTTGTATTTATATTATACATACTTTCAAATTACTTTAAAATTTACCCGGTGAGTTTAGATAAGCAATTCGCACGAACAATACCATTTTATATTTCGTTTAAAGTTATAAATTTCGTACAATTTCTAATATGCAATTTTTTAATATTATTATTTTGACAACGACGATAGTAACAACAAAATCGTAAAAAGAAACATATAATTAAATTCATCTAGAATAGTTAAAAATTAATACTAAATTATTAATCTTTTTTCAAATTTATTCCGGATAAAAATATTTGGCAACGAGTTGTGCGATTATAATTCGATAATTTCCCCCAAGTAAATGAAATAAAAAAAATTAGTATTAGTTTGATATGATTTATAGTTGACACCGTGTCATTTCGACTGGCATTGTACATTATTTTTCCATTTTTTTACAACAAAATTACTGTTATATATAAAGGTTTTTTTTGTCTAGGGAATTATAGTAAAGCTTTTTCTAAGCTTAGAATATACTATTTAAAAATAATTAAAAAAAAAAATTGATATCGCTAATTTTTTTTCCACCACTCTAATAAGACACACACGCATTATTTATACTGCCAATATGCCTACCATCATATATTTATAGAGATCCGTTTAGTTTTTTAATTAGTTATCAGTGTTTCTTTATCAAAAGTGCCGTATTATGTCGTATAATACCACCGGCCTCTCTCTTATATAACTGAAATGAGCTGACGCGTATATAACGTATAATTTAAATTTAAAAGATGAAAATTTAATGAACGGAAAATGTATGCAATAACATTTTTATTAAGCAGTACTGTAACTTAGACTTATGATTTTCGGTTTAATTTCTGAGAGCAAAATCACAACGAAAACAAATCGTTTTCTTTTTTCACTGAAAATAATAGAATTACGTCAACTAAACTACCAACGTTGATTTTGTATTTTCTTCAAATTGTTCAAAACCTTGTTCTGAAGACCGTTGTATACTTTCTAAGTATATCATTGATAAATAGTGGCGATAAGTGATATCGATGAAGTGTAATGGAGTAATCCAATCAAGTGATTAAAAGTTCAAACGACTGGCCCATTAGACAATCTGGTACGGGAGTGTAATAAGTAGGTTTTTTTTATACGTGTATAGTGCAAAAATCGGTCACAAAGATGATTCATAAGAAAAAAAAAATGGAATAAAATATAAATATATATTTTAAGAACAATATTTTATTAATACAATTATATGGATAATTTTATAGGATGCTTTGGAAAACCGTACGGTATTATTTAAATATTGTTTTCTTTTTATACATTTTGAAACCGTTTTATAAAATTTAAAATAATTTAAGTATTTAAAAAAAAAAAAACAAAATAAATCGAATTTTTCGAAATTTTTAACGATTTTATTTTTAGATATAATTGCTTGCTTTAACATTTATAGCGTGTATTATTTCAAACGTTTTTTTTACCAAGAATTTGCGATTTTGGTATTCAATAATTTTCAGAAGTTCTCGGTTTGTATTATTATTATTATTATAGCTCGCACACCGTCGGATATATATATTTATTTTTCGTTCGACGAATAATGTTTGTTATTTTTTCGTTATATAAAAATTATTATTTTTCCTACGTTATATTATAATACTATGTACGCGACCGGTTCTCGTTTTGTCACTTATTATTATTATTATTATTATTATTATTATTATGATTATTATTATTATGATTATTATTATTATTCGCGCCGCTTGAACGTTATGAATAAAATATAAACGTCTATTTTATTATTTTTGTATTTCGCGGGCAGCGCCCTTCCGCATAACGCGGTTGACGTCAACAATATACGACGGAACATTTTCTCCGGGCGTAGTGACGACGTGCGGTAAAACAAACATACAGGTTTTTGACACGTGAAACATGTATGTGTATGTGTGTGTTTTAAGTCGAAGTGTTTTCTCACACCAATGAAGTATATATATTTATTTTATTATTTTTTTTTTCTTGGATTAAAATACGTTTTGATAGCGACGCGTGTTGCTACGACGTATCTAAATTTAAATTTGATTTGGAACCCGTGTAAATGCGTGTGTGTATATATATAATATATATATTTTTTTATGATTATTGAATAATATTATTGTAACGCGAAATGTGACATTACACGTGTTTATAATATACGGTCGAAAGAATCGAAAAATCGTTTTATAAAATATAAAAACTTATATTTGAACTATATTACATCGGACGGATATAACCTAAACGGGGCCACGTTGAAACGAATAATAATTATAATAATATTCGCGTTTCAAATAATCACTACGATACGAAATTACACTATAAGGCCAATTCGTAGCGTTTAATTGAAATATTATAAATTATTTAGAATAATTATCGACGACGTGTTTTAATATTTCATGCGCGTTTTCCTATAAGGATATAATATTGAACAAGTGATCAGTGGCGGCATATTCACGTGAAGGGCGAGTTTTTGGGTTATAATATGCAATTTTTTGTTTTTTGATATTAAAAGTAATTTAAGAAGAAATTCACAATTATTGTAATACCTACTCCTAAAACTTTAATGAAAAATATAAATAAAACTTTTACTTGGAGGGAAAAAATACGACGGACAATATATTTTATAAAATAATTTATTATACGTATAATTAACGACAAATCATTTAAATCGAGTTACAAGAATAATAAATGAAACCGAATTGGCAGTGTGTAAAACGTTAATAAATGTAAATTGAAATATGTTTCAATATATATATATATGAACGCAACGGTTAATAAAACATGCGGTGTATTAAAATGATTTTTTCTCTCTCTATAAACGCTTCCCCGTTGAAAAAGTCCATGTGAAATGGTAATAATCATAATATGTGGAAAACATAATAGCATATGCACACACACACGCACAGGCAGATATTTAAGGTTTTATGAAACATGGAATTTGAAAAAATATTCGCGTTAATCAACGTACAATTAACAATGTATGTATTATACTTAATAATGACAAATATCATTAAATCGATTTCAGTCTAAATTGATTTATAAAATATAAAATATTTATAATTATAATTGAGTGGAAAATAAAATGTTACTATAATAAATATATTTCAAGTGAAACACATTTAGATAATAAATATCCGATTCATGTTGATTTTTTCTTATATTATGTCATTTCCGTTATATATCAAAATATTAAATAAAAAATAAAATATCCAACAGTAAAAATTAGTATAAGCTCAAAAACAGCACGCGGTGATTTTTGAGTACCAATTTACATTTTTTTTTCGCAAAATTGATGCTGCTACTGTTCGATTATATGAATGAATATACAAATATTTGGAATATGTATGGAAGTTTTTTCCTTTTACTTTTTAAAAAAAACATTATAGCTGGAATTATTTGATTTCACATTTATTTGATGAAAATATGTACGCCAGATTGGGGTTCGTGTTAAAAAAAGATTGTATATTTTTACTATTAAACACACGGTGAGATTTCGTTCATGGACGTAGTAATAATAATAATAATAATAATATACGTAATATTGTATATAAGTATATATTTAGATTTAATACAGTAACCTTTTTTTGCAACGAAATATTTATATTAAATTATTATTGATTCGCTGGTTCGGAATATGTTGTCAGTTGATTATTATACGTCATTGCAGAGGCGAAAATAAAGTACGTTTGATTGACATTTACGTGTGTACAGTAAAACGTAAAAAAAGAAAATCAAAAAACATAAAAATGAAATAATAAATGTTTATATAATTCTCATGTACCGTATAGTATTAAAATCATTAATATTACAGAATTTGAAAAATATTGTAAACAAAAAAAAAAGCCACGTAATCATATTCAAATTATTATTTTCTTTTATCATATATATTAGTTATATGACATTGAAATGCAAAATCCATTACCGAAATTAAAAAAATTGTTTGATTTAAATTAAATTAACAATATATAATATTCCGGAATGTTATATTAAATTTATAATTTTGTATTTTCACGTGTATTTATGCGGAATTTTATTATAAATCGTAATGCGTGAAAACGCCATTCTTCTTAAAGATTTAAATGAAACGGCCAACCGACATTGTGGATAGACATTTAGACAGGAATATGTATTCGTATATTGTGATGCGTTTTAAATTATAAAAACGTCTATTAATGAAGTTTTTTTCTTTCTGAAGGTAAAGAATAAATCGAAAAACCAACTTGTCTGAACGCGGTCGAATAAAATACAGAAACTTTAGCCTCAACAGTGCAACGGTACTGAATACTGAATAGTTACTAATGTATAGCCATTAGATTATAATACTTTGTTTAAAAAGCTGTTACTGTACCCTCGAGTATTTTCAACAATAAATACGAAATTCACGGATAACCATAATTATAAAAAAAAAAAAAAAATCGTCAACTATAACGTCTAATTAGGATAGTAGTAGGATAGTATAGTACACAACCTGATAGGAAGTATTATATCGGTATCGTAATATTACAATTTCTGTTCGAATGACAATCGTTAGATGAAGTTACTATCGGAACTTATAGAAATAACAATTAATAAGCTACGTTTCTCCTATAGAAGGTAAGCAGAAGTTTGTTACGGTACAACGATAAGGAATATTTACAATTACTTGAATACATAAAAGCATAAAAATATGTTGTTAACAACACACCAACCGCGGTATACCAGCAATATTACAGCGAGAAATCATGAGAGATAAACGGGAGGAAATGATACGGCGGAGAAACAAGTATCCAGCAAAGACTATAACTACATACGACGACAACCAAATGACATATTCCAGATAACGGAAAGTACCAAACGAGACCAATTTTGTACGTGGAAATGGTAGGGGAAACATCCGAGATGTGTGATTATGCAGTATAACGAGAGATTTTCAACAAATTACTCCATCTTCACACCTTTAACTTTCACAACGTACAACTGATTTAGGATTTGATACTTCAGTGAAAATCCAGACCGACGATTTCGTCAAGCCATTCAGAAACATCAAATGCGACTATTTACGATACAGGTTTTGACCGAACGAATAGCAGAAGAACAACTAGTGACAGCCACCAGACATTGGCCATTTTCCCTTATTTCCATGAAATTACTCTTGTCACAGCAAATCATTGGCCGAATACTCCGATCCAATAATGGTAAACGTGCCAAGCCACACACTGAAATGGCGATAAGATTCTGACGTGATAGCCGTGTTATTATCGATCGTTTCCTCTTACCACTAGATTTTTTTAGAAATATTCAAACTGTCTTGATAGTTTAAATATTAATAATAAATTAAATATTGATAATTAAAAACAAATATTTAAAAAAAAACGTATAATTCTCCATTTTATTTAAAAGCTTTCCTTCAAATATTAAACGTCTTTAGGTAAAAACTACATTTGCATTATATTTTAGATTCCGGACACAGAAAGTATAATTTTGATATTTGTAAAAAGAAATTATGCAATTAAAACCGAAAAATTAACGCGGAAATAAAAAAAAAATAATTTAGATCATCCCGAGATTATGTTAGGATTACGACGAAGAATAATACATGTGTATTCCAAGGCTCATTGTCTTTAATAAATTATTTAATATAATAATAATAATAATAATGATAGTGATAACGATAAAGATAATAATAATAATAATAATAATGTCACTTTGAATTATATGCGATATATTATGCGAATTGAACAAAATGTATTTTTACACCGGCTCTGTATGTCTCATTTATGTTTTTGAATCCGAATGTAGTATAAATATATATGTATTTGTATTTAGATTATACAATAAATATTATACGATGTTATAATATCCACTGCGCAATATTGGTCGAATTGGGATGTGGATGACTATACTTTTCGATTTATTTTGTATAGATATTTTTCATTTCTCTGTTATTGTTTACGAAATTCAAATTATAAAACGTGATTATATTATTTCATTTTTCATTTATTTCTCAGTCTATATAAATTCTATTTTTTTTTTTATTAAATCAATTTTAAAGGTAATCTTCAGTGAAAAATTCCACAATTATATCATACTTTAATCTTCGATATTTATTGGTTAAAAACATATTTTGTCTGTAAAAAAAAATAATAAATCTTTTAAACGTTAGAAATAATATCAATGATTAAAATGCTAAATAAATTGTTATAAGTCATAATTTTTTTGAAAATTACAGGTTATTTTAAATGTTTTTTTACGTGTGATTCTTTTTGATTTGTATTTAAAATATGAAAAATTATTATTGTTTTTTAATTTACAATCGAACTTTTACATTTTTTGTTGCAAAAATCATTAATGTATATATATGAGTAGATACATTAGCAGTTAAGTACTTTTTGTTTAGGAGATTTATATGTAATTCGTTGTTATCTCCAATGAATTATACCATTATTATTATAATTTATTTAAAGAATTGTGATATAAATGTCTGTGAAAATTATCAGTGTATTAAAAGGAATTGTATAATACGATTTTTGTTGTTTTCATTACGTGCCAATTCTCAATGAAAACGATATGTTTTTCGAATTAAAATCCTATTGAAATACTTTATATTACATTGCGTACATTTATTGCATATCATAATCTATAACGGAACCTATTTTCCAAGTACGGTGACGAGGTCAATTCATATAATTGGACATAAAAAATGTATTATTTTCCCCTATATATAAAATCCGAAATTATACGTCCATAATATGTCAACAAATATCGTGGCTAAATATATTTTCGTAATTCCTTGATATATTTAACGGATTTAATTTTTGTTAAAATTCGCACTCTTATAAAATCGAACGTTATAATAACGCTTTTGGCATGTTACCAATATTTTGTAAATCGTAAATTTTGGGTAATCTAACAATAATATTTTTAAATACACAAACCGTTTTTTTTGAAAAATTATCTTCTCTTTACACAAAACGAAATGTACGAAAAATACCGATTACGTAGATGTATGCTGTGTTTAATTTCCCGACGACTGGAGAAATATTCAAAACGTCTAGGAATTAACAGCGAAACATTTTCTATAATACACGACGAGAAATAGCGCGTATACAACGCAAATATAATATATTGCGGTCCGCCCGGAATCAAAGGGTATTCGTCTATGAGACTATTGAAATTTAACACTGAATATATTATATTATATGCGCGTGTAAAATGTGTACTCTATACATATTCATCCTGCGAGTTAGGTAAACTTTTATACTGACAACTTTCCATTTGGGACCCATATTTATTGCAGGCGAAGTTGCTTACTGCGTTTGTCGCTTTTACCCCGCCAATGAAAACATAATAATAATAATAATAATAATAATAATAATAATAATAATAATAATAATTATAATAATAATATATATTTATATATATACACACATTGCATAGTGTAAAAAAACTAATTGATTCAAAAATAGGCGCATGGTTCTGGGTAAGATATTTAATGATGATGTAAGTGTTACCTAATAATAATAATAAAAATTTTTTTTACGTATATACGTAATTTCTACGAATTCACGTAAGTCTCAATTATTATTTAACATCAATTTTTGTGTTTGCATTTTTTAAGTAAAAAAGTACTTCTTTTCTCTCATTACATTTAAACTAGTCATAATTTGTTTAATTCTTTTTGATAACATTTGGTGATTAAAAATTTTTTTTTCCTAACAGTGGAGTCATTTATGTTCTATAAAGATAGTGTGAGAAACGATATATAGTAATATAATGTTCGTGATTAGAAAATAATTTATTCACGTGTAAACTTAAAAAAAACCGTAGAAAATAATTGACCGAATTTTACGGCAAGTGATTAGCTCAACATTTTTTTCCCACAAGTTTATAAAATCAATTTTTCTTATATATAAAAAAAAAACCAATATAATACTTTCGCTTTAAACCAAAGTTATATTGTTTGTTGATAATTGGTCGTGTTTAACAGCCCGCAAATTATATAAATATATGTATAGGGAGAGAGTGAGTAGGGCCAATATGTATGTGCGAGCTGTATAAAATGTTTTATGGTAAAACAAGATACGTTTTATAGAAATTACATCGAGTTTCATGAAAATCAAATCTTATGTGCATCTCGGATTTTAGTGAATATATATAAGAAAATAAGGTAACACGCGTAACCGTAAGGAAAGTCAAACTTATTCACTGTTTTTTTAAACGGAATCATATTAAATTGACGTATACAACATTGAAGTTTTTCTTTTCTTTTCTTTCTTTTTTTTTTCATTTTATGAACCTGAATTCATTCAAACATTTCCCCCGCGGCATCCACTCGAAAATCAATTTAGAAACATTCCACGTCTCGTGGATGTGACAAAATTAATGTACCTTTACACAAATATAGGGCGCATAGGTAGGAATATTTTTCATAATCATTTCGACGACTACTGAAAATGAATAAAAATCGTTATATTTTAATATGGATATATTTTTGTTTTTGTCCGACGACATCCTCGACTACAATATACATTTTTTTTATTGAACAATTTCTCATCTTTGCGGTACAGTCGCGATGGTAAATTTTTCTCGTAAATAATAAATTTAACCATTTTTGACAACATAATTATTTTAATAATATCGTAATGAACTAACTGATCGGGATAATCAATGAAGCGCGCACAATCATATTATCATAGTGTATGTTATCATCTAATAACGTTAAATATACACGAAATAGTAACGGTTAATATTTATACCATTTTGCATGTTATTTTGTTATTTTTACGGTATACAATATTACTATTTACCATGCATTTCCCGGAAACGATATATTCTGCTTTTTTTCTTCACAATAAATCATACAAATGTATTAATGAATTCATTTGTCAATATTGTCCATCATCGACGTATTATTCCCTTCTCTTCGACGTCCCGATAATGTGTTCGTTTTTCGGGACTTTAAATATAATCCGCCTGAAGCCGCGGGGGAAAATGAAAACGAAATCGACACAACTACCCGTCACGATGAATGACACGTAAAACAAAAATAAATAAATAATATAGCATCGCTATTGAGAAAGCCACGTCAATTCGAGATGTAACTTTAACAGGATTTTTTTTTAGTTACACGTCTACAACGTATAAAAATCAATTTAAAAAAATGGACATGTCTGGAATGTAGAGCGTCTTAAGTGGACTACTACAGTTCGCCATGCGAATAATGCAATATAACAATGTGGAAATTGCGTGTTGTCACTATAAATTTGAAAACCTCGACCGAGGATGCGTGAACGTTTAGAAATAAAAAAAACATATATTATACGTATACATTTCTTGTAATATAACTATTAACTATAATAAGGTAAAATAACGATGGGAAATTGTAAATTTCGACTTATAGTTTGAGAATTTAGAACTAATGTCTTAAAAAAAAATTAATTTTAATTAGTTTATAAGTTAATAGATGATAGCGTTAAAAAAGTTTTTGTCATCCTCTAGTAATTTATTTAGAAACGTCTCTATAATATGTAATCACTTTTAGTGGTGTTTAAGTAAAAAAATTTATTACGCATGGTGCATATAAAAAATTTAATTTCCAAAGTTCCAAATAATGTTGTTGACATTAAATATAGTCTGAATGACGTATTTATAGAGAGAGAAGCTGTGCGGGTTATAGCAAACTTCTGAAATTTCATCTACCACGGGAATCTTTAAAATTTTCAATCATAATAATGGTTTTCGTTGTATCAAAATTTCTTTATTTTATCAAATTAATACTTTTTAAATCACGTAATGTTTTATGTACACATTTTTGGTGCTACTCGTAATTGCCAATCAATTTAAAACAAAAACATTTTGAAATTTGTTGAGATTTTCAGAATTCTATAATGAGAGTTCAAAACTGATTAAATCATTTTTATCTTGATTGCATTATGTTAAAATATATGTCCCTTAATGAACAGTTTGATTATTACGACTCATTAATCGTATTATTTAATTATAAACAAAAATCTATATAAAATATTACAAATATATATTCGTATGATATACGCATGTATGAACGAATTTTCGTATTTAGTTCTCTTACGATACTGAGGGAAATAATAATAAAAAAATGACTTCTTCAAAATACTTTTTAAGCTTCCAAAAAAAAAAAAAAAAAAAAATTGGATACGTATGTGGACTTACATATATAACGATCTTCGAGATGAAAAAGTGTCCATTGACTATGATTGAAATATTGTTTAGATAAATAGATAAAAAAAAACCCATTTTTGTAAAACCAATACATAGGTATATACACACTAATATTTCACTTAGAATAAATATCAATGCTGCTTTCTTACCCAGTTATATTGTAGGTAATACTGTATTACGTATAGTACTTATTTATATATTATGCTTTGAAAAACTCTGGAATTGCTCTCTTATACACAAACAAAAAAATCTAACTATGATGTTGAATCTGCTAATACGATTATTATTTGTTTTATTATTATTTTTATTATTATTATTATAAAAATTTTATTCGTCTTTCCATAAGTATATAAACTGCCATTTAAACTTTTCGATATAATATTTGTAATTTCTTTTATTTTATTTGTATTTTCACCGAAATTCGTTAAATTTGTTCACTAAAATCTATCATAAAATATCAAAATTATCAAAATATTCAATAAAATCGTGAAATTGGTTTCAAAAATTAAAATTAAAAAATTAATTAACGATTTACACAAAAAAATATATTTATGTTTTTTAACTTAGAATATGTAAAAATTATTTTATACTTGCCTATAAAGCATATAAAAATGTTCCAATGTATAAATTACTTTAAGTTATAATAAAACAAAATATACATTTTTTAAATTGTAAGTACATTTGTGTTATATTTTTTTCCTTTATTCGTATTTATTAATTTTTACACTAAATCATATATAGGCTTTAGTATTCAAAAATTCGACAACAAAAAAGTGTATATAACGCGCGTTTTTAAATACTATTTCCGTTTTTAACTTATATTTTTTTGATATATATAATTTCGGAGTGATTATCAAAAAATATGTATAAAAATAAAAAAAAATCTTCTCATTAAATTTTATTGACTTTTTTTTATTTTACACGCCGTTTTCTCTGAAAAATAAACTTGCAAAAATTTTAACAAACCCCGGTGTATGTATGTGTATATTGTATTACTTGTATACCCTGTCAGAATTTACAATCCAAACGATTGCTTCGGTTCAAGATTTGAATAAGTTATATAATGTTTATACATTTTTCAATATACCGCGAAAGGCGCTTAATAGTTATCAGAAAAAGGTTTTAAAAAATCTTGAACAATTTTGTACGTGTGTGCGTGTTTGACACTTTGCGCTGAAAATTTAAAAATAATTCATGTTGACTATCTCAGTGACCTGTTTTTATAATCGTTCGTCTTCTTCTCTCACACCTTCACTCTTATACAATTATATATTATATTTCCATATCGTATTTTTTTATCAAAGGCTACGGTACATTTCTAATCACATCTAATCACACATTACATGCACAGTACGTCATTTAATTTTGACTTTTTTTCTTATTTGTGAAAAATAAAATACGTAATATAGTATCGTATAGGTAATAAAACCATGAAGTACAGAATATGTTTCATTTTTTTCCTTTTGAAACAACGCCTAAATACAATTAGGTTTTTAGATTAAATCGTTTAATTAAATTCTCGATTATTTTCGTCATCAATTTAGTATCTATCGTTAAAAATATAAAAGACACTTCTCGCTGAATGACGTTTACTCAGTAACTCGATAAATACTCTAAATACTTCTAAAAATCATTTTATACAAATGCTTGTGATAATCGGTTTTTCGTTAATAACCACATAATAATACACTTTATTTGTCTACATCTACATGCGTAATACGGTTTGTTTTCGTTTAATTCGTCCAGTCCACCCATTTTATTCGTTATGTTCAAAATAACACGATATAATATGAACGAATATAACTCTATAGGACGTGTCATGCAATAGTGTTAACATATACAAGGCCCAAACTTAATTATCGCCTCCACCTGACAACACCCGTTCATAATTGATTTCAGTAGAGGGGCGCATCATTCTTACATCGCGCATAAAATGGCGAAAATTATTAAAACTAATTATATATGTATAGTGTATACATATACTGTCAAATTTCTATAAAAATATTGAAACTTTAAAATCTTTTATCTACTTAATTCATTTAAATGTTATCCACAACAGTACCTAACTTTTTTTACGCTTTTTTCTCTATATCAGTATGACGTGAATTACAAAAACAAAATTAAAAATGTTTATATTTACGAGGGTCCCATTTTGGCTGTCCAAGTCCAGGGCCTCGAGAAATTGTTCCGCCTTGTCACCCCCTTAGTTACGGCACTGTCGAAACTGCTACGGTAACCATTTTTCGACCGCGAATCGCTACTATTTTCTATTTCTTCGAGACCGGAGAGCATGACGGTGATGACCACCAACAACTGTGCAACCATGTAGAAAACGTCCGAGCGTACTAAATTGGCATTGAGACAATAATATCATTAGTGCAAAAAAAAAGAAAGAAAAAAGCTCTTTCCTCTGCGCCGGAGGAATGTGGACGAACTGCTGCAAGGAGAACCGATTGCGCGATCCAGGATATAAAGTTTCATGGGGGAAAAAAAAAAGAAGTAAGCACGACGGTTCGTGCTTGACTAGGACTTGTCGGTTTTCCAAAACGGCAAAAAGAACATTTAACATTCTTCTTTCCTTTCCTTTCCTTTTTTTTTTTTTTTGGCTACGTTTTGGCTACACCGTGTACTGGAAATGTTGTGTGTGCGTCTGAGTGCCTGCAGAGAAACGTGCCAAAAATGAACAAAGTACGGGCAGCAACCGAATGTGAACGTATAAATTGGAGAAACGAGAGAGAGAGAGAGATAAAATGCTTACAACAAAAAACAATCCGAAAAACAATATT
The DNA here is from genome assembly GCA_032441825.1 of Chaetogeoica ovagalla. Lineage (NCBI taxonomy): Eukaryota > Metazoa > Arthropoda > Insecta > Hemiptera > Aphididae > Chaetogeoica > Chaetogeoica ovagalla. Next base: position 12,730,824 of record CM063727.1, read on the forward strand.
TCCCCGTCGGCATGCGCGTTATACGAAGTCCGGAGAAACGTCCTGCGCGAGAACTACGCCGTCGAGGAGTATCTATTGAAGTTTTTCTTCTTTTTTTGTTGATATTATACTATGTGTGCGATATTATTGACAGCCCCTTTCGTTTCCATCGTATAGGCGTATGATGATTCGAAATCATCTGGAAAATATTTTAATGAATTCCGTTTGCTTGACTCGGTCTACTATCCTCGGCGAAGTTTTAAGTGTACAATAAAACGTAATTATTAGGCTATTTAGATAATTTGTAAACGTATATTTCTGTCAGTGGGGCTGCAAAAACATTAAATGCTTTATGATGTACGCAATGTTTTTAATTATTTCTCATAATATATAGTTTAGAATTTTTTGTATTTTTTTTTTTTATGCACGATAAATATTTGACGTCAATCGGTGGGGAAAAAATTAAAATAACAAAAATTGATAATAAAATAATCTTTCACTGTTTATAAATTTTAATGGAATTACGTGTATGCATTTGAAAAATAAAAGAAAAAACACAATTGTTATTTTTGCTATCGCGCTCGAGTTTATAAATACATAGTATTGACGACGACGTCGGTTCGATTTCCACTGCGAGTGTAGATATTTGTGTTTGCGCGTTTTACATGCGATATTTTTGGAAAAACGAATTTTGAAGGTTGTCTAAAATGAAATTTAATCTTTATTATTTTTAGTACAACTCATAACGCAGAGAAATATATGATTTTAGCAGGTACAGAATCGGAGAGCTTTACTTATACCTTTATGTATTCAATGGTTTCATCAAAATCAATTCTAATTCATCCAAAACGTGTTGCATTATCTAACTATTACAATCGCAAATAATTGTTGCCAATAGAAAATCATATTTAACATACGTTATTTACAAACAATATTGTGCGTAAAATACAGTAGAAAAATTGTTTAGATTCTTTTAACGATGGATTTAACCTTTTATATATGTAATTTAATACAACGATTAATGATTTGCGATAATTATTTCATTTTTCTAATTATGATTTATAATAAATTGAAACCATATATAAAATCGGGGCTTTAGCTAAACTCGAAGGATGCCCAACAAATGTGGACAAAAACGCTATGAAAAATTCGATTTCAATAATAATAATAATAAAAATACATTTAGAATTCACTCGTTTCACAAGAATTCGCCGACCTTAAGTATTCAATATTCATATTACTGTTATTAATATTATTATTATTCACATGTATACACTGTGAATAGAATGCAAATGCAATCCATTTGGATTTGCAAGTTGAGGAGAAAACCTTTTATAATTTTTGAGGTTTAAGTAAGTAATGGTCAGTTCTTACATACGAGTTTGTAGTTATATACATAAATTATTGGTTGCGGGGAAAAAAATATAATACGAGATATTTTATTTGAAAGCGTTATAAATGGTCGGAAATGAAATTCCGGTACGATGAAAAACGTACACGATTTACTCGGATTTCGGAGATTTAAAGCAAACACGAAGAAACATCTTCAGAAAATATTTACCTTAATTCACTTTATGCAAAAAAAAGTTTAATCGTAATATGCAAAAAATAAATGTTTACAGCGTTATAAACATAACTTCGAATTGTAATAGTTTATTTTGTTCAAAGTCAAATATATTTTGCAGTAGGCATAAACTATGTGTCAAATAAGTTTTGTAACGCCACAAGTACGTACATCTTGAATTCTTTCAAAGCAAACGATTATTTTTAACGCTATTTTTGCCCAACAGTGAGATGACATAATATTTTAAAACTTTTAAATATTTTCTATTGTTGAGTCGAGTTTGAAAGCCGACATTTTGCAATTTCCTAAAACAGATTGTATCGAGAGAAATGAGATCAGATAAAAAAAAAAAAAATAAACAATCAGAAGTACTACCTGTTCTAACTTTATCGATTTATACTCGATTTAATACATACATATATTTTTTTTAATTGGAAAAAAAAATATGGTTTTTTTTGATAATTTTTTTTTTTAAAAAACTTGAGATTTGAGGAGTTTTATAAATTTTAAATGAAAAATAAATGTAATAAACTCTTCTTGATTTTTAACGGAGTTAATATTTTACTTTGGTGTTAACTATAAGACTTAATCAGTTAAATCTATTTCCCGCGGTTTACTTTTAAACATTTAACTAAAAGCGTTTAGGCTAACTTAAGTTGATTTATTCCATTAGTACTTTCTCACTATTAACCCATTCCGGTGATCTTTAATGTATATGTATGCGGATTTGATCGCGTGCGGTCGATGAATCATGTTTTCCGCCGAATGTCGACCATTTTGTGTTTAACAATTTATAGCCGGGAAAATAATATTATCATGTTTACTTGTAACCTGCAAGAGGAAGCCCTTCGGCAAACTGATCTCGGCCATTAAACCCGTTGGCACGTAATAATTCGCCTTTCGGCCATTAATTGCCGCATTCAATCGTGTCTGTATATTATTGTCGCACGGACTTGAGAACATCTCGATTTGGCAATTACCATCACTGTACTTGCAACTATTATATATAGGTACACTCGCTTAACATTTCTCAAATAACTTGAACCTAGACGCGAATAGTTAAGAATTATTTTACTTGGAATTTAACGCGATAAAAAAGACCTCAATTTTCGTATTAAACACACTTTAAAATACATATTATATGATAATAAAATGAAAAAACTCAATTCTAAAAAAATATATTTACTTTTATTTGATAAATACGTATTTCAGTAACTTGTAGCTGACAGCCCTTATATATTAATTTTCGATATTTTCCATATATTCATAAACCTAGAAATAGTATGAGACCACTTTGTACCACACATAAATGCACCAATTTACAATTTAGCCAAATATTTAGTCAAAATGTTTTCCTTTTTTAAAATATATGATAAGAATTAATTATCAAATTATCATATGCAAAGGTTGAAAACAACGATAGAATTATTACGTTCGATGTGATAGCATTACTTCCTAGTATTCCAATAGAAACGAAATTAATTTCTTTGAAAAAGTGGTTAGAAGAATCAAATATAGAAGCGAAAAAAACCAATGAATTAATAAATTGAACAAAACTTTGCATGCGTCAAAATGTTTATTAATTCAATGAAAAGTACTATGAACGAATAAACGGTACAGCAATATGGGGGACCAATTTTTTTAGCTACAGTTTTCATGAATAAATTCTAAATAGATTTAAAAAGAAAACAATCTAATTTTCCAAAAATTTGGTTCAGATATGTAGACGACATTTTCGCGATCTTAGATAAAGACTTAATTTAGACACTTTTCTTTAACAAATAAGTTTACAATACACATCATTAAACTTTACTTATGAAAATCAAAACGGATGGAAAATTGCCTTTTTTAGATCTTATGATTAAGGAATAGATAGAAATTTAAAATTTGAAATCTATAAAAAAGAAAACCCATACATTCAGATTAGTTCGAATCATAGTTGGAAACACAAAATGGTGGGATAGAATAGTATAATATGTAGATTAATAAATATCCCAATGAATAAAAGCGTTTTTGACAAAGATTAAAATGTGATAATAGGAATAGCTAAAATAATAAAAAAATACAAAATAAAGACACAATTCTAAGATTAGTTAAGGGAACATAAATGGTCAAAACAAACAAATGAAGTGAGTAGTTTAAAAAGTTTAATTGATATAGATAAAAAAAGAGCAGCTCTAATATTCATCCCAAAATTATCAAACCGAATATCAAATGTTTTTAAGAAATTTAGTTCAGAAATTGTATCATCAAAAAATAACAAGTGTTATGTGCAAAAGACAAATTACAAGAATATCAGAAATTTACAATATTCAATATATGGATTACGATGAATGTCGTGTAGGGCAAACCAGAAGAAATATAATAGGTATCAGATTTAATGAACATTAAAAAATATTAAAAATCAAGGAGAATCTCCTCTAGCAGAACATGTATTTGGAACAAATCACAATATAAGCTCAATAGAATTATTAAAACAAGTAAATAACAGTCAAGAATTAAGGGAAGTTATAGAAATGACCAAAATCAAAATAAATGATTAAATTGCGAATTAAATCCATTAGAAAATAATTTGTTAAAACGTTTAAAATATTATTGTAAACGATATCGTGAAACGTATTCGTCTGATGATTCATCCGATTGCTTTCTTTAATATACATGATGGGGCGTGGTTACTTCCATATTTGAAACTCGCGTCATCAAGTAGCCATTAATATTAGAGTGTCGGTATATGGTGCGTACGAAAGCATGTTATCTATGATTTTTGATATGACTAGTTTTCAGTGTCAATAACGCAGTGGACAAAGCGAGAGCGCGCATTCGCCGTAGAGACTTACTTTTCCCCCAGCCATTCGTTCATCGAAATTTAGCGTACATGATTGGAATTTGATTTGTTTGTGGATAGATACGTTCAGAAATTACCTATAGTGTGCAAAAGAAACGTAATGAACCGTTAGGATGACTAAAAACATCGAAAGGTTAAGGGCGGCGCTTTTGAAATTCCCTAGGCGATCTGCACGCAAACGTTTGGCTGCTTTAGGGATTTCTAACAGCACAGTGAGACGAATTCTTCATAAAGAACTCAATTTTCACCCATACAAATTGGCAGTGGCGCAAAAACTCTATCCGCGTGATTATGTTGCGCGAAAAAATGCGTGTGAAGCCTTCCTCGAAAACTTGCCAGTGACGGATTTGGAGAGGGGGAGGTGTTTCTCTTGTATTTCTGCGTTTACAAAAATTACGACGAAAATTTGAAAAAATATAAACATTTTGTTAGATGAAAACGGTAATAATGCAACACGTTTAGGAATGCTTTTCTTTCATGACTGCAGTCCATATTGGCTCGTTCGTTTGACACGATCGTTTTTACACATCATTTGCCCGCCGAATCCAACGGATAAAAATTCATCAAATACTCGTAAGTGTCACGTACGTAGAGGTGTGTATTCGAATTACGGCTATAAGTATGTATTTCATATAGTGTTGATAAATGAAAACATTTGAGTAAAAATGAATAATCTTTTGAAATACTCAATAAAATTTTTCTCTAATTCGCCTTCCCCCTCTCTCCCTTGACATGGTCTTCAGATCCGCCACTAATCCATCTCACACCCCGCGGTATCATATAAATATTGTTATACGTATTATAAGTAGGACGGAATTTTCTTCGCCGCCGCCGCGGCACTATACGGTGGGAAAATAAACACAAAACGGAAAAACGGTCTGACGTCGTTTCATAACTTGTGAATCGAGGGAGGACTTTTGCGCGCGTCTCTACTAACTAATTGATTGCCCTCAATGATTAATGGGTTATGGTAATTAACGAAGTTTAACCACCGTTCTACCAACTTTACGGCGGGCGACTTCAGAGCACGAGGGCGTGGCGTGGCTTTCGGCGACTTTAAATAATTTTCCCCCTCCTCCCCATACGCGTCTAATATAATATATTTATTACCATTTCAAAAAAAAAAAAAAAAAATAATAATAATATAAATTTATTATTTACCGTAATAATATTTTATGCGCTTGTCAAAACTAATATTATCGCGTCGTTTATACGCGCATATGTTGTGTGTACGGTAAAAGTATTGCGAAATTTCGGCGAAAAAGGAAATTTAATATATTATATGCGCCGGAATTTAAATCTTTTTTTTTGTGATATAAGTATGGACGTTGTGAAAAAGTCACCGTGATTTTTAACTCTTCTATCCGAAACGGTATAAAACGAAAGAAATTTAAAAAAAATAAATTTATATAATAATTAACGTGGGGGGGGGGAAGGGGGATGAAATGATAAAATTTGCGAATATACCATCTTCTAAAACACGTGTCACGTTAAATAATTTCACCCGAATTGAGTTCGCAGGGATTTCAATGGTTATTAAAAAATGCACTTGTCGTCCCTCGTAGCTATTTTTTAACGTTTAAATCCATTCGGGATTTACGCTTTTCCACAGATAATAAAAATACATATTCCGCACGTTTACCGGCATATTTTTTTTTATATATATAGTAAAGTAATAAAATAATAATAATAATATTTGATTAAACGGGTTTAATTAAAGGAATTTAATAATTCGAAAAAAAAGGAGGGAAAACGCTTTTGTACATAATATAATCATAATGTACATTTATATATTTTATGACGAGTGTTGTCAAGTACTCGTATTTTTTATCGAATACGTTTTTATATATTGAAGTGTGCTTTGTGATTTTGATTGCGTGTTGCGCAAGTACTGGAGATTGTCTTCTTTCGGTTTATATATTTTATTTATTACGTAACCAAAAAATATTGAATTTTAGTGCGGAAATTTAAATATTGTCTCATATTTGTTTATATACAACAGCATTGTGTCTAAAATATTTCAAATACGTTCTTATAGTTTGCAAAAAGTGAAATTCATTAAAAATTAGCCACCCGTAACAATGAAAACGAAGAGAAATCACATAAAACAATAATAGTAATATTTCTTATATTAATTATCGTTTGCGTCTGTTCAACAATCATGGACAGTACGAAATGCGTTCCAACAGAGCTTTGAGTCAATCGATCATTATAATTCCTCGGGTGCGCATCATTTACGAATAACAAGTAGTCTCAAATCCCGTTTTGGAATAAACTTATAATTAACTAACACATATTATAATAAGTAATATGATTATTATATTGAATTTTTGTGTAACATAGGAATCTTTAAATTCGAAAAACTCGATCCATTACTCACAAATTAAGTATACTTATACGTTTAATAATATTGTAATTACGTTTAATTTACATATTCGAATGTATTATACAATTCGCGGAATTATTACTAGTTAACACTGTTATGTTATATACAATTTGTTATAATATAACTTTTATTATAACTATCCCGGTTTATTTTGAAGTATTATTATATTTTCAATTTACATGGGTAATCTGCAAAATTTCATTACAATATTATACGCTTGAATCGATGTTCATTGAAATATACATTGTAATGGAGACATTTTTCGAAATATTACTTTAGTTTTTGTTGTTATACATCATTCGAGTACGTCATATATTCGACCATATAGAAATAATTCTTTCTCACCATTAATTTATTATTGTTTATTTTTCTATGTTTCTTGAGGTAATTACTAAATGCATAATAAAATTTTCACATTTCTATATATATATATAAAGAGTACGTAGTGTGATACGCAACTGAAATCAAGTTATAGATCATTTTTCCAAATTTGCAACCACCACGGGCCACTATACTTAATATTATTTACTCCCTATCTGTTAAAATATCGTATAATAACTACAGGAAATTTAATAATCGTCTCCGGTTAATATTGAATCGTATGTTTAGAACGTGTTTAAATAATATATAATCATACCATCGTATGGTGGTTCTCATCGTCTGTATAATCATAAGAATTCGTGACTTATTCCGACTTGTAATTATAAGAGAAAAAAGTTTAAAGCGTTCGCCGACGCTCTTTCATATAATATAAAGTTTCTATTACATAAACGTTTAAAACCGTTTTAGTAGTCCCCGGGGGGGGGGGGGAGGGAGAAAAATTATAATCTAAACTTTCTTTCGTAAAAATAAGCAAAAATCCAAAAAAAAAAATTTACTTACAGTAATATTTGTGTAATATTAAATTTTAGATTTATGTACCGTATCGTTTTAAGATTACCTGAACGTTAAGAAAAACATTTTTTTTTTATTCATTTAATATATTCGTTGTATACGTCGTACGTAAATATTGTTTATGACATGTGTCGCCGTACATTTAGGCGCGGAAATTTAGTGACGGTTCACGTAACGGTACGCGGATACGATAAAATACATAGAGACAATCGGTCGTGAAATGTATTTTACGATTATTATCGGCGGAAACGGCAGCTAATCGCATACTGAAAACGGAGATTTATTTCAAGGAATAATTTTATCTAAATATAAATATTAAAAGTGAAAAAATGTTTTCATAATTTTTTCGTCGTATCAAACTACGTTTGATGGTAATTTCGACAAATCGTTGGGAAATTAAATGTCCTTTAACCGAAAAAACGCTTATATATCAAAAAATTATACGCTTTGGGTACTCAATTCAAAAATGTCTATACGAAAAATAATATCCAGTTGGTATAACGAGAAATATTTTTTAACTGCTCTTTATCTAAGATATTACAGAAATACGACATGATTAGAACACTCTGATTATATTATATCTACACATTGTTTTTTTTTTTTTTTTGAAACGAAAATGGCCAAAGAAAAACAAAATATTGTTTGTCACGTGGGATTTATACGTTAAAATATTAATACAAACAATTAAAAAAGCAAAATTTTTTTTTAATACGTCCAACATACATTCTACGTATTGGCAAATAAGATTGCACTCAGGAACAACGATGTTGAAAATATTAAATGTAATATCGCCCAAATCGTTATACACTGCGGAGACATGGACCTACAGCAAAAAATGAAAGGAGAATCAATTAAAATCATTTGAGGCGTTGTGTTGTAGACATATTTTACAAAAAATTAACTAGATGGATCAAATGATCAAATAAATACACAAATAAATGAATAAAGGACAATAATAGATACCGTAAAATCCAGAAAATTACAATGGCTAGACCACACTCTGACGGACGAAAATCCTATACTGCAAGCAGTCTTTGAAACAATTATGTCAGGAAAAAAATATGATCAAAGTATCTACACTGCATTCAAATACCTTGGTATATGGATATGTATTGGAATTAACGTTTACGCGATTCTCGCCCTGAGTAGCATTTAGGTGCAGACACCGTTTTAAAAAATTAATAAGTGATGGTTTAAGGTACAATGGAAATAATAACAGTTGAAAGAGTAACAAAATTAAAATAAAATAAATACGTCCTGAGAAATTCGTGCAATAAAATATTGTCTTGGGTTGTCCAAATTTTTTACAGTTTATTTTCTGTGCCCGATTAATTTTTATTAGTCCGGTTTATGGTAAAATCTGCAATTTTCACGATTAAATTAAACAAAAATTCATTTATATAAGCGTATATTATAGGGTGTTAAATTCTATTGGAATATATTATTTTACTGTTTTGCAACAGCTGTCTGACGGCTGTGGGCCGTCGTTGACAAGGTGAAAGGAAATTTTTTAATCGTACTAAAAGCGTTTAACAGCGGAGCATATCGGAAAATCTGTGCGACGACGAGAGAGCGTAGTCCTCGGTGGCCGGCGGAGGAACGTGTAAATGGCTTTTGACAGGTTTGTCGTGAGGAGAACGACGTGGATTATGTTTTCACGTAAATGTTTTACTAATTATTTTATCGTGGGCGCGCGCGAGAGCGAAAGAGACATAGCCTTAAATCCTTCGGAGAAAACATAATATTGTTAAGAAAATATTCTATGAAATATAATCAAGGAATTTACGGAAATTAGAAGTAAAATATTCCTTAAAACTTTTTGGCTTTACATAATTTGAAGTAACAGCAGGTATTTATTGGATAATATTTATAATTTTTTATTTTTTTAATTCGAGTGACCAGGTGGTGTAGGAAGAAGATGTGTTTTAGGTATTTTCTATACGCATATAATTATTCGAATATTGTCGTGTATACAGGTAAATTATATTCAATTATTATATTTTAATCAATTACTATATGAAATAATTATAAAATATCACAGAGTACGAGTATATATATATATATATATATATATATATATATATATATATATATAGAGAGAGAGAGAGAGAGAGAGGAAATACCCGTATATTATATAATTATGCGATTATATCCTATAGACTGTACGAATTAGAAGCAAAAAGTGTAGTTTCAGAGTAACCGTATGATCATTAAAAAAATAGGATTTAACACCCCTCTCTCCCCATTCCACCGAAATGTCTGAGAAAATTTAAAAGTTAACTGTAACATATATGTAAGAGTATATTTTATAGTATCTAACGATTTTATATTCATTCAACCTTTCCCCCCTCCTCTTCGAAATTTTTTCCTGCATTCGCCCTTGCCTGCAGAAGTTACAAGAATGGTGTGAAATGATAGCATTGTAGTTTATGATAACGATGGCTGATATGATCGCGAAAATCGTGAAATTATCGCGATGTTAGAAATAGATATAAAGCTGAGTGACGACAGTCTAATGTAAAATAATTAAATATTAAAAACATATTCGGTGGAACAGAGAGATGGTCACTATAACTAAAACATGTATCCAACAGTGGTTTGAATAAATTACTTATTTTGTTGTTATTAAATTTTGTTGAAAAAAAATTGTGTTACACATCAACAGTTGAAGTTCAAAACTCAATCAATTTTAGAATTGGCCTCCATGACTCTTTGAGCTCTGAGGGGGGGGCGGAGTATTAACTCACATTGATTTTGGATATCCACTCTGACAAATTGTAGTAACCGATCATAACTGCAAAATATTCAACAATATTTTATCGTACAAATACTTGGAAAAGTTTTGTGTAAAATCCAAGCGCAAGTTTCCACAATGACTTATTTATTTGTGTTATTCCTGTAATAAAGCAATAGCGCTACACCAATTGGATTTCATTGAATCCGCTCATTCTCTAAATATTACCACCGACACTAATAAACTGTGAAATTTTCAACGAAACCGGTCGAATGATTTTCGAGTCAACAGGCCAGCTTAAATCTACGGACATTGTATTTGATTTATATTATATCACTCGTATACACAAAATTATTATCTAGAACTGTGTAATATAATCACAACAGTTTGATTATAATTTCACATAAATTCAACAATCCGCGTACACCATATTGCAATAATATAATATATTTTGTACGTTCATACGCGCATATAAACGTATATAATAATAGTACATAATACGGATATGATACTTTATATAACGGTATTGCAGTATAAATAAATCAATTATATTTCTGTTTTTACCACGAATAAATCCCATAATTATTATAGTTTTCCTCACTACTGTAATATTGTAATATACGTTATATTGTCGACAAAAACAATAATAATTTTACACAAGTATTTACGCGGTAGTGTTCATAATATATTATAACACTAATCAACAAATTCATTTTCGAAATTTCACGTCACATATTATGTACATATGGCTATTCAATTTAAAAAAAAAATGTAAAATAAAAATTAAACAAATAAAAGAATTAGAAGGATACGTGAGAGAAATATATAAATTAACATTAAAACTCGTAAATAATATAAAAGAAATTAGAATTAGAATTAACAAAATTACATAGAGAAAATAATGAATATTAAAATAAGTAGAGAGAGAGTGTGATTTAAATAAGAAAGAAAAAACAAAAATGAATACAGGGATAAAATTGTGTTTTTCTAAAATCAACACCTGCAGAAATATTTAATCGTAAATGCATTCGTACAAAACTTGATATAATATTTATTTATTTCACTGCAATAAACGTAAACAGCGATATACACAATATCTTATTTTACAAACGATTAAAATGAACAAAATACGGTTTGGTTTAACTTTATGCAAGTGATAAAAAAAGAACGAATTGTCCGTGTGACGCGGATTTATACGTTTTAATCCGCGTCGCTTTTAAAAATCATTTTGGTCGATAATTTGACCGATCGTGTATATTATTGATTGAGTGCCATATTTTTCAATAAAAGAACTTCGATTGAATGGTGTACAAAAATTACATACACTATATACTGTATTATCATAAATCGTGTATTAATTGTAGTAATAAGTATAAACGCAAATTATTACACAATACGATAATAAAAAATGTCTAGAGAAGGATTTTTATAACTGTCGTATGTTCTATAATTACTTAATTTTACAAAATGAATGACTCTAAATTGTTCTATAATTACTTTGTACATTTATATAAAAACTAGTTGAGTATACTTATATAATAATATAATTTCTATATATTACATAATTGCAAATAGTCATAAAAAAAAAAATCAAACAAAAAATATAATATACAGTGTATATTAGTGTACACCAAAATGGATAATGGATAACAGGGTGTTAATAAATTTCTATAGAAATATCAACATTTTCTTTAACAATCACAAGTGTATATTGAATTTATTATTAATAAAAATGAAACGCATAATAAATACGAGTATAATAGAATGGGGAAAAAATCGTTTATTAAAAAAAGGTGCTGTTAAATTCATGATTATTTTTAAACTACTTGGAAATTAAATATAAGAATCAATTATGTAATAATTAGTTATTAAATACATAAGGTTAATAAATTACTTACTATAATTAAGGAGATTGAAAACGAGCATTTTTCTTTTCATCTTACACACATGAAACATAGCAAAATAGACGTTTCTTACTTCCAACGTACCGATCGATTTAGTAGAACGATAAAAAATTTGAAAACAGATTAGAATTCGTTCCGAATTTTACTATAGAACGACTTTCGCACTTATTTTTTTTTTATCTTAAGACTTTTAAAAATTAGATTATTGGACAATTTTTTTATTTTAAAATTCTTCAATTAATTTTTAAGGCTTTATGAGAAAAAATTTAAAACATGGGAAAGTCGATCTCAAGTAGACTACTTCACGACGAATTCAAATCTGTTTTCAAATTTCTTATCGCACCACTAGATCGATTGGTACGTTGGAAGTAGGAAACTTCTATTTTATGTTTCGTGTGTGTAAGACGAAGAGAGAAAATTCCCGTTTTCAATCGCTTTAACTTGATTTTCGTAATGATTCATCGGAAGAAACACATTCATTTGATTGTTGACATTTACCTAATTGTGTTTAAATCAGTATCACGCATAAAAGGAATTTTATAACAGAAATATAGTGTGCTAATATAAGATATAATAAATATTCCGCCGAGACACACTCCAACAATGGGAGAAAGAATGGAACAACATGACGACTAAACTCAGTGAAATTAAAAGAAAAATACTACCTTGGTCATTCCCCACCAACATCCCAAGAAAATATGAATCCGCCATCAACCGTCTCAGAATTGTACACACACGTCTCACACACTCATTTTTAATGAAAAAAAGACCACCACCTGCTTGCGCTGTGGGGTACCCCTCACGGCCAAACACGTTCTAATCGAATTTAGAACATATAGCACGGAGAAAAGAAAATCACAAATCTCTAATCATCTAGCGAAGATATTAAGCTTAGATCCAGCCAATATCATCAAGCTCTGTCAATTTATATCGTCAACACATCTCATCAACCTAGTATAACGTACTCACAAATACTCTTTCACATATTAACTATACTGTAGTCTTTACGTGATAAACTATGTATAATTTGTTACATCCAATGGACATAATAGCCGCGGATGGTTAATAATAATAATAATAATAATAAAAATAATAAAAAAATATTCCAACTTTAAGAATCATTTGGTCTCTTTATATTTTAGAATTAATAGCGAAAACAAATAAACAACCAGCCAGTAGAGCTCGGATCAATTAGTCCTCATTTTTAATAAGAGAGATGACTTAAGATTTTGTTGTTGGTCATACCAACATATTATATAAATATAAAATTTACAACATAAATTTAATGCCAATAAACGCGCAACTCTAAACTAAATAAGTGATAATATAATGTATTTGATGTGTTTTTAACGGTCATTCCGAGTAGCTCAATTTTACTCTGCGGATTGGGAGAAAAATTACTTTCCATCCTGAAAATAGAACAATTCGATTTTATTTTATTTAAACCTATATTAATTTATTTGATAAATATTTATTTATTTATTCAGTTTGCATTTCTGTTTTCTAAGGTCTGATATTCGAACCAAACTATTTTGTGTTTAGCTCGAGTTCGAGAATCGAACACTTCGTAACACCCTGGAATTCAATCGAATTCTACGCGAAAAATTATATTAATTGAATAAAATATTATTTATTTACACGGTATTGTATTTTATTACGTTCCTTAATTGTTTAATGTTAATAATAATTCAATGAGTGTACATTTAATAATCAAACAAATTATAATTCTTTAATTTTTTTTTTTTTTGCAAAGATTCACCCAATTACAACATTTTAACGGTGACTGATAGATAGAAAAGAACGCAGGAAAATGGCTTTAATAAAAGGAAAAAAAATCGTTTGTTTTATACTGAAATACGAGTAAAAATAAGAAATATGCAAAATGGTATAAAAGAAATTGTTTGTTTTTTATGATTTTTGACAATTTAATTTTATATATTTTGGAGTAAAATGAATTGTTTTTATGATTTGTTAAAATTGTTATGATATAAATATTTTAAATTTGATTTTTATGTTGTAAATATTTTTGTTTTTAAAAGCTTAACACTGAAAGCTCAACACTTCCGCTCCCAAAGAGAAGGTTTCTTAACCATCTGTGTCTAGGTCTCTACGATAGTGTTAATCCAGGCCTGTAACCTGCCACTAACTTTAAACATACGAGTATACGATGCGTAATTGAGATGTCTCTTTGCATAATAGTATTCGTTTCAAAACTCTGCCAAACAATTTTCTTGTAAAAAGCCAGAGAATTTCATTTTGTTTTGTTTAGACTATAATAATAATATACGATGATGAAATACACATCGATAAATGTAAAAAAAAAGAAAAACTTAATTTTTAATTCAAGTTCAAAAATGTAATTGTTTACAATCATCACAAGTATATGTGTAGATCGATTTATCGTCGACGATATTCCAAATTACAGTTTATTTAACTGTATAATACTATAACCACAGCCGTTTATAGTAAAAATTAAAAAAAAATAAATATAATATATGAGTAATTAATAACTTAATTAAATACGTGTAACACGTGTATAAAATATATATTTCATATCAAATAAATATATTAACAAGTAAATATATTTTTGATTATTAATTACATTTTCTAAATTTAATACGAATTTCTGGTACATTGGCCATTTTGATATTTGTTGTTTTATATAATGCTTAGGTTGTTTATTTTTTATAACACGTAGACAATTTATTAAAATAAATAACGTCTTATATATTTCTTCAAAAGTGACTAGGCATTATAATGTAAAGAGAATGCTAAGATTCTACACTTTATCGCTATATATTACTGAGGCCAAAAAACGTACGCATTACTTACAATGTGTTTGAATAAAAGTAATCTTCGAAATGAATAGGGTTCGAAATTTATAGTATTTTTTTCTTCTTTTTTATATATACTTAGAACTCCAGAACAAAGCATTCTGCGAAAACTTTTACAGATATTAACGAGTTGGAAAAATGTATTTTTTTTCTTTCTCGTGAATTTTTAAATTTTTCTAGTGATTTGATTAAATTTTTAACAAATGTTATAAATTAAATTAACGATATTAAAAAAAAAAATATGGAATTATACGTTTCATACATTCATAAGTAAAACACAAAATTTTTATACATTTATATTAATACTGATTTCATTAAATTCATGGTGGAAATTATTGAATTGCAAAATATTACATTCTTTTGAATAATAATGAAATTACAAAAGCGAAAGATTCCGTAATTTTAGAAATTTTCTCCTAATAACATATTTTCCAAAATTCTATTCTGAGGACAAAAATCATTTTTTGATGTGAAGGAAACCATTTGCTTGTAAATAGATGAACACAATAGAAGATTATCAAGAGCAATTCATTTGTATACTCTGTTATTATACAATCATACGACCCACATAATGGATTATTCAGCAATAATAGTAAGAAATAAAATATTTTTTTTTCAATTTTTCGTAAATTTTAAAAAACATGTTTTTGTATAATTGAAAATTATTTAATAATCTTCTGGCCTAAAAAACAGGTTTCACATTTCTGAGTATAAAAAAAATATACCAACAAAAATATAAAGTTATAATATAATGCGAGTATTGTTGTGTATTCCATACAAATCTCTATACATTACACTGCGAATATAGTTAATTTTTTTTGTTTTTTAATGTATTATAGTTCATTACCCTTAGTGACTATATAATAATGTAAAAAAAAAATTTTAAAAGTAAACAATATAAATTTGCACGCAATTTATAAATATATTTTTATTAGTGAAGAGAGCAGAATACTTAAGACGTATTTTATACATCTAAATAATTTTATTTTTTTTTAAATAAATAATGGAATTTTCTACATACGCATATAGTCAGTTAAAAAACAAAGTTTTTTAAATTTTAAACATTTTTAACCTTGTATTGTATGTATACTAATACATACTAATTGTATAATCGTACACAGTAAAGTATTGCACAACATTAGAAACGGTTAGTAGGTTAGGTGAGGTTGGGTTAAGATTCCAAGCAAAGGTTCTTTATTTTTATGATCTAAAGAATCTTAAATGATTTGCGCGGTGTGTCAACGAATGCTACAGGAAAAAAACCAGATTTCCATTTCGTTCATTAAAACACATTAGTATGCGAATTGTGTGTACAAAGTGAGTATAAAAAACGAATTTGTTTTTTTTTAATTTCCAAGAGCGTGTTAAGAATTCAAAATAACAACAATAATTGTTCTTAATGCAAAAGTTTTGAATAATTTCAATTTTCCCAAATTAAAAAATTCTAAAGATTTTTTTAAATGATTTTCGATACTTAATGTATTTGTATCATATATATGTAGTAAAACGTTTGAATATGAGAAAATGTTCTTCAAAAACTTCTACGGACAATTTAAAAAGAGAAAAAAAATCCTAATACATATTTTATTTTTGAAATCGATTCGTAAACTTTAAAAACGAATAGTTTCTATCGATATCCATTTTAATTTATACTCGGTGAAGTGTGAATGAAAATTATTTGTACCATCATGACATGTCCAATGGAATATAGGTAAATATGTGCTTTAGACATGAAATACATTAATTTATTTTTTAAACATTTCGAAAATCATAAATATTTACTTACGTATACATAGTATTATTTGGAAAATATCTTGGAATATATTATTACGATAATTGTATATTCGTGTAGTTGTATTATAATTTGATAATAAATTATATAGGAAAATAATAATGTTTGATGAATGGTAAACAGTGTCTCTTGTACGGAGGACAGCGTTGAGCAAAAAAAAAAAAAAATTCTAGAGACAAATAATGATGAAAATTGAACTAATCTCATATATAAATAATGATAAAGATAAAAAACATTTTTAACTAGATAATTTTAAAAATTAAAAATTAATTTTAGCTATGTAAAATATGGCTTGGATA
The DNA here is from genome assembly GCA_032441825.1 of Chaetogeoica ovagalla. NCBI lineage: Eukaryota > Metazoa > Arthropoda > Insecta > Hemiptera > Aphididae > Chaetogeoica > Chaetogeoica ovagalla. The sequence continues at coordinate 12,748,055 of CM063727.1, forward strand.
ATATATCAAAACGGCATTTTTGTAATTTAATAACACATTTTCACATACATAACATTTTCATACAGGCGTAGTTTATTAGGCACGAGGGCTGTGATTACCGGATCCATCGTATTTTTTTAAACTTACAGATTAAAAATAAATTTTACTTTTACCGAGTGATCAAAGAATTAAAAAAGATAAAATATTTAATTTATATCTTTTAAGTGTGCATTGACAAAATATGTGTTAAAAAAACATTGTTAACATTTAGAGTACATTTAAAAAAAGAAGCAGATATCTGGAATTTTTTATATTAAGATTCAAAACTAAGAGACGTTTCTTTTTTGCTTGTTAAAGTATTAAAAAGACTTATTCTTATCTAGGTTATCATTTGTGCACTGATATATTAACGATTTTGTTGAAAAAAAAACCTAACAGAGAAATTTGTTTGCGCGTACTCTCTGCTATAATAAGTTCATGGGCACAAACTTTTACAAGCGTAATAAAAAAAAATGTATGTTTTTTAAATTAAATTGAAAATTGATTTAAATTTTATGATATGAATGGTAAACGCGATGGTTGTTAACACGCCGCGTTTAATTTGTCTCGGGAATCGCGATATGCACGCGAATCGTGAAAGAAAAGAATTGTCACGGCTCGAATTATTTATTTCTGACAAATTCAAACTATAATATATTTTCATTATATGTGTTTTAACGACACGTGTAACTGTTTAGTTTCAATGTAAGTAACTAAAAAACAACGAGACAGTTATCTGATTCTTAATTCGGCTTCGGTCGTTGACTGAAAACATACTTAATAATTTATACGTCCAAAAAACATTTTTGTGCCCACGTTCGTATACGTACATAAATAATTAACGAATGGCCAAGTGAACGTATTACGGTGTCGCTAATGCTCTAAATGCATAATGTATTATTTATGCTTACCCATATTGTACAAATTATTATAATATATCGTTTATTACGCAGAAGAAAAAAAAAAGAAATATCCTCCGGCGAGAAAAAAGCCGGGTGACGATTATGATTTTAAAAATAATATTTTGAAAATATTTCAAATACCTTATTTGGTATTCGGAATATTGCTTAGGTATAGTGGCGACAGAATCATTGAACACTATACTAACAAATTCAAGGAAATAGCAATGATACAATGTTTCCAATATTGATCTTCTCATTTTAACACCATTTCGACTTGATTTTTTCGCGCACTAAGGATTAGAAAATTAAACTAAATGAAACGAAATGATAAAGTTTTATAAAACCATTTTCTTTTCTTTTTTTTCTATCAAATGTAATTATTGTTCTATATAACGTGTAGATTGTAAATCTATTTAATAAATAATGGAAAATAAAAAGGAAATTGCCACCGGTCGTCGTACAAGCGTGCCCGTAACTCGGCGCACGGTATGACGAGGAGCGGAGATTTTTTTAATTACGTTTACGCGTCCATTGCTATAATTGTTACGCTATAGAAATACCCGAAGTTAGGACCGAATTTAGAGAGGGGTTTAACACCCCCCTCCACTTCAAATATTAAGCACATTTCTGTCGGCAAATTTGAAATTTTTGCATCTAAATGATCAAGTCGGCAATTATTGCATAATAATAAAACAATAACATTTTATCGTGAGATAAAATAGATTTTATTCAATTAATTCGATAATAATTTTGTTGAACAATAACTTTCATAGGCATAAAGTTGTCTTGTTAAGAAAAATCTTTTTTTTCGTGTAGTTTGCAAAGAGTATTCTATGGTATTTCATTTATTATCCTAGTAATGTCTATATTAATATTATGTATTAACCGTGGTCTATAACTAAAACAAAATATAATATAAAGTAGTAATAACCGGCATTGATTTCCTATCAATTGTATTAAATAGTAATTTTTTTTTTTAATTTTTTGTTAAATTTGAGACTTCGTGTTTTGAAATCTTAATAATAATTGGTAATTCGTTCTGAAAGATGGATAAAAATAAAAAAAAACAAAAGTACAGTGTTTAACTTGCGGTAGTGTATATGATGACGATTATAAGACTAGACATGAAATTAAACAACATGCCGGTAAAAAGTTTTGGTCAAACATTTTGGAGCACCCGAAAATTCATTTACAACTGCAGCTGCCATAGCTAAATAAAATAATGCTCGAGTACAAATAGACACTCATACAATAAGATTTTAGTAATATTAATTAATTTTTTTTCCGATCAATGTAAAGTATATATGTTTTTTATTTTTTAAATATTATGATTTATGAGGACCTATTTAAATAATTGTTTTTACTTTCAATATAATTATAATATTTTAATTGTATAAATAAATTGTTCGTTTCATTATATTACATACTACGTTTATTGAATTTAGGATAAATCTGAATTGCATGAAATTAAATGTGTCAGTGTATATGTCGCCCTAGTTTTATATTTGTATAAAAATGAAAATACCACGGTTTTTTTCTCAAAAAACACTATTCCGATCATCGGATTGGTGTGACAATGAAGTTTTATTCATACGCACCCATTTAGTATCCACGTATGTTACGTGTATATAATATATTATATATTATAATACATATTATAAAAATATACATGTATCATTTGGAGGGAAACCAATTATTTTTTTCTCTCTGCAGTATCAAATATAAATCACAAATAATAATAGGAATAATATTCGTACATGATTGATTTTGTCTGCTTTTGATTTATTATATAGCATTTTATTTTGATGTCAATCACCGCGCATGCAATGCCTAATATTATTATTATTATTATTATTATTATTATTATTATTATTATTATTATTATTATTATTATTATTATTATTATTATTATTATTACTATACGTATTACAATAATATAATAAAACGTGTCGACCGTGTTTTATATGACTCTTCTCTATCTAGTCGCCCGCCACCTGAGGTTTCACGCACAAATGCAAAATTTTATGAGTGTTATTATTTTATGTGGAGAGTTGTAATGATATAATTCCACGGTATATTAAATTCCTCGGATAATTATAAATTTACAAATTTAGTCGTTTTTTTGAAAAATGCGAATTTTCAGCTATAATAGCAGTACATATTTAAAACAATATCAATTATTTTACCAATGATCTTCTCATATTTAATGTTTAAATCCAGCGTTTCAGCCGTATTCGAATAATTAAATATATTTGATTACACCATATGTTATTATAATTGCGTTATATTTTATAACTAATTGGTATCATTAATTATTTACTTATTATATTATTGTGTTAATTTATAAACACACGATTATTTTTAAAAAAAAATTATAAAACACCTTAAATGCACTAATTGGCGACTATATTCAATTAAATAATAATTAATAGATGTGCAAACACTTGCAGTTTTCGGTGCGACTTTTCTTTGCAATGACCATTAACAATGTTCAAGGACAATCAGTACAAATTTGTGGATTGAATTTAAAAAATCCATGTTTCTCGTATGGACAGCTCTATGTGGCATGCTCACATGTCAGTGGTAAGACTTCAAATTTATTCGTCTACACACCAGAAAGAAAAATAAAACATATGGTTTATTCTAAAACGTTTTAATAATATAATGAATTCTCTTAAAATTCGATTTCTATTGTAATCAAAGCAAATCAATTTTAACTTTGTTTACGGGCAAAGTTGAGTAATATTCATCTAGTATTACTATATAAAAAAACAATAATCATATTGTAATTAGAGAATCGGAAAGGCTATATTGGTTACAAGAATTTATGTAGTATTCCACCATTTACTTTAATCTATGCTTCCATTGATGCACTTAATAACTATTTAAGATTTGAGATGTCGACCATATTTTCACTGTATATATCAAGATTATAAGCAAAACGATGTGTTTAATATATAACATTCGGTATGAATTCGAGAAAATTTGTTAGTTGTAATTAAATAATTTTTAGACAAACTTACTACAAACGAAATTTAAATAAGAAAAATATTTATTTTTTATACTATTCCCTAAAACTAATAATATGTTTAGCGGCGAAAAATATGCACGTTTTAAGAAACTAAGAACGTTTAATGACAAAATGTGTAGAAAAAAAATAATATACATTTTATAATCTATATAGATTATTATTTTCTTCTAAAAATGTCAGATTAATTTTTCATACTAATGTAAAAAAATATAAGATAATTGGATTACTAAATTGATAATATTATTGTAATTAACATGAAAAAATTCGTGGTGAAAAACCATCTCAATATTCTCAGTATATTTGATAGAATATATTTTATTGTCTACATAAACGTATTTTCTATACTGACATTTTAGATATTTCCATTCATTTTATTTTACATAATATACCTATTTTGGAAATAACATTCAGACTTTTCCCTCACTGATGATGTATTCTAAAATTTAAAAATAAACCTATTTAAATTTGAATTGATTCGAGATTTCATGGAAACTATACTCAGCTAATAGCATTTATTTACATATTTGTTTATAGTTTGTTATCGTATGGGTTCATGAATATTGTTACTCAAACATCTAAAGGTAAATTACGTCTTTTGTACACATAATAAATGCGAATATACGAGAGAATATTATGATATCGCGCAGAGTTTCCAGAAAGTAAAGAATATGCAACAAGTTTCTTTTGGTTGCCTTCACTACGAAACCGCCAAATGTTCAGGATCTATTTTTACTAAAAAATAAAAGAGTACAACATACAAATGTATTATGAACATAAAAAAAATGTGTAAAGTATGAATATTTATGAATTAAATGAACTATTTACAAAACAAAAAAATTTACCCAGGGTTATAAAAACCCTAAAAATAGCCGAGACTGTAATATATTCTTAAAATAATTGAAAATTTTTGACCGCTCGATTTTTTTTTTAAATAAAATATAAATTCAATAAAATAATTTTAGTAATTTGTTATATATAAAATTTGTTTTGTTATACAAAAACTTCAAATATTTTTCCTGTTGTTTATGCATTATTGTCAGATAAACCAACAGAAATGTACAATCATTTATTATATTAAAACGTTTGAATCCATAAATAGCGTAATATGTAGAAACGATGATTTAAAATGTATATAATATAAGCGCATGTGTTTATTATTAGAAAATGTTCCTGAAAATTGTCTCCGAATTCGATCATCTTTAATGTTCAAATCGCATCAGTATGTTGTTTAAATTATATAGGTAATAGGTATTTAATTTATCAATAGGTAAATTTTTTATAAAAATTACAAAACCGGAAAGTCTTTGTAGTATATTTATCGCATAAATTACGTATGTACAATAATAATATAATCGTATATGATTAGTTATAAGAAAATCACAAGTTATTGTATAACACGTATTTAAAGTTTGAAAGCTGACGACCGAGATTTAAACGTAGGAGCAAAAAAAAATGTAGGGCAACAGTATTTTTTTTGTTCAATCTCTCCTCCTCGTTACTCCCCCAGGACAGCACTGCGCTCCAGGCAACAGCACACGGCAATGTGTATAGTTTTTTAATTTAAATGTTAATGAAACCTCGTAAAGTATTGCGTATTAACAACAGGTGCGATTCCCTCGGTAAACGCACACTTGGATCTGAAAAAACTCCGAATAAATACGGCCAAAAATACATCGATCATTTCGGAGGCGACGCTCGTGCATATAATAATAACGTTTTAATTTAATAAGTCGAATTATCCGAGGCGGAACGCGTTCCCCAATATTCCCCAAGGGACGTGCTCGACGTGCTCATGGTGTCTAAGTTTGGCTGTCGTTCAGCGCATAACATTATTATAATACGTGTTTCGGACATCTGGGCGCTTTAAATAGCTTTCGTTTAGCAACGCGGTCGATTTACCCAGTTATTTATTATAATATGGTTTCCAAACGAAAAAAAAGTGAAAACCGAAAATTGAAATAATAATAATAATAATATCGTAACGATTCACAACAAAAAATACGATATTAAAAGGTACGGCAGTAAAAAGCTACTTATTTGACGGCTGAGAATGTGTATAATGAGTATAATGTGGAAAATAATTATAGGTACCTAAACAACGAAATTTTACATCACAGTAACTCCTCTTAAAATAGTTAAGCTTGCGATTCCGAGAGGGGAGGACGAATAAAATATTTATTAAAGAGGAAAAAATAATATACGTTGAAATTATTGAGTAATGAGAAAATTGACGATAAAATATTTAACAATTTCCATTTATAGATGATAGATCTAATATTGTTTAACACATATTTTGAACGAATTTTAAATTTTAGAAATTTTATAATAATATTGAAAATTTGTATAATATCATCCTACTCGATATGGACAGAAAAAAAATCATACCGTACATCGTCCCTATAGGTATATTATAAAACAAAATTCTGACGAATCGCGTTATATTAACGTAAACGAATTAATTTTAACTCTGGATCGTTTTTCCTTGAACTGTTTTTTAACCCTTTTAAAGGAGCATTACCTACAAGTTAAAAAAAAACACAAAACATGTTGAGCGCACGGCGATGTAATTCACGATCGTGTCAGTATGTGTTTTATTACTAAAAAATACGGCGGAAAAAAAGAAGTTTAATTAAGAAAAAAAATAGTTAGATCGTCCATTTATATATACAGAACTTTAAGGTTATTCCTCCATATCGGTTTTTTCTTTTTTTATAGATTATTCACTACCACGCTATTGTTTCATTTAAAAAAATCTATATACAAATTTAATGAAAAAAAAATGTTCAAGTTAAGGCAAGATAAAATATGATAATTCATACGTACATATCTAACTAGTTAGATAGGTTGTTAGGTAACTATAACTAGTTATATAACTTTAGAAAATAGTTTAAAAAGCAATTGAAATTTTAAAACAAAAAATTAAACTTATTATTATGTCAAAAAAAAAAAAGAAGAAAAATGAATAATTTTGAACAAATTAGAAGGAATAGCTGAGAAAAATAATGCAACGTTAAAAAATTTACTCCTCAAGTACGTAAGGTTTTTACAAAAATTTTTTTAATACAAAGGTCTATTTGTTATTTAAATTTTAAATTTTTGGTGACTTTTGATAAAATTTTCTTATATAGAAAACTTATTAAAATAATACATCTAAACCAAGATGTATGTGTACTCTGGAGGTACTTCTTAAGCGGACAATTTAATGAAAATTTTGTTTTATTTTTCATTTATGATGGTGGAAGAGGGGGCTGATGTAATGATATTTATAAAAATACTTTTTTTTTGTATGTTCTAGAAAATTAATTTTCAATTATGTATTCGATCTAAACATAAAGAAAAACTAACAAACCGGACTTATATTTTTATGTTTTAGAACTTTTGTCTATTAAATGTAAAAAGAATTTTTCAAATTTGATTTGTAATTTCAGAGATTAGAACGTTCGAACAAACTGTTCAGCTTTATCTTAGTCGTAGAATAAGTATGATATAGTCCGTTATATATTTACATTTTACACATGAACATACATCAGTGTTGCCATAATGATAACTGTCGTAATTTCGGTGTTCATGCACCCGGCTCCACTGCGGTCATCACTCCTCGTACCCCGGACGTACTCTGCCTTATTGCTCCTTTTTCGTCGATCGTTCTCGCGATACAACCGTTTTTCGCTTATGCCGATAACCTGCGCGTTTCCACACGTTCTTAATTATTTTTACTACACTGTTACACGTTCTTATACCACATTCAAAATGTATCCCCGTGACTATTTCATTTCTCATTGTGCCGTGTACAAGGTGTAACCGTACGCATATCCGGTTGTCTCATTATCGATTAACGATAAGACGACGTCCGTTTTCATTTAAAAATTATTATTGCGTCGTTGAATTTTTCCACCGTTGTTTCTGTTCTTGACGATCATCCGTATAGTATAGATACGTGTCCGCGGTATTGGTTCTTACGTGAGCTAAATATTACTTTTTTTCTGTATTAAAGTTGTTTGCGAGATTTTATTCTTTGTATACGGATTCGGTATACACGTACTATATAAACGTTTATAATTTATACGTGCGAAAAAATCTTTTTCTATTAGTTATATCGTTTGTCAATACGCATTACAAATCAAATACATTTTAGTAGAATTAAACGACTTAATCGTTGTGCACTTATATTATAATTTAGTTTTTATATGAATATAAAAACACAATTCTTGTTAAACGTATTTGAAGTGTTGTTGATATTAATTTATAGAAATTGATATCAATTTCTCTATCCACGAATTCATGCGTACTTCTTTTACATTTGTCATAATACGTGGTGCATACTTACTACTGTTATTTTCTCTCTATATTTGTGAAATAGCGTTCATAATAATATATTATTTTTATATGTCGTATAAAACGAACTGCACTTAGGGTAAAGAAGTGATTGCGGACGTTCATTTTTGCGATACGATCGGATGTGGTTTAATACACTCGCCGCGCGAGTATTCGATATTTACCGGTCGTATAAATTGCATTGATAAATTAAAATCTCTGTTGTCTAATCCCGTGCCAACTACAAAACGTACGCGAGTTAGCCGCCTTGCCAACATTCGGCTTCTATTAATGTCACTTGGGCCATTTTAATACAGCGTTTACGTTGTGAATTGTACACGGCTTATCACAATTAGCGGGTTTTAATGTGGCAAAAAAAGAACCGAACAAGGAGTTCATTTTGTATTGTACGATCATTTTATGATTTTGGGCGTCTCACGAAAATATTAGATTAATCACAATTGTGTTGATTACGCGTTTTTTTCGCGATAAATTATATTATTTTCATTATAACAGATGATTTATATAACTGGGGAGGGGGATACGATTATATTAATAATATAGCAAAAGGAGTATGGTAAAAAGATATATTATCATCATGTATTGAGAAGAATATGTCGTATATATATATATAATCAAATCGTCAATAATGAGGTTATATTCATATTGAAATGTTGTTTTTCCATACAAAATAATATATAAGATAGATAAACAAACATTGCATTATAATTTGAAAAAAATTCCGATAAATCTCTTTATACGAGTTGCACCGGTACAAATAATTATATTATATTGTTTTTCTACACGTCTAAAAACGTTTCAGGCAAAACATACGTCTTGTTTGAAAAACTTAAATATATCTACACTTTGTGCAGCAGATACATAATCGGTACTTGGATATGTCTTGTGGTGGTTACTGAACTCAGTTGTCATAGGATTGAACGTTTATGCGTTTTTCATATTAACTCTGCTTTAATGTTGCTTAGCAACGTCACGTGATTGATTCATTTCCGTAACAGTTTTGCGTGACGAAATTTTTTTACTGACCCCGTTCCCCCCAGAGCTAAGACATATCCATGTCAAAAAATATAAAAAAAACTGAATTTTCGTTCACTCGTTAATATTATAAAAAATGGGTAGGAAATAATTATAATACGCATGATGTTAAAATATGATTGCACGCGAAAAAAATACTATCGAAATTGAACAAATAATATTCGCTAAATTTCACGATTGTATGGCATCAAAATATATGAAAAATGCGAATTCATGATTCTAATTCAGCAGTGTTGTAAATTCGAAATACGAAACGATTTTCTAGTCTGTGAGTTATTGAAATATCGAAATTTTTTTATTTTTATTTTCGCGTCAAACTAATCGAACAGTGCACAACCTCGTCTATGCAACTGGTATGAACGTAAATATTAAAATTATTTTCCATAGAAAATATTTGATTATAATATTAAATATGTACAAAAAAATTAATTTTGAAATATTGTAATAGTAGTGTACGGTGAAAAATTGTACTTAAATTCTATTCGTGTTTAATGAAAATAATTCTAATTTACTCGTACACTTCGGTTATTAATTATTATTATATTACATGTCTGTTATTGTAAAAATCATAGTACTTTCATATTTTACAAATACATTTGTAATAAAAATAAAAAAAAATCTAATTTCAATAACGCGTTGTCGACAATATTTTACACAGGCGGACAATTATTGCAGTACATACCCAATTATTAATAATATGACAACATTACACACGCGACCTCTTGATAAAAAAAATAAAATAAAGATTTAAATGCTAATTAGAGTTTTTACAATATTTTTCAGAAAAGCGTCTTTTTAGTAGGATATAAAAACTTAAATAGAAATATATTTATATATATGCTCATTAATTTAATTTTTTCCCGAACCAGTACATAAAAACATTCGAGAATAATAAAAAAAAACTATTCTAAAAAGAAATAAGTTTTTGTTAATAGTTTGAAAACAATGAATATATTTATAATTTTAAGACGCATTTAAAATTATTTAATTATGCCAGAAAAAAAATGATATTAAAAAAAATAGAATTCGTACAAAGTATAAGAAGCCGTTTCGTATCATTATATTAACATTGTCAGTGGCGAAAAAGCGGTACCAGTCCGTCAGGTTACAGTAATGACGTATAATAGACGTAAAATTATGTATATATACCTAATAATTTAAAATTTAATTTAATAATTAAAATTGTAATATAATACGATGATGGCTTTTAACATAAACTCACTTTTATTTGAAACATTTAATATACGAGAGTATACAACATACGTATAATATATACAACAATTATTGTGAAAATGAATGAAATAATTTATTTAAATTTTAATATTATACAGTTTAAAAATTTTTTTGTAATATTATCTGAATCGGATTATTGGGGAAGGGAGATTTTCTAGTTTGAAATTATTCGTTTTTTTTCTTAAGAATAGTGATTAATGCAAGGCGAAGTACAGAAATACACTGGACTATATAATGATTGCTATAAATTGGTTGTGCAATTAGTTTTTCTTTTAAAATAATTTCTATACATCTATTTCTACACTCTACAATTATTATAACGTTACATTTTTTCGTCGATTTAGACGATTTTTTTTATTTAACCGAATGTTTATTGGTAATACGCGATAAATTTATAATGTTGAAAAAAAGCAGAAGAGTTGTATTCTCCACAAAAGCTCAATTTAACTAAATTGATATTTTTAATACTATATCATGTAAAAAATAATTTTTAATAAATATATATTTAATCTATAAATATATATTATATTTATGCGAAAAATTTCGACATTTTTACGGCTTTCGAATTTATTGTTCATTCATATGTCGTGAAATAAATATTTTTTTTCGCGAAGCAATCCCGTTTATTTGTATTTCAATAAATTCATTTTACACACACGTATGATAATATAAATATTCGTGTGCGTACAATGCATACATCATTCTCGAGGAAAGAAGTTTAGCTTTTCTATTAAGAAACACGGATGAATATTTTTTTGGCTATAAAATATATCATGCATTTTACTTTTTTTCATTTCTTATGGACTCGAAGGGAACGTAATATTTATAAAAAAAAAAATAGTAATAATAAATGTATTTGCGATATCATCTTGCAAAAAACGATATTAAATATTAAAGGTAAACAACTATAATAATACTATTCGAAAATTAACGTCGAACTAGGTATATACGCGATATAACACGGATATTTTTTCAAAAGAAATTAATCTCGATGAAAACTAAAACAATAATTTTGTACGAAATAATATTTAAACAAAAAAAAAATATTTAGATTAAAAAAAATATATATGAATCAAATTTTCCAACATCACGATTACTAACAATAATTATTAAATATTTTCGACATTTATTCTATAGTAAGTATGTAATTAGGGTTTGTAAGCAACAATTATCCACAGAAAACATGTTATATTTTAATCAAAACTGACTTTTGTTTTTAAATTATACAGTTTAATTAAAAACAAAAATTAGCTTTTTGTTCATACATGTTTAATAAACGAGTGAAATACTTTTTTTTTTGTACGTAATTCTATAATTTATAATTTTAATCGGATAAATGGTGCAATAATATTAAAGAGATGAAATGAAATCGGCGCTAACTAGTACTGTTACCAATTTTTTTTTACTCATATTATATTTGATTCATTTTATAGGAAAATCATTAATGGCAACAGGTTATTAAAAACTATGACAATATCGAGTAGCCGCTAATAGGTTATACGTTTATAGACAATTAAGTTGAAGCGAAAATTTTTACTAAAAATTGTAAATGTCATTTTACGTAATATCGTATGAGTAATATGTTATACCTTTGAACTTATCGACACACACACACATATACACATTTATTAATGGAGTCCAGTAATCATTAAGTGAAACCAAAAATAATTAAATAAATTAAATTCAAAATTAAAGGACTGAAAAGGAGGATATATTTAATTTTTGGATCTTAACAACGGCATTATACGTTGTATACCTATTTTTAAAAAAAATGAGCAATTTGGTTAAGTGTAGTAAATGAGTTATGACTTTTGAGTTATAACTTTCGCAACTTATTTGGTTAAGTTACAAATATGTAGTAAACCTTTTACTATACATATTACTCATATACATTACTGTTTCCAGTTTTGTCCACTCAAAATGTATTTTCATACGTTATAGTTGACAATAAAGTCTAACAGGTCCCTCGCATTTAAACGGACATCATTAAAATAAAATAGAAAATAAATTTGAAAAATTTTCCCAATTTATACGCAAACATTTTTGTTTTGATTCAAACGGTGATTAAAAAATACCAAATTATCGGTGTAAATTATTTTAAGATTTTACCCCTAAATTTATTTCATAGTGCTTATTCGTCTTACCACGCCATATCAACATATAACCATATTATAGTAGGATACATTATATACACTCATACATATCCACTAAGACAATCAGACCGATATAATATTTGTTCATTTCATTCGTGTCGAATCGAATTTGGTTATTCGCAGTACTATCGTTGGTTGCTTTTAATAGCTTTTTAATCATTTCTATACCCTATACACGTGTACTAATAAAATTTCAATTAACTACAAAGAAACGCGTAGAAACAATAATATGCACTCTAAAATGTTGGATTTTTCTATTCATTTTGCAAAACTTGAATTAGTAATTCGCCGTTTTTAAAAAGTGAACGGTACACATAGACAGTTAACGAAACTATTATTTTAGAAATTGTATCACTTCGAAGTTTTCGAATTTAACAATATTGCCTGAAGTTACCTGATTTCTACTCGTTTAGCCCTCTATCGGATTTAAATTTTGTTTTGTTTTTTCTAGAAAACAAATTATTTCAACTCTTCAATATAATGTTCTCAACCCGGTAAATCAATTTTCGACTTTTATTTTTAGTTACAGCTCTTTTTTTTCTGACATGCAAAACACAATGACGATAAATAAATATTATCTGTCTTCGTTATGAAAAAAAATTGCAAAATAAAAAAAGTAGTTAAAAAATATAATTATTTTCACCAGATTTTCTGCTTGTAAATTTAAATAATAAATACAACATGCACATTCTGATTTCGACATGTAATCAAGTATATCATAAAACGCATTACGACAATTAAGGTAATATTATAAAAAACACAACTCGATTGTAATAATGAAAAGAATAAAAATAAATTTAGCGATATCTTTTTTTTGTATGTATATTGTAATCATACCATCGTCGATTTAGTCGTGTCCAGTATCGAAAATAATAATTGTCAATCGAAATGTTATAAACAATTATTGGACAATTTAATGAGTTAATCTAATGAATACATTTGAAATGACGACAATCGATGCTCATTTTTTTACGCCTATAAATTGCGCAGAATTCTTTTAGATTTTACTACGGTGACGACTTTGGCGAATCAAACATATTACGACGACGCTTCTCTTAAATCATTGCAAGTACAATAAAATATAGTTTTGACATGAAATATTGTATCATACTATATATAAGCGAAGACACAATAAATTCAAAACGTCGCGAATACGCGTCGAATATTCACATGCCGCGCGATGTCAAATAATTTCATTTATTTGCCCATGCATATACGTTGATATTTTAGCAACTGTTTGTATTCAAATTATTATTATCATCGCAAATATTCACAACATCAGTCAATTTGTTAATAAAGGTAATTGAAAATAGGATAAGATCAATAATTGTCGGAATTTAAAAAAAAATTATTATTAAAAATTTATAAAATCCTTTTTTACCGTTTTATACTGTATTAGAGTAAATAACATCGAATTAAATATTAAATGTTAATTACAATCTAAATATATAGTAATATAATAGTCGAATTTCACGTTGTCATTTTTCTGCGCTCGTGTAGATAAAAATATTTATAAAATTAATAAATTATGAATTCTATGTTGAAATTCAAAAATAAGCAATTTTAAATTTTGTTCCGGTTGGAATATTCAGTTAATAACAGTCCTGTACCGTACAATGGATCATAATTACACAATATGGGAAATAATTTAATCAAAATTCGAACTCGGCGTTAAAATATATTGTTCATAGAAAAGCATTGAAAATATTGTTCTCCATACAAGTACACGATTTATTCCAGAGATTTCAATTTTTAAATTAATCCGCTAATTTTTTTTTTCGATTTTTTGTCTAAATTTTCAAGTTCTCCTCTTTATGCGATTTTATCTGGCACGTGACGATCAAGAAATTCCCAAGCAACTTTTCACAGTATTTTCGAGTGTTTAATTTGAACTGATTTATAGATTACGCCACAACATTCCTCATAATATTGCAAAAAAAAAATGTTTAATAACAAGTTTTATAGACGATTCTAATTTATACTTAAAAATTATTAATATTTTATATTAATTTCCTAACCGGAAATAAGTCGGTACGCGCAAAATTCTATAAAAATATCACTAGACGAATTTTAACGAATCGATTGAAAAATATCTGTGAATAGGTCTAGTGGGGAAATTTCCGTCGTGGTGATGAACACAGTATAACGAGGAGCCAAGCGATTTCACAGATTTCGAGTGAAAAGAAGTCTTTTACTTTTTTTTTTAAGTATTATTTTATACAAGTGACATGATATTACGCGATGCGCACTGTATATAATATAATACGAGACAAGCGTATTATTTGTACATCAAT
Source organism: Chaetogeoica ovagalla (assembly GCA_032441825.1). Lineage (NCBI taxonomy): Eukaryota > Metazoa > Arthropoda > Insecta > Hemiptera > Aphididae > Chaetogeoica > Chaetogeoica ovagalla. Next base: position 12,763,056 of record CM063727.1, read on the forward strand.
CGCACGTCGGATCCAGAAATACAGCTGAATACGTACATTGAACAATATTTTATTCGTATATCGTAAAAAACACGGTCGCGATTATTCGCGTCGTGTCTTCTTGTACACGTACACACGCACGTACGCGCTCGTACGTATATCTACACGCGTGCACGCGACGGTGAATTTCGCTAGTGATTTATAAGACATAAATGTATGTTTAATACAAAAAAAAAAACTGTTGTAAACGGAACATTGAAATTTAGCCTTACGATACACGATCATATAAATTTGTGACACACATAATTATGTGTTGCTCGTATAATAGTATAATATGTTTTGTCGTTTTATATATGGTTTATTTAGACTCACACAGTTATCGTAGGTATCGTTGTGATCAATGACGTTGATACGAAGTCATTAATATATGTGTGTGTGTGTGTGTGTGTTCGCTGGCAGTAAAGAAAAAAATGAAATTTTGTATTATAATAAGTATACGTTTAAATATTGAAGTATAAAATATAATTAACGATATATAACAAAAAGTATATGCATACTGAATGGTACCTAATGAACACATAACATTATTAAATTGTTACTACTGTTATTGGACATTTACATTTTAATGGTTTTCAAGTAAAGTATTTAATATTTTGCACTCTTAAATCAAAAAAAAAAAAAAAGTTTCATAAGTCGAATGTCACTACATCGTTCAAATCATGCGCAGAACGTAAATGGACAAATTAAAATAATCAATAAATATCGAAAAAAATAAACGTTAAACAAGAAAAATGCAAATCGTATAAGCGCGTTGAAAAACTATTTTCATTTTTTACCGTCTCCAAAAGCACATCGTTCGCAAAACACTACACCAAAAAACCCGTATAAGTTAAATGTAATTTTATTTCGAAATTTTTTGAACTGAAAAACGCGTTTTGAAGTCAAAAACTGTGTTTTTCTTCTATGTGTGCACACGAACATTCGCGTGGTCGTCGTTCCGCGTGACGTCAATCGACAACGGTTAAAAATCGAAAAACAAAACGAATCGATTTTGAAATATTTCTTCTTCTTCTTCTTCATCTTCTTCTTCTTCTTCTTCTTCTTCTTATTATTATTATTATTTCTAATCGCTTTCACGTCTATAAAATATTATAATTCCAAGTTTGACAGAGGCCAATAATTAATAATAATAATAATAATAATAATAATAATAATAATAAAATGACAACGCAATTTCTCCAATTTTTTTTATCGTATATTGAATTATGTAAGTACATACAGTGATTTTCAAGGAGAATTTGACTGCTCGTAAAATATATAACTGTATTTAGTAGGTTTTTGAAGTGCGTCCAAAATTATTGTCAAGTCCGAATGCGCATTAAAAACTCGTCGTAACACATACAGAAAACGACCGCGTGTTGGAAACTTTTTATATAAAATACGTTTTCGAAATAGATTGTCTCCGAAACGATTTCTCCGAATTTCTCGGTAATTTTCCAAATGTTTTCGGGTTTCTATGGCGATTGGTAAAAAGAAAAAACAAAATGGACTAGATGACTACAGTTTGACTCATATTCATGCGAGAGCAAAATCAACAATTGCGTTTGTTTTTTGAAATATCGTGTTTTGAAAATTTTTATTAAAACACGATTAATTAAACCAAAGAAATGATTTTTTTCGTCTTTTAAATTTTGTTTGCTTTTTCATTCTGGATTTTATGTATTAGGAAAAATATTTGTAGCCTATTAATATGTTATACTATCGTCGTATGTCTTATGAAAAATAACTGAATTATTTTACTCGGATCTATGACGTGTTTTTTGTAACTATAAAAAACAGATTTATATACGCATTTCAAATTGTAAAATATGCAAAAATAATTTTCGATTATTACAGCTATTTATTTATTGAAAAATTATAAAATAATGAAGAAAAAAGATTATTTCAATAAACTAAAATATTATATACAGTATATTTTATGATTGTGATGAAAAAACATTTACAATTTAAATGTTATTGGTAAAACAATAAATTCCGATAATATTATGTTTTATATTTGCCTCGGTTAAATTATAACGTCGTCGATTTGTAGGAATGTGATTGTGCGCAGAAAATTTTCGTTCCACATCCAACGCTTGTTATGGGTGTATATTTAAAATTCGACATTTCTGAGAAAAATTATTGGATAGAAAAACTCTTGAAGTTAACGTTCTCACCTTGGTTAAGTACTTTAAAAATTTCTTTTAAAATTGGTAAGCCTTTGTTTTTATCAATAATTTCAGAACATTTTTCTGCGCTATTTTCATTCTCAAAAAGGAAATTTTGGCAACATAAAATAATATAAAACTTGGGTTATCATAAGTTCTGTGCCCGATGAGTCCCAAAATAATCCACAGATATCCATAAGACCAACATGTCAATTCAGGAAAAACATTTCTCGAACGTAAATTGTATCAAGTAATTTAGTACCTTTTTCCAAAAATATAATCGTCTATTGCATCTCAACATTTTGGAAGTAATGAGGAACTTATGAACTAGTAAATCAATGCTTCAACAAATTGGCGATGTCACTTTTATAGGAGGGTATACAAAAACTTGTCCTACGTTACCATTAGCGGAAATCGGGAGGAGGGGATTGGGGGCCTTAATTCCTTCAAAAATTAATTATAGTAAACTTAGCCACCATAAAAATGAAGAACTATACTTCATAAGTAAAATAATTAAATTTTAAAATAAAATATAGTTATTATATCTTATTTTATAAGAAAAAAAAATAAACATTCGTACACAAAATAATAATATATAAATGTGTTTCTTAAAGTAAGTACCAAACAATATTATTTATGAGTATTATGTGAATTAATCAATTAATTTTAAATTTTAATTAATTAAATAATGGCTAAAAGAGTGTTTGATATCTTTAATATTAAAAAAAAAAAATTAATTGTTACTGATTCCTCATCAACAACAAACATTAGAACCTGAAAGTGGATAATTAAATATTTAAATTTGATAAATTGATAAAACTGCAGCAAAAAGTATTGAAAATACTGTAGATGAAAACAATGTCATTTCTGTCTTAGGAACTTTAATAACAGGGCCTTTGAGACCAATTTTGACAGTAAGTACAAATGTAGGTAACAGAGTTTAAGTAATTATGTTATATTTAAATTATATATATTTCACTCATGTCTATGTAAAATAAACGAGTGTAGAACGAGGAAAAATTAATTCTTAAGTTCATTTCATTGAAATACGCGATATAATATGAATAATAATAAATTTAGCATATACCATTGATCGTTCGGTCAGCGTCAAACTAAACACCTGCGTATATTAACAGAGTGCGCTCGTCAAACGCAATAAAACCAGAAAAGAAAATAGTCACTAGATAGCGACACAACAAATAGGGGTAGTCAAATAGAAAAATACGTATAAATAGCGGTCCACAATAAATGGAACGCTCAGTTGTGCCACAGCGGGCAAACGCGAACAACGTTGATTACTTCTAACCGCGGCAAACATACCGTGTGTGTATATCACACATACACACACCCGGTATTTTTGTCGCAGTCAGAAATGAAACACGTTGTTCGCGTTTTCTTGTGTGTGTGTGTGTGTGTGTGTGTAATGTAGGTTAGTCACTAGTCAGTAGGTTTAAGCATCTAAAAATGTCTGTTTTTACGCAAATGTATAAAACAAAAATGTTAAGACCGCTCACAGATTGGGCCAAATATCCGCCTATGCACGTTACCAAAAATGTGTAGTGGTAAACAGATACTACGTAGAAAAGTAATTAAAATATTAATATAAAACTATTTTGTGCAAATAATTGTTTGTTTTGGTTTTTTATCTTTTAATTTTTCCCTTCGGAGGTTGATTTTGAGATAGCCCTCGTACCTATTGGCTATTGTTGTCGAATGTCCACTTCGCACTGCAGTTGTCAGTCTGTCGTCAGTTCGTGTTCTGTAGTATTGACGAAAATGTTTGATAAAGTGGATAAGATACGATAGAAAACCAGTATTTCATTACATACATTAGGTATCCACTAACCAATAATGATCTACGGAGACGTAATAATATTGTATTATTTTTAAAAATATTTTCAATTTTTGTGTTGTGAAATAATTATATATATATAATATAATTGTATATATATACGAGTATATATAATTGTGTAACAAAATTAAAATATTTAAATTTATATCATGTAATATGCAAAAACATGCGTTTTTTATGAAAAATATGCACTTGCACCAAAAATATGCAAAATAAGAATTTACAATTTTATTTAATTAAGTATGATCGATGAAAATCCATTTACTACGTATAATCGCTTATGAAAATATAAACATGCATTATATTATGCAAAATCCGGTTTTTAATTATAACACTTAACGACTTAACACTTCGGGGGATGTTATGCGCCACGTATACACTTATAGTTTAAAAATGTCACTTGGCTTTCTTGTAAATCAATATCGCTTTTGGAGAAAGTTAAAAATGTATAAAAATGTAATAAATTCGTTTGTTCAGAATAAATTTTTGGAAAATCTGTATTGGACAAAATTGAAAATTGTAATAATACTGTAACTACGAAAAAATAGAGATATCGTTAATTAATAATGAAAATAAACTACAATAACGCACGCACATCCTGCGATCGAAATACGATGATATTAATATTACGATGACGTGTGAAAAAAATCGTTACGATAATATATTTTTTGTGTAATACTGTTGATTAATTTTTCAAAATGTGTCCCCGTATGCGATTTAAATACTAATAGATATAATCCAAACAGCGAACCCGGCCAGCCATTGAATATACAATGACATTTTGACTCCTAAATATAATTTTAAAGTCTCCTCTGATTTTTGCTAGTTGAAATGCAAATACATATAATTATAGAGGAATATATATGAAATTTTCTAATTTATCCAAATATTGCCTAAAATACCTCTAAAAAACATTCATATATAGTTTTTGTGAGTGAGTGATCCTTTGAATAATAATATAATACAAATGACGTGTTTAACTTTACTCCTCGAGTTCCTGTGTAGATTTTATATCAAAGAAATTCTATATTATATAATTGGCAATAACATTTAACTCGATTGGACAGGCACAAAACCTGTAGACAATAATTATTGTTGAAACAATTATTATTGGCATTACACTGATTTTGAAATATATGCAAAATGTGAGGTAAATTTTCTCTCTCACGTCGAAAAATATTTGTGAGATAAACTGTAAAGGATATTAAAATGTATATTTTTCGGCCGAACGTATGACGGCGAAATGTGGCATTAAAATATTTAAAAATTCACTATAGACTTTTATAAACAAACGTGTTTTATGAGACATTACAAAAATTGACCACAAATGCAGTATGTCTATACAATGATCTGTCCAATGGGACAAAAAAAAAATATGATGAATTTGAAAAAATATTCACAATGTTAGGTCTTACAGACAGAAAAAAAATGTATGCGTTATTATACATTACGGTCGCATCACCGAAATAAATAACGTCAAATATTGATACGCGTAAAGTAAAAAATGGCGAACTGAAATATATTTATTTATTTTAAATGCCCAAGTTTTCTGTAAAATGTATCACTTCTCATTAATCATCGAGATCTATATAAATATTATACAGTTATAATGGATGTATTAATAAAAAAAATCGATTGCACATAATATTTTACTAAAGGACATGCCTAGGGAGTGAAGACGAAGAAGAATACAATCACTCTCGCTTTCTCACAAACGTAAGTGTTTATAATTTGTTTTCTTAATTGTTTTTAATTTACAAACAATATTCAATGGTCGCGGTCGATTGAAAATTTGCCGTCTAAAAATAAAAAAAGCAACGTTACAAATTTCGTAGTCATATTGTCGTAACTTTCCGATTTTGAAAAAAGTTACAAAAGTTTCAATTATATTAAAGATACCTCGCTCAAAAGATATATAATTTCTTCGAAATTTTTTTTAAAACAACTACGAAAAACCTTAAAAACCCATAAAAATATTGTCCACATCATTCTAAAATTAATTATGGTCTTATTTTTTTATTTTAATTAAAAAAATAATTAAGCGTTTCACTTGTCCGGTGCGGCAGTTGTATTATATTTTAAAAATCATTCAAAAAACAATATTTGAAACAAATAATTATTTTTGTCTTATTCAAATATTATTTTATGATCTTTTGAAAAGTATTTAATTTTAGTATTTTAATATTTAAGATCTTAAATTAAAACAAATACATAGTGTACTTATAGCAAAAATTTTGTTTCCAAAAATTGTATTTAGATTGAAATTGTTTTAAAAATGATAAGAGGAGCGAAGAAATAAGAAATTGGGGAGAGAGAGAGAGATTTGAAGGGTAAAACTCCTACTGTCCTGCACTTTGGCTTACGTCGCACTAACCGTATACTTAAGTAGCCATTAATGAGTTTGACCTCTTCCTCCCCCACAAAGTTATATAGATTTTGACCGTAGTAAAATTCAAAATACTATTGCAAAAAACGCATTCGGCAAGTAAGACTACAATTCAAAAGACGCGTTAGATAAAAATGGAGTGATTGAATTTCATTGATTTTTTTTAAAAGAACTAATTTTTATCCTACTATAACGTACTTAAGGTTTAAGAAAAAGAAATTTTCGACTGAAATAAAAATAATAATAATCTGAAAGAATGAAAGTTCGTCAATCCCACGTCTTGTCATGTCTTTACTATGATTATTGTTTTAACGTAATATATTAATTTGTAATCTGTGAGACGACATTAGTCTCAGCACGGGTGTGTATACAAGGCTGATCAAACAAGTGAACAATTCGAGACTGGAAATAATATCCGCTGATCTGTTCCTTACAAATGAATCGGAGTAAATAAAAATAAACGAAAAAAACGTGAATAAATTTCAAGAAAAATGATTACGACTCAACTGTATAGAGAAAAAATTATATTGTTTTATTTGTTATATACTTAGGTACGTTTTATTGATTTCTTCCGTTATCGGAAAATAACGAATGATCACGGTGAACTCGTACAAATTCAAACTTTGCTATTTAAAAAGTTCGATATAACACGACCAAGTTAACTTAACTCAAGGAAAATTTAAGAATAGATGACTTATAAAATATGTTGATTTTTTTTTGTTAAAAATACTAACGGAATTTGGTTTTAACCTTATGTTGGGAAAAGTCTGATAGAATTTCTCTAGAAGTTCACGAAAACTTTCGTGGATAATTTCGTTAACGGATCGAACTAACAAAAATTATTATAATTTTTTTGAACAATAAAACCGTTTTTTATAATAACTTCGTAACGCTCTTGAATGATTTAATAATGAATTTGATTAATATGTGATTAGATTTAACATCGGTTTATAAAATATTCACTTTCGAACGTATCAAAAAATAAATTCACATTAAAATGTATATATTAAAAGTGTAAAAGTATATGCATATCCGTACATATTACTTGTAATTCACGTAGAAAATTCGATAACAACCAATAACAATACAACAATAGTTTAAAACTTCGTATAATCTGTATATAGGTATATAATTTTCTTTTTGTCTTATGAGCATCATACATTTTCCAGTACTTTCCAACCGAAACACAATGACCTTAAAAAAGTATATTTTATACACAGCATATGAATATCGATTATATTATACGTTCTCCTATTTCTGCATTTGTACGATTTATTTATTTTTTATATTTAACGCACTCGTTCTTGTAAAAACAGATCAATTATAACAAGGAAAAAAAATTGTGCTAATTATTTCAAAAATCAATCGACTGTGGATCTCGATAGATTTAAGTCCGGAAAAATGCAAATATGATTAGTAAAAATATCAAAACGATAAAGAACAAAATTTATAAACACATAATATATTATATTATAGAAATATCGAATTGTGCTATATCGTTGTACATATATAGAAACCAGGTCAATTACAATTATTATTAATATTATTATTTTAATTATTATTATTATTATTATTATTATATACGTATTTATGACGTAATAAATCCGTATCACAATTATTTGTTTTTGACTCGGAAAACTTATTCAATTTACTCGCTAATTGTTGTTATTATTATTTATAATTATTTCGTTTTTTGTACTCCTTTATTAAAATATAATGAATAATGCCGAAGAAGGCTACATTAATATTATCGTATTTTTTTTATATACATAACACGTGTCTAAATATAGAAATAAACTCGTATATTGAGAATTTAACGAGGGTTCGTGTGTGTGTGTCACGGACGTACAAATAAAAATGTCAACACAATCATCATAATTTCGGATTTACTTTAACTTTAAAAGTTTAACCTTTCAAATTGAAAAAGTCACTACTCACTCTCCGAGACACCCGGAACAAAACTTTTTCATAACTCTTCGCGAAACATTCGTTTGACATTTTTACCGAATAAAAGGATGCGCGCGCCTTCGGATTTTCATTTGCGATTATTATTATTATTATTATTATTATTATTATTATTATTATTATTATTATTATTATTATTATTATTATTATTATTATTACGTGTATTATTATTAATATTTTCTTTTTTTTCTATTTCGATTTCATTCACATTACACGACTTGGCTATTGTATTTTCTCTGTAGGCGTCGTCATTATAGATAGATAATGTATAGTATGTTTGCATAACTTTGATTTCGCGAGAAAAATGATATTTCCAGTTGTTTTTATGCATTTACAGGTATACACAGGTTTATAAACAATACTCGCGGTATATCGACCAAATTGTAGTTATTGAATGGTACTTTTTTTCAGAAAAATGTTCTCAGTCGATCGCTATTATTTTGTACAAAAATTCAATATGATTTATTTTCAATTTATTATCGGCTTTTTTTTCTTGTTCGTTGTAATTACACACGGGATAACACACATTGATATTTGTGGGTTGTATACGCGCAACAAAATGTTTGGCAAATACATCTCAAATGTTGAAAATGCTTAAGATGTAAATCGCTCACAACGCTGTATTAGTCAGAACGAATGAGTTATATAAATACCGGCAAATAATATTGTGAGGCAAAAATCTAAATAGGAAAAATACCCATCCTACCTATCAATAACGTCAAATTTAATAATTAAATAAAATGAAAAAAAAAGTATAGTAAACTTAACGTAAAATTGATTTCGTTCATATATTTAACATTAATTAAAATAATAATTATAATACATATATGTGTGTGTAAACATGAATAATAAAAATATAAAAGTAATTTATACTGTTAAAGCAATTACCGTCAATTGCACATTTGTTAATAATGATTTCATTTTTAAGTTTAAATAGTGAAGAATTTAGAAATATCTCCCTTGTACCATTGTAATCGGTAGACAAATTATTATAAGGGAGAAAATCTAGCAGTTATGCCGAACTTGTAGCATAGGTCACATTTCATTTCGCGTCTTTCATTATGACTCGTTTAATGTATAAAATAGATAATGTGCAAAACAAATTTATATCACTTAAGCTCAACTTAAGCATCCCGTAGTTACCACTTAATTGGAATTACATATATTATACAATAGTATTAACGCGATTTAAAAATATAATATATATTCAGAGCCGGATAAAGAGAGGGGCTAAGAGGGCTATAGCCCAGGGCTCCCTAACGAATAGGGGCTCCAAAAAATTAGGGACTGTCATTTATTTTTAAAATTATTGCACAATTTTTAAAAATTTAATAAATAGCTATAACATTAAAAAACAGTTGTTTACATAAAATATTTTTATAAAATATTTATCAAAATATTAAGAATAACGAATACAAATTTCAATGCGTTTTTAATTGAATTAAAGTCCTCTACCTAAATTTTTTTGTTGCATCATTAAATGTAAATATACGAGTACATTATACATATATGTAAGAAATTTTTTTTGTAAAATTAGGGCCCCCAGATTGAGTCAGTTCGGGGTCCCTTATATCATTAATGGCTCTGTATATATCAATAATAACTAATGTAAAATTTCGTCAAGTTTTCAGAAAACATTTTTTTTTTCAAAACGAAAAAAAATTATTTAAATATTATATTAGTCGATACGAGTTTAACGCGTATATTATTAGCGGCGTTACGTAAATATATTAAACTATATAATCAGGGCCGGCCCGAGATTTTATAGCACCCAGGGAAAATGTTTATAAGGCGCCCTTAAAAATATTCAATAAACTAAATACTATTTTACATATAGGTATTGTTAAAAACGACTTATATTTATAAAATTCTGGATAAAATAATTATTCGGACACAATTATCGATAAATGTATTATTATTTCTTAGTATAATGTATTTATATAGTGATTCTTAATTATTCTAAAATATATTTTCACAATATTTTGCTATTTCGGATTTAGAATAGATGACCAGCGTTTTGACTGAAAACAAAAAAATGTCCGGCTTTCGCTGGTCGTCTGTTTGGAGCCCTAAGGCGCCCCGATAAAAATGGCGCCCTGCGCAACCGCCCAGTTCCCCCGTATCTTGGGCTGACCTGTATATAATTATAGTATAATTTGTATTAAAAACTATTTGATGGTAATATGGTTAACATTTTTTTTTCTAAAAACTTATTTTACTGAAATAAATAAATATAGTTTGGTGGTGTAGATACAATTCAGATTTTCTGGAGGGAGTACTCAAAAGAGTACACTATAGAATTAAAAATATATTATATATTATTTCTTAACTAATTTTTAACGAACAAATCCCCCCGTAATTACAAAAGTGAATTCGCCGATTGTTTTATATGTCTAAAAAATATTATTCTACCGTTTTAATCTTTATTATATAAGATTTTTATAAAACGAATTGTTCACGCACACAGAAATTTCTCGTGTTTTCTACAATCATGTGAAATCAAAACACAAAAAAAAATCAATATTTTTTCTTATTGATTACTTCGATTTACCTGCACATTCACATAAACATTTCGCAATGTTAATATAACTGCTCACATAAATTTTTGTTATATTAATGACACTGAAATTAGCTATGATTTTCTACACTTGACGAAATAAAATTTCAACATTTTAAATGGCGAGAATACATTTTTTTTTTCTAAACGCCTTGTACCCTTCTGGTATTTACGCCACTGAATACGGATTTGGTGAGAGGGAGTAAGGAATAGGTTCGCGAACAACGTGTAAATACGTATATACGTGTGTGCCTTTGCAGCGTACAATATGCGTACGGTGATTACCAACCGCTTATATAGAATTTTTCGTTTTTTTTTTTTTACGAATATTCGTTAATCATTATACAGCGGCGCGACGTGTGTAATAATTATCGGCAGTAGAAAAAACAAAAAAAAAAAAAGCGCGACACACACAAAACTTTATAATTATTCGTGACAGCAATTAAAAATAACACAAATTACGTGGTCTCGACACGACCAATGTATAGGCAGGCAGGCACGCGCGCGCGTATTATATTATTATTATTATTACTACACCAGTCGGTTGACGACGACGTTAAACGCTACTGTTACAGTAATAAAAATTACGTCGGTGTAAAGAATCCTTGTTTCGAAGGAACACTTAAAAGCGAAAAATATCAATTTCGGCGGAATTTAAATTTTTTTGTTAAATATATTTCTATATAATGAATAGGTAAAATAACGATTTGAAAAAAAAAACTACACACACTCGACTCGATTTCTATTACACAAAATTTCCTATTCGATTAATTTTTATTTGTTCATTAATAAACCACTCACAAGAAATCATCGTCGTCAATTGAAAATTACGATTTAGAAATTCATGCGGTACACAGAGGAATACACTGCAGGTACAATATAAAATAATATTATATGCATATTCACTCGATTTAAAATTATAACCAGTGGCAGTTTTTATATGATATTTGTAATTCGTGCACGGGTACACACACGTATTTATACAGTTTTTCAAATGTCGAGAAACAATTGTATGACAATGCGTGTATAGAGTGAATACGTTTTAGTCGTTCAACGCGTACGATTCAATTATTTATTGACACCGAATTCTATTTTTATACATATTTCAAAACGTTGTATTTACTTAAAAAAAAAAGTATTTTTTTTTCGTATTATGCGTGTTTTTTTATGCACATAATTGCGCACGGATATTCCGAGTGTTTTTTTTTTGTTCTTCCTCGAGCACATTTCGATTCTATAAATATTTTTATCTAATAATAAGTATATTTATACTGCAATACGTACGTTTCTTTTATTACAGTCTATGTGTGCGCGCGTTATCCGATCACTGTTTTTTTTTTTTTTTTTTTGATACGAAATTCGAGAACGAAAGGAAAAAAAACTCTGCCCCACAACAAACAAACAAAAACAATAATAATAAATATTTCGATGATCACCGCCGTCGAACAACGGAGGAATACGAAAATCACTACGGGAAATCGCACAATTTATAATAATACTGCACGCACAGGTATCCCATACAGCGGGCATTTGTATGAAATAAAAATATTATCTCGAAAAGATTTGTCATTTAAAAACCGCACAATCACATCGCGAGCGAACAACACACACAATATTTTATAATAATAATAATAATAATAATAATAATAATAATAATAATAATAATAATAATAATAATAATTATAATAATAATATATTGTGACACCGGGAAGGCGACCGACCACCGGGTACGTTCGCGACGGGCACGTCCGGCGTGCGTTAGCGGCGACTGACCGCCGAGAAGCACACGCAGCCGCCAAGGGTCGCGCGCTCGTCTGCCGCCACCGCTGCCGCATGCGCCGCGACCAAAAGTGTGTGTATGTGTGTACGAGCGGCGCGTGTGTGCAATTCGCCGGGCGACTCGCGTCGGCGATTGTGTCTGTTCTCAACGCCACCGGTTTTTTTTTTTTTATTACCGCTATTATACACTGCGGTTACCGGTCGTAATCGTACACTGCGTGTAGATAAAATATTGTTATTATTATTATTATTTTTATTATTCACCGTCGACGTATTACCTAACTACGATAGGAATTTTATGACATAATCACGGTCGAACTCATCGCCAAATTTTAAGAAATTTTCATTTTTTTTTTTTTTTATTTCATTCTCTAAATTTTACGACGAGACGGTGATTGCCGGATTGAGCTATATTCCGATATTTCTATTGAAACACACATGACATGAAATTCAGCATATGGATCGTTGTAGACTTTTCAAACTTTTCCAAAGAACCCTAAGAATAACGCACTGAAATTGTTGGCGGAAACCTCGTTATGTCGATACATTAATTTCCTTTATTTTTAATATTTTATTTCACGAGCGACAATATATTTTGAATTGTCATTATTTGGTTCAATTGAGTGCGATAATTTATGATAAATTTTCAGTATATTATTTTGTCAATAAACTATCATAGTTTATATACGAAAATATATAAGAGATGCAAGATGAAATATCTGTTTAAAAAGCAAATATGGTGAAATGGGGATACCAAGAAGAACTGAATACCCGCGAATGTGTTGAAATAAACAAATCAAACAAGTACTTGCTACAATGTGCCATAGCACCGCCGGGTCGCACGACTATAAGAACTTGGCTTTAGCCAACGAAAAGACCATATAAATTGCCACCTATTGGCTCAAGAAAAAAAAAATGCCTAAAATATCTTAATTAATTATGTTTTTATAATTTGATGTATTTACATCCATTTATTTTTTGGAAATTAATAATTCCAGCACCGGGCACGATAATAATAATTAAATTTTGGTTTTCTTCTATACAATAAATTCAAGTCTCAACTGCGAAGGATATAAAGTAGCATATTTATGTAATGTGTGCAGTGTCGTAGCCAGGATATGCAATGGTGGGGGGGGGTTTAAGTACGAATGAAACTATAGGTTTTTACATTTTTTGTTAGGTTTGTTGCTCAATGCACTTATTCTTAATGAACCATACAAGGGCCCACTTCAGTAAAAACGTAAGACAAAAGCAATGGGGAGGGGTTTAAACATCCAAAACCCCTCCTCCCCCTGGCTTCGTGGCTAAAAGTATTGGTTTTGACTGAACGAGAAGACGGGCGTTATTGTACAATAATCCGGTCAGTAAGTACACGTTCCTCAGAATTTCTGTGAGAGGATTACGATTAAATATTTTAGGTAAATTACTATATTATATATTCAGACGTTTTATCCCGTTAAAGATATATTTATGGCTCACTCTAAATATCTATACTTAATCATTAATACGTGTAATAAATAATTATTGTGTAAAATGTGTGGGAAAAAAATCAAGTGTACAAAAAAGATAAAAAAAGCTAATTAATTATCGACCGAGGCGAGTTATCTTTCTCCCCATTGATGTTCGTTAAAATAAAAATAGAATTTACATTTATTAATATATATATATATATAAAGTCGATACTTCTTATATAGACTTTAGTCACCAAGATATATTTGACGTTTACACAAATGCACAGATTGTTTTTACGGCCAAATCGATTGAGCTAAGTATATACGTAGCCCGTTTTCTATATCCCATTGGATAGATCTCGCGGCACCTTAATCGAGAGATTATTGTTACTTGTTACTATTGATCGTCACAAAACACGAAATAAATGTTTATACTATAAAACATATAATATGTTGTAGATACACAATAAATGATATTATATGGGTTTTAAACATGCTGTACTCTGGTTGTGAACTTTTTTAGTGTATACGAGAAGAAATCGACACACCGAGTGTCTCATTTTTGCGCGTTACATCCCGGTAGCAAATCGTGCACGGACAATAGGTACTTTATTTGATACGTTTTTCGAATTTCAAGGTAGTTTTCTTGAGCGTAAGGAAAACGGGCGATAAATTGTTTGAAAAACATTGATAAAATCTACAACACGTCCGAATCGGACATAGAACATTTTTTTTTATATAAGTGTAAAAAATTTAAATTCGAGACACATTATTAACGTTCTATATAATAATATATTTTAAACACGTCGATAACCGTCAGATAAGATTTTTTTTTAAGTATTTGAATTTTGAAGAAATACAAACACGTCAATAAACCGATATTAGCTCGGGAAAATCATATTATTTTTTTTTCAAATATAAAAATGTACCATTGCTACCGAATTTAGAATTATTATACTTACTTCTAACATACTCGATGCGTCCACGGTACCAACCGCGGCTCAATATTTTTTATTTTAAATTTTACAATATGGGTTTATACTATTATAAACAACGAAATGATATTGTCATTTACCCATACACACACATATATATACATACATAATATATAAACAGCGATGAAATTAATTTGATTTTCGCCTCGCGGTGTTCATATACGACATATTAGATGTGATATATAATTATTATTATCATTATCATTATTATTATTGTTATTATTATTATTATTTTGAAATAATTTCTGTTAGCTTCATGCTAATAACCGAATATTTTAATTGATTTTATGACAATGACAAACAATAATAATAGTCACGTGATAACAATTCGAATCAATTCTCGTATTATATTATATATATATAATATGTAAAGAACATTGAATACACTTAAACTGACTTGGTTAATTTTTAATTAATAATTTTTAGAAAAATAATGTAGACAAAATAAATATTTAAAAAAAAATGTTTTCAGATACATATCATTTATTTATTTATTGTATTAACATCGGGGATACTATAAGAGTGTAACAGGACTTACTGAATAATTTATAGTGTAAATATATAAGCAGCCATCCAACGCCAAGAAGTAAAGTAATATTGTATATACTCGTACAAGTTTATGCCTACACTTATTATAGTAACGAAAATTTGCATCCATAAGTTTAATATACATATACACACTCAAAGTAGTTGTGGTGATCAAACAGCTGATTTTTATGCAAGAAATATCCGAGAGTTGATTAGTTATGCGTTATCAAAAAGCATAACATTCAAAGTTACAAGATATTAGAATTTTTTTAACTGTGCGTATATAAAAACATAATATACTATACTATTACAATATTTATTCGTAACGTTATTATATTATATAGTTTGGTAGAGATAATAATAATAATAATAATAATAATAATATTATTATTATTATTATTATTATTATTATTATTATTATTATTATTATTATTATTATTATTATTATGTATCAGTGCGGGTTGGTCCGTTTTTGTGAAAAATTATTTCAAGTGATTTATCACATATTTTCTAATGTTAGTATACGCAGCATATTGTATATACGAATATAAAGATAAGTATGAAACATTTCTTATTTTTGCCAGGTTATTTGCGGCTGAGTATAGTTATTAACACACAGTGCTCTGTTATATAATACACGTACGTTTGTTTCTTGTTTATATATCTTATAGGATTATATATTAATATACATTTACGGAAAAAAAAGATAAAACAGTGTTTGTTTAATAATGCAATTTTAATTATTAATTATAGAAGAAATTTATTACAATTGAACGCGTTGTTTTGAAATATCGAGTGTACGTTTGAAAATAATTGAAAAAATACAAAAAGTACTTACGTGTTAACACATTAGCAATAAAAATAATAAATATTTAACGTAGGAAATTATAAATTATATTTAATTATAAATTATGATTTTTAAATTTTCTATTTAAACATGATATAAACTTATGAATATTACAACTGAAAAAAAAACAATATTATAGCTTTTGTGTTGCTCGCAGACACAAAAAAAAATGATATAGTAAAAGATGTTCGGCTAATTGATTATAGACACTTTAAATTCGAAAAAAAATAGACGATCACTTTTATTACCGATGAGTTTAAATAAAAGTACTTAATTTTATGCGTTCTTTTAATATTTTAGGATATTAATAGTGAAAAAGAAGAAGAATATTTAAAACTCTATTGTACACAAATGTCGCTTAGAATTACTTTTCGAATTTAATAATTATTGTCGTTACTTGCAAACTTAAAATGATAATAATAAAACTCTAAAAATAAATCCCTGTCTAATTTATGTAATTCACTTGAACCGGTATCCACAGTAATCGTGGCTCGTGTACGGTAAGATAGGTCTTTTCTGTACACTAGAGTCACTAATAAAAAACAAAATTATAAAAATTAAAAACAATAACAATAATAATAAAAAAACGTATTATTTTCTTCCCACGCAAAATTTTTCAATAATTATTATATTATTATTACAGTCATAAAAATTTCTTGACGTCAACACATTGCAATATTATATTATAATATCGTTTTATCAAAGTGCGAGACCCACAACGACGTTATAAAGTATTAAACAAACTATCTTGGGGACGCGATATTTTCGTTCTCATTTTAACTGAAGGTTTTCTGTGAATTTATTTATTTTTTCCGTTGTTATTTGTCGCCAACAAAACTTCTCTCAATTAATGATATACTTAACGAAAGTACCTACACCATAATAATATTCCATAGTAATTTCCACTCTTGACGCCACGCTTTTATTGAAGTCCGAAAATTAACGTAACTATTATTGTTTTGCGTTTTCGTATACAATATTCATATAATAATATTTCAGAAAAAAATACGTCTAATTTAAAACACTATAATGTATTCGGTTTACTTATTAAATGACTTTATACGCTAATCTAATCTGAACTGCTCGTACAATATTTGACTGTTTTAAATTTTAATGTACAAATATGCAACGTAAAATGCTCTAAGTAAAAAGTATGAATTTTTTTTTTTGGTTTTACAATAGTTTTTTTATTCAATCTAGTAATAATCTGTACATAATAAGTTTGTAATTTAATATGAAGTTTTTCTTGTTTTTTCTTCGTTTTCTGTGTTAATACCTATTAACCGTAATAAATAATACTATTTTATAATACTAATTGAACCGATAAAAATGCGTGCGTATACATTTAATATATTATATTATAATATGTAATTCGAAATCTTTTTTCCTTATCCAGTGTGTATATTCGAATAATTATTTTTTATTGATAAAACTTATATAATTTTTCAAAAATATCGCGTGCAACAAAATGTTTCGATGACGATTCACACCACGGTTCCTCCGGAGATCGTGTTTACAAATATAGCTCTATATTATTGTTCTAAAAATAGAGGCGAATCGATAAAATATGGATTAATTTTGAATATTTTAGTAAGATCCCTTTCCGAAAATCGATATACACGTAATACGTATATATTACCTATAAATAAATAGATATTATTAATAATAAATATATTGTGTTTTTACGGTTCAATCGAAAATTAATATCGCGTGCTTGTTTTACATTACTATCATGTAACACACCGAGTGCCATTGACGTCATATCATAATACAAAAATCTTTTTGTTTTTTTTTTAAAAGATTTATTATCACACTAATAAAAGGGCACATAGTGTTGGCCGAATCAAGGAGGAAGGAGACAAAATATATAGCTGGTAATTTATACTTAAGGCTTAAGGAAAATTCAGTCCTGAAATTTAAAAAAAAATTAGGTCGGTGGAAGAATTCATTTTGTAGCTTCTTAAATTATGGAACGATAATTTATTATAATTTGAAAAAATATTATCAATAACTGACTCTAATTAATCTAATGTCTGTTTTTTTTAATGTCTTATGAACACATTCGAATAGAAAATTAGCTCTGCACTTATATCAATTCGTCTTTATAACCGTTTCTGCTATAATTCTTTTTTTTAAAAATTGTAATCCATGTAAGTAAAAGTTTATTTTACGCAAAATCCAATTGAATGAGTTCTATCGTCATTTAAAAAAACACTCCCGGAAATATTTAAAGAATTAAATATATTTTAATATGATTCGAATACATAAAGAATTGTATTAACTTATACATTATATAAAAGGAGTATATTTATTTATATAATATAATGTTTTAAAATATCGTACTTTTTTATGTATTCATAGAATTTGCAACTTTTAAAATATATAATTCGGAAATATTAATCTAATAGAAATATATAAAAAAAAATTGTGAAACTCATTTTTTTTTCTTACGTTATATTTTAAAATTTTAATTTTATAGATGTAAATCGATTTTTTTTTTTGTATAAGAGACGAATATTTTTCGTGTTTTTATTCCAATGAATGGGGATTTTCACAGTAATTTAAAAGAAGAAAAAAACTCCGAGTTTTATTTTCCATTATGATGCATGTATTTACGTGTTTCAAAACTAGAATTTGACTATAATGATATATTTTTCTTACTGGCTTATGTTTAATACAATTTTTTTTTAAATTTTTTCAAATTTAATCCTCGTCTCAGTACATAGAACACGACTATTGTTTTAAATAATGTGCACGTGAACGCGTTAAAAATAAATAAATATATATATATATATAATATATATATATATATATATATACTCGTATATATTAACATATTAATGCAAACGAAATCAATATATTTAAACGAACGTTTTGAACACACCGATTATTATTATTATTATTATTATTATTATCATCAAATGAAACGAGTACAGAACAAGACACGTGTTATCGTCATTTTAATAAATAATAATAATATTTTTGTATAAGTGTTAACAATAGTTGATCGATGAAATTTGAATGAATCGACTGTTATGTACATCATTACACGTACTCGCGTTTGTATTAACATTAATAATTATACACCGTTTATATATATAAATTATAAGCACTTTCGGGACGGGCGCGTGCGTCGAATCACAATGTGTAATCTACTATTCGATATCATTGAACGCGCGTATAGCAGTTTATTGAATATATAATATTATGGCTAGGTTGTGCGGGGTATTTTCACCGTCATCATCATTCCTAGATCGTAATCTAAATATAGATCTTTTAGAGATCGATTTCCTATTCTTTTTTTTTCATCCGACCGTAATCCGCAACGTTGTTTTGACGTAAATATACCGTTTATCCGCATGCATCGGTCTTGATCGTATAATGTAAATAAAGTAAATTCATTGTTTAATAATCAAATTTTCTAGAACTTAATTTCTCTATAAATATCGATTTTTTTATTTAAATATTAAAAGTATTTATAAAATGTATAACCGCAAAGTAATCATTTTAATTTTATTCATATAAAATATATAGAAAGAGTGAATTATTTATTTAGAATTGTTCCATAATGATTTCCAATTATAATTTAAAAAATCATATTTTACAATTTTGTGTCGTAAATTATATTTGTGTTATTAGTAATTTAAGATTTATATGAAAAATACAATAATTATTATGGATTATTATATATACATACATTCCATTGGTACAGATCTGTGGTTACTTATTGTAAGATTATTTTAGGTATTTATTTATTTTTTAAGTATTTGGAGTATAATGGTGAATTCAAATGAAACATCACGTTATTCAATCAATAATCAGTATGATCGTGAAAAAAAAACAAGGTCGTGAGTTTCCTGAACTCTATGTCTTCATGGTACGGCTTTCTATTTGATTTTGTCAAAAGAAATAAAGTGTACCTCGGGCGCATAAACAAACAATTTGCGGACAGCATGGAAAATTGGCCATATAGTTGCGGACAATATTTTGTTTTACGTGTTCTCGGCCACGCCAAATGGATTTCATCAAATTTTCTCTCTCTCTCTCTCTTTCTCTCTCTCTCTGAATGACGCGTTTGTAAATATTCGTTTGCCAATAAAAGTTCAAATTTTACATTGAAAACGTATGTTTTCCGTTGATTTATTACACAACGTTTTGTATGACATTCGACATTATACTATATTTCGGTTCACCGGTCGGCAGAAATTCAATAATCGGATTTATTCACTTATTTCGTTTAATTGCGTACGCATGATTTCCAAGTTACAACGGTCAAACGGTTTCATCGGTCGTGACACGCAAAAATAAAATCAAAAGAAATCACGGGCTCAATGCACAAACGGCCCGCTTTTTAAAAGTATGCCATGCAAAAAGTTTTCAGAAAATGTATATTAAAATAATTAAACCGTTTTGTTCCCAGAGTATGGAAAATACACTTGGTATTATGAATTTATTTTTTTTTCAAAGTCAATTGTAAATATCGTACAAAAATTATAGTAAATTAGTATTCGTCTATTATAGCTATTAATATTTTTAAAAAAATCCTATCTCGTTGTACAATTAACTTAATTACTATATTATTTTTGTTTTAATAAAATAATTTTATAATTAATAAAGGAACACGATGTTTCCCTCTGGAATTTCAAATAAATGTATTGTATACGCGCAAATTAGTTGTTTGTTTTAGATTTCTTACTTTTTTTTTTTATGATTACATTTTGTGTTTATTACGACGCTACAATAACTACGAATACTGTTACAACTAATAACAATACTATAATGCCTATACAAAATATATATAAAGTGTTTACTTATAGTGTGTATAACGTGTTTAACATACTTATTATACGTTTACTACTTACTCGAACAAATATGGGTACCTAATATATTACAAATATAGCTATTTCACCCTTTAGATAATTATCATATGTATTATATGAACGAACAAAGATAATATAAAATTATATAATACGAACTAAATCGTTTCTCCACGGTAACGCCATATATAGGTTTATACAGATGTTTCGATATTTATTTATCACTAATATTTTTATTTATTTTATTTTTTCGTACCTATAATACAAACAATTGTATATGCGTCTCTCACGTAACGTTTAGGATGCAGTTAGTTTTGTTAACCGCGTTTTGTTCTAAATAGATGACCCATTCAATCTATATATTGTATCAATTGCTTTAGTAGAATTAAAATTTTTTTCTCATTTATTCTATCTCTATATATAAATTATTTTGTTATATTTCGTATGATATACTCGAGCTCGGAAGGTTTTTTCTACTACAAATAAGAGTTAACATTTTTCGGTTTGTTGAGCTACGGACGAATGCTAAACACCGGATCATTCAACACGCAGTAGTCGAACGTTATTGATTTTGAAATAATATTCCATCTGTAGGCACATGATATATCCTGTCTTATCCATAGCCGTCCACATCAATTTTTCATGAGGTGAAGCAAGATTTAAAGTTATAATTTATATATACTGGAGCGTGATATTTAAAAAAAAATTAATATAGTAACATCATAACAGGAATAACAAATAGAACAATAATTATTTTATTTGACATATCTTCACGTGGGACATCCTTTACATATTATTACAATATTACATAATATTCGGTATGGTTAAAGATAAACGCATGTTGGTTTTCTCGTTTATCAATTATATCATCCGGTATCTATTAAATGTTCCGAATATATATATATATATATAATATATATATAATGTGCATAACTAATACATCACACTAAATGTTTTATTTGTTTTAGTAAGCCGCGTATTTATTATGTTAAGTTTTCGTACGGGTATATAATTGTTAAACTCCATTCGTTGTAAATTAGTATAAATTTAAAGGCATCAAAACGAAATATGTGTACACGATAGTAGTGAAGTGGACCGATTTCTCTCCATAAACAGATTCTATTTTTGAGAAAAAAACAGATAATTTTTTTTTTTGAGTGAACTCTAAACATTTTTTTCAAACAATCAATACGCGAAGCAACCGATTAGACGATTTGTTATGAAAATAAAAAAAATATAAATTAATAAGAACTGGATATTAAAAATGTAATTTTAATTGCATAATAAGTAATGAGTAAAAAATAGTAGTGAGCTGCAGGTATTATGAACGTCACTTAATAGAATTACTTAGGTAAAGTTAAAAATTAAATTGGTAATAAAAGAAAATACGTGAATTAAGTATGTCAAGATTTGTCGGTATATAGATAAAGCAACATGAGACCTATGTTGTATAGCCCTTGAAACCAAAAATTACCACTTTTATGTCACATAAATAATTTATACATAATAGATAGTAAATAAAATTAATCGAATATTATAAATAATCTAAAATTATAAGACATTTTTTGAAACGATTTTTACGTGTATATTGTGCTATGTTACATATTCGATGTGAATTTCAAGATTTTATGACTATGTATATTGTTTAGATAATTTTTGTGCCACGTTTAAAAACTATCGAGGAAAAAGTTTTTATTCCAATTTGTAAACTGTTTTGAATTACACAAAAAGAAACTACTGAGAAAATCGAAAAACGTCGTAAATGCCAACTAAATGCATATAGCAACCGAAACGTAACGCTTGACGAGATCATCCGAATATTCTTTCTAGTCAAAAATAATTCTTGTACAGAAGAAAAAAAATAGCTTCCTCACTTCATTCAGAATCTAAAATATTAAAAATTTGTTCAGAATGGTTCGAAATAAATAAAAAAGGTATAATAAATCACTTATACGGTATCAGCTATAACATATTCGGGACACTGGTAGAATTTTATTAAATGTTAATAATAAAAAAATAAATAAATAATCTTCCCGCAAAACTTATTGATGTTTTTAATCAAAATATACTGATCGAATTATTTCTCAACCCGTAATGTGTCGACGATTTGTGGACCATTTGTTTTTTTTCTCATGAAATTAATTCGTATAGAATATTTAGAATATGTTTAAGAAAACTATATATATATATATATATATATATATATATATATATATATATATATATATATATATATATATTAAGAAAATCGATAAAATAAATACATCAAATAAAGTGCAGTACTTCACGTTTGCGCAATATATTTACAATTAAAAAATATGTATGATTTTATAGATATCGTCTCATCTGTTCCTAATTATAATTTCACAGACAACGAAAATGAAATATATTATGAAACGCTATGTTATTACATTAAAACTTCAATCCACTTATGTTTACCTACATTGAAAACCACGTGTTTAATATTTAGTCGTGTAAAATATAGTCCCTCCGGGACATTATCATTAAACCGTTCGGATATCAACATTGTTAAACACACTAATACACAGAGTGTCCGTCGGAAACCTGAAAAAGGCAATAACTTCAGCTGTTTCATCCATAATATATTTTAGCGTTTTGGCTTTTTTTTTAATTAATAATTTTTATATACGAGTATATACTTATGCATTTATAATAAATGATTGAACCTTGAAATTCTCAACTCAAGGTCAACCTAACCGTTAATAATCCCGGAAATCCTTTTGTTTTTATGGTTAAAATAAACAAAATATATGAAAAGGAAACGACTTTCGATAGGATTTAAAGTAATCTTCAAAGTTTAAAGCTAATATTGACCTATTTCAATATTAGTCGTACTCCGATGGACAGGTGCGGACCCTGAAACATCCCACGGGGGAGGGACACACAAAAAAAAGCACTAAATGGTACACACTATTCATAGATGATAGTATACTCATCATGTATATCTATTATAATACACTATAGGCCTCTATAATAAATATTCAAGTCAATAATTATACCTTATAATAGGTAATATGCTTATATTTAATACGCATAAAAGTAAAACATAATATTTTCATATAACAATCTTGTTAATTAATTTTCTTTTGGATTGCATGCAGAACTTTATTTTGGGACTTTGGTACGGGATAATGCTTTGGAATACTTATGAGAATGAAATCCGCGTAAAACCTCCAGACTGGTATACAGTGGAGATTTCTTCCTTTAGCTGTAATATATATCTATTTTCACCTTTAATATCAGACCGTTAAAAAAAACAGATAAATATAAAAAGGTTTTCGTATTTTTTTTGACGCATTCCTTTAAATTTTCTTTAAACTTCTACAAGCACGCAAGATTTCTATAAATATTTAAATTCCCGGTGATGTTTTGCATAAAATATAATACGTCAACATATTTTTCGTGTACTAATATATTAAATTATATCATTTATATATATATATATATATATATATAATGTTTCGTAATAAGTGTTTGCTCATTTACAATATTTTGAATTTTTATTTCGTCCGTATAATATTCGAGTGAAATATAAATCAATTATCAATGTATAAATAGAGAATATTTAAAGCGAGTTAAGTAAGTACATATATATATTATATATATATATATTTTTTTTTTATGAACTTTTATAAAATATATTCTTTTTATTAAATTCATTTGCTTAAAAACTTCAATTAATTTTTATTTTTTCTTAAACATTTAAAACTTTATTATAATTGATTTTGAAAAAAAACGTATTCTCTATATTACGTAAAATGAATTATACAGGGTGGGACACTGAAACGGCTGATTTTAAAAATAAATTTTCTCAGTAGTAATTAAGATAAGGATTCCTACTAAATATTATTAGTTGAAAGACAATATGCCATTTAGTAAACATGGAACAGTGGAGTGGTGAACAATGTGCTTATGCGATAAAATCGTTTTACAAAAATAATGACAGTTACGTAGCCGCACAACGTTCATTTCGTCTTCATTTTAATCTTAAACGCCTGAAGAAACAGGTTCAGCATTAAAAAAGAAGCCTGTACGAAAAAAAACCATTCGCACACCTGAAAATGTCGCTGCTGTTAGGACCGCTCTCATAAAGAGCCCAAAACGTTCTGCACGAAAACATGCGTTATCGTTAAATTTGACCAGTAGAAATGTACGTCGGATTTTACACAGCGACCTAAACTTTCACCCGTATAAGGTGCAGGTGGTTCAAGAATTAAAACCTGCAGATCTCTATAGTCGCACAACTTTTTGTTGAGAAATGCTAATCCAGATGAACGAAAACGAAAACTTTATTCAAAATGTTTGGATGTCTGATGAAACACATTTTCA
Organism: Chaetogeoica ovagalla; assembly: GCA_032441825.1. Classification (NCBI taxonomy): domain Eukaryota; kingdom Metazoa; phylum Arthropoda; class Insecta; order Hemiptera; family Aphididae; genus Chaetogeoica; species Chaetogeoica ovagalla. Next base: position 12,788,769 of record CM063727.1, read on the forward strand.
TCTTGATGGTTTTGTAAATAAACAAAATTGTCGTTATTGGTCTGAAGAAAATCCTCGCCAACTTCATAAACGACCTTTACACAGTGATCAAGCAACTGTATGGTGTGCAATTTCACATTATGGCATCATTAGCCCGTATTTTCATGAGGACGACAATGGACGGGCAACAACTGTTAATTCAAATCGTTATGTCAATATGATCAATAATTTTTTGGTCGGTGAACTAACAATGTTTCCTCAAAATGATAACTTTTGTTTCCAACAAGATGGCGCGACATTTCACATGGTCCGAGTATCAATAAATGTTATTCAACAAATTTTTGGAAATCGTATTATTTCCAAAAAGTGTGGTATTCATTGGCCACTTCGATCACTTGATTTATCAGTATGTGACTTCTTTTTGTGGGGGTATATATAAAGTAAAATCTATGCACAGAAACCTCGACATATTGATGAATTAAAAACCAAAATTAAAGAAGAAATTGCCAGTATATCAGGAAAGGTATATGATTTATATATAAGATGTGGTTAAGTTGAACGTTTCTCACTAAATATAATAATTCTCCAGTTGCCAAAATATAAAATATGTGAAGTTTTATTTTTTCTAAACTAATTTCATAATATTATACGAGATCAATAATAAAAATATCTAAACTGTCCCTAAATATATCACCTAAGTATTTATGGCGTTAGTTTTGACAGTATGAACCACAATAACTGTTAGTGCGGCTGACCCGTTATTATCGGTCGTCGCGGTGGTGGTCGAAACTTTTGGAGGGCTCGGTTATTTTGAATCCGATCTCATATCTACATATAGAAACATCGTCGAGAGCGCTATATCTCATAAAGTATATCTGTATAAGTTCAGATATGGTTTTCAATAGTATTAGAAAAATAATTACTGAATACGATAATATTATAATAAATGTTTTCACAATTATTACTGCATAAAAACACGTCCATACATTTTGTAGTGAAACGTTTTGTATTTTAGATTCTGTGTATAGTGAGGAGTTTTATAATGATGATATTTTATGCCCGTATTCAAAAATTCTACCAGAAAGAGTGATTTGAAATTTATAATCATAATTTTTTCAAAACTAGAACATTTACCGAAGTCATGAAATAATAATAAAAATTAACGAGTTAAAATTTAAGTACATTTTTATTTAATTTCTTCAGTGCGTTAATTTTGAGTTTAATTAACGCATAACATAATATTTTAATGACTTCAAATTGGATTTAATCAATTTGATATGATATCAAATCTTGATTGTCAATCAAAAATGTCGCTATGTTTTTAGAGGCGGTCCCGGGAAAAAACATTTTTTTTTTAAACCTTGATTTAATTTTCCTTAAACAGGAAACAATTTACTTTATATTTAAAATAAATTTGTATTTTATATTTTTATTGTAAGTAAAATTTCTATTTAAAATTTATAGATTATTCATACGTAAAAAAAAAACAGTTATTATGTTAATATTTTTCACCACACCAAATTCAATAATACAAAATATATCCTTATGCGTAGCGTTATTTAATACAAAATATATACTACAATTAGTCACTACATTTAATTAACAAAATATTAATTTTTAACATAAATACTTAACATGCCATTTTGTTTATTATACTGCTGCAATACTTCAGCACACAACGTTTATCGACGTTGTAATTAAAATGAAGTACATTATACGTATAACAAATTATACATTTTAGAGTGTAAAACATTTAAGAAAATCCAGTTATATTGATAGGCGTTAAATTACAAGTATAAAATAGCAAACTTTATTTCAAATTGAAGTGGCATTTCTTTTTATTTTTTTTAATAATAATAATAATAATAATAATAATAATAATAATAAAAGTATACGTAATATATTTCACGATAGAAACAACTATGACTTGTGACCTATTAGAAATTGAAATTGAAATTGTTCATTATAGAAATGATTATTAATCTTTTTAATAATCATAAGGAAAATAAATTATATGACCATATACTGCTGTCGTACATCTGGTTGTATGTATATAAATGTTATTATATGATATACGGATAAAAGTTTATCCCGGAAGAGTGTTAAATTTTTCGTTCGTGAAAAATATAGACGCCATGAAAATTTGCTGCTGCAGAACTTAAAATGTGATTAATTTTCGTCCGCCAACAACAGTTTTCCAAAAACTATAATCGTTATGAACATAAATATATTTTAAAAACCATACATGAATCCGTATAATAATAATAACAACAACAACAATAATAATAATAATAATAATAATAATAATAATAATAATAATAATAATAATAATAATAATAATAATAATAATAATAATAATAATAAGGCATATAGTTTTTATATTTTTCATTTCAATTGTCAGTTAAGAAAATAATGTATTATCTAATAAATAATTTTCGCCATTGTCAGCTTAATGGACTTTGGTTGTAAACAAATTTTTATTTCAGTTTTCATTCAATTGTCAGCTTTAAAATAATACAAAAAAGTTATTCATTTTATATATTTTAATTGAAAAAGTATTACGCCAGTTTACGCATAAAAATCAATAATTTCCAGATTTAAAATTTAAATTTAAATGGTCGAAATTTTTTTTAAATATTGTTAAAAATGTATGTTATAGGTCTTTGGTCAATGTTTTTCAAAAATAAATGCATACAAAATATTCATATATATTCATATATATTTCCAAATAAATTCCCTAAAAATATTGTAACAAAAATGATAGGTGTTACATTTTAAACACAACAATTTATATAGCGAGAATAAGCATTAAAACATTAATATTTTGAAAAATTATAATGGGAAAAGTACAAACAATTTTCTAAAAAAAAAAATTGTTATTTATATTTACCGAGATACCTATAGCTTATCTCATGTTAAAAAAAATCTTGTATAAATTTAGTACAGCTATGTATTGTCATAGTGTTATAACTTATAAGTAATGATGGAAATCTAATACCAAACACCCAGTAAAACGCCTTAAAATTTTGATATATATTTTGAAACAAATTTCAACAGTAATGTGCAAGAAAATAAATGTTTTATTTTCCACTTGTTATATACAAAATAAATTATTTTTTTTCTCTATAATGAACATTTTAATGTTTAAAGTTTAAAATATTATATAGTTGAGAAAAAAACCATTATCGGCAAATTAAGTTACGAACTCTGATATTCGTTATATAAATATAAAATATTGTAATTTTTATTAATAGAATAATACGTGACTATAATAAAAGTAAAACCATTGAAATAGAATATTAAATTATAATTTTAAATGTAAAACGAACTGAAAATATACTCAAAAAAAAAACACATAAAAAAGTATAAAACAAACTAATTGAATGAATCATTGCATTTATTGATAACAGTGTGTAAATAAATGTATTAATATGTGATTATGATAATTATTATTTTTTGATATTTTGGTGAATACATTTTTAATTATTCCGGAAAAGTTTACCAGCATTTGAATTTGACAGAGTTTACCAATAATTGTCTTTACTTCCAGTATTACTCTCAAAAATTATAGGAAATCCTCATATAATGTTTTGCGGACGTATTTATAATTTTCAGTCTAATAAAATTGCCGTATTTCAATGTTTTTTTTCCTCCGATATTTTTAATTTACTTTCATGATCCTATTTTTCTTTGCCTCCACGTCTGCACGAACTCTCCTTCAACCCATCTCTCTGATGAAACGATGCATTATTCGTTTATATCAACACATTTACTAACGCGGGACACCCGAATTTGACGAATATCGCGTAATAAACGGATACATTCGCCGCCGTTCCGTCGAGTAAAAGAGAAAATCGCCTAACTCTTTACATTCGTTTATGTCTAATAATAATTTGAACGCACGTGCGTGTATTATGTGTTGCGGTTCCCATTCCCCGGCCGAAAATATATTGGTACGTTAATTATCATTGATAATTATTATTAATTATCAATAATAATTACATAATAATTGGTAATTAATAATTATATAGTAATTATCAATTAATATTTAGTTGGTAATATTAAATAATATATCTTGTGTAGGACACGCGCGCAGCAGACGGAAGAATCATAATTTCAATTCACGGTCGTGAATGCTTTTATTATGAAATTTTAATGTTTTTTTAAAAATTTTTAATATAACATAAAAAAATATATCAAATATTATATTATTTTAAAATGACTGGCACGTGCACTCTGTCTGAAATTTAATTTCTATCCCATTCCGTCCACTAATCTGCGATAATATTGCAAATTTTTCGTATCGTATATACGTGTGTTAGATAAGTGATTTCCCATAACGAAACATTTTGTATACATTTCAAATGAATACATTGGGATGTATATAAAAATTCAAAAAAACTTTAATAATTAAAAAGAAATTGTTTTCTAATATAGAATATTTCTAATATGTATAATGTATATGCTTTAGATTACGTCGAATATTGTTTACCAAAGGTTTAATAATATTTTATTAGAGATTCTTGAAGTTATTTATATAAGTATATATATAATATATATTGTACCTATAAATATAAAAGTAAACTATATATTATGTTAATTCTGAAAACTTGACATTTGGGCGTGTAACATAACGAGGGTATTGGTAATTGTCACGAGTCCAAATTGATGAGGCACGCGCATTGTACGAGCAACGTACTCTCCTCACCGGTTCACGGCTTCATAAATTTAAGTCAATGCCAGCCAGGCCATTACTTGTATTGAGAAATCATTCTATATTCGACTCTCCTGTTAACAACGACAAAACTATTGTCGGTATTTATTTTTTTTTGTTTTTGTAAAAATACTCACGAGTACGGAGTAGAACCTTTAGAAATTTCTCCCGACGATGTGACACAACGGGCGAGTTGGGTATGTATGACGCACACTCATCCATGACAAATTATAATTTATAATTATAATGGGTATATTTTTATTATTATTCGTATTAATTGTTATAATTGATTCGCATTAATATCTTATTTTTTCCCTTCAGTAGCTGCGATGGAGGAAATGTATATTTATTTTCATTGTCTCAGGTCGTCTCCCTACAAGCCGGAACTTTCTTTCTTTTTGTTTTTGCATATGGTAATAGTATTTTGATAGCACTTCTTATAATATACTTAGTTCATCTTCTCCTATTTGGAACTGTTGGAAGTTGATAAAGGGATGTGTGATATTCGTAGGAAATTGTAAAACTCCGTCTCTCCATAATAAATAACACATACAATAATAATAAATTCTCCTTAGATCTGTTTTAATTGAGTACGGTATGTCAGGTGCTAGAATTAGTAATAATCATTTAAGAAATCGAATTTCAAGCTATTATATAATATTGATAATTTTTTTGGTAAAATTTCGCTAATTTAGCACATTGTTTCGCACATTTTTTACATTATGTTTATCGGCAATTTTTTATTCCAGAATAAATTTTAAAAATAACTTCTTTCAACCGGAAGTATAAACGCGTGTGTTTTCGACTTTATATTATACTCTATTTCTCTTCTCTGCTAAAGTTTTCCATTCCGTCATCCCTTTTCCACGGTGATCGTTTTGTATGCTCCAGTCGAATGTCGAACGTCTACAGATAAATTCCGAAAGATTTTGTTTTATATCGTTGCCCAACGACCACGTACTTCTATTAATTATAATTCAATACCCCATTGACGACGGACACAGTGGCAGTTGATTAAATTTAATGGACTCGAAGACGCCTAATAGCTCGTCTGCTACTTCGTTCCTCACAACATATCCGCGTGGCGTCGCTATTATTGCCTCGTATACGCGTCTCTCTTACATTATTACCCCATCCCTCACAACTCTAGTCTTTGCAGCAACTCACAGGAGTTCGATTCGTGTTCCGGGGAGAATTACCGGAAGTAATTTCGTTTCTACGCCCGTTACTACAGTCCCCTCAAAAATCATTCGCGCTCTTTCTCCTCTTTCTTAATCTCTCTCACACACACACACATAACTCCCTATCGAAAATGTCAAATGTCTATTGCAGGATGCAGATGAACGGCAAATTTATCTTCGTCTTCCGGGGTTTAACATTTCATTTTATAATTTTCGTAATACGCATCTTTAAATACTCGTAATTTTAATTTAATTTAATTTTTTTTTATAAAAAAACATTTAAAAAAAATAATATTAAAAAAAATGATAAAGAAGGAATATTTGAGATTTATTATTTTGAATTTCGAGTCTATAAAATATTTTTCAAGTCCAAAATGAATCTGTTAAAGATTTTTCCTATTTTATAATTATTTTCTTATTAATATGTTTTGGGAAAAATCGAGAAACGTGTCAAATAATAATTTTATCAAACGGATAATTGTTGTGTAAAGAACCACTTAAAAATTAATATTAATAAATTTGTTCAAATATCCTTTACGAAACATAAAAATCCATTCAAGTTCATACTATTAATGATCAACAACATAAGTCAGTCTTCTTTAATAAAGATCTAGGTATTTTTTCTACCTGCTAATCTTTTTTTTTTCCAACACGTTTCATTTATTTACATTAAAGCGATGCGTGTGCTAGGATTTCTAAGGCGTCAATGTTAGAAATTCAAAGACATGCAATCAGGCACGTAGCTAAGAGGGGGCCTTGGTGTGCACGACCAACCTATATATTTCTCTGGCCCTAAGACGGCCCGCCCACAAAATTTAATTAAATATTTTATTTTATAGATAATATATATAATAGATATAATAATAAATTATTTATAAATAAAATTATATCTTTATTGATAAGTTTTATGCATAATTATTATAATATATGTCTTATAAGTTATAATTGAATGTACCTACTATTATACCTTAAAATTATACTTAGGGGCCCAAAATTATTGGCCCATCCAGATAATATTCTCTGGTTACGTGCCCGCATCCAATGTCTAAAAGCCTTATTTTACTCTCTAGTGTGTTCGAACATTGAATATTGATCTATAATATGAAATCCATCCCAAAATATTCGAACACCCTTTTTTCATTATACACGATAAAGAGTTAACAGATAAAATTTAAAAAAATCCAGCATTGTAAAATTGTTTTTACTCGGATATTAAAATTTAAATAAAATTATTTTTTTTTTACAAATCCAAATTAGCCAATTTATGTAAATTATTCTGTTTTTAATGTTTGCGTTAGACATTTTCAAAGACATTTATCGTTGAGTTTCTACAATTTATTGGCGTTAACACAAATAGAAATTACTTTCATAATATATTCTTGCATTATTATATATTATTACAACTAAACCGAACGGCCGACAAAATGACGTGGCCGGCGACTAGACTCGTTTTTCAGTAAGAAATTGTAATATTTTAATAAACTGTAAATAAATTAACTAGTGTTCTGTATAATAAAAATGTGTGACACCAAAATTGTAGTTTTTTTAAATAGATTCATAATATATTTTGTTTGTTTCAAAAAAAAAAAATATATATATATATATTTTTTTTTTAGTTGTAGAAAATGTAAAGGAATAATTTAAAATAAAATTATATTGTTGTTTCGCGATAAATTAATAACGAGTAATACAACAAAATAGTATTATTATACATAGCTAATCTAAATGTATTAACTATTTCAAAACTATTTTGCATTTTTTACAATTCGTGATTGTTGAATAGTAACAGATATACTAATATAATTCTGTTTCGTATAAATTATGTTTATCTATTTTCAATATCTAACTTTTTTACATATGTATCTTTAAATTATAACAACTATTAAATCTATAGAAATATTTCAATGTTTAAGAAAGGAAGACAAATAATATAATATAATTAACAGTTGAATTATTGAATTTAATGCATAATTTAGGTACATGTATATTTTTTTAATGAAAAATAATGTTTTTGTAAAACGGTTTTTTGTGAAAATAATAATCGTTCGGGAAAGGTACAGGAATCGGATTTTAGTGTCGGATATATGGCGTGTAAATTTCTCGATTAAAGCTATTTTCAAGAGTATGATAAGCATTAGTATGAATATATTATACCTATATTTATATAATTATTTGCTGTACATTCAAACAATTTTGAACCATATCTTATTCAAACGATACCGTATTGATCAATAGTATTTCTTCGCACGCCTCTCTATACGCACTACAATGACCATCTCCTCGTATATAAAATATTAAAATATACGTAAATTGATTACACATTATTCCTTGTAATATATATATATATATGAATTAATTCAATAAAAACGGTTGGTTAGAATATAAATATGTTGTTAAGGTCAGGTTTCAATTAATACATGTTTTACCATATGTCAATTGTTTTAATACAGTCCAAGAGTGCTTAAACTGTTAATATAATTTTATTTATTTTCTTTTTGCCAAAATTAAATAATTTAGAAATGTGAATGAATGTATAAATGTATATTACGGGATTATATGTTGTTCGTTGAACGTTAAAACTTAAATATTTAAAACGTTCTAGGTGCAGTGCGATCAAAGTTAATGTTATTAAAATAATTTGAAGACCCTTGACCAGGTGTTTGCCACGTCGTCGATTAAAATGAATATGACGACGTTTAAAACTTTACTGTTTATAACGCGCGCATATTGCCAGCTGTGAAACTTTTATCGTTTTCTTGACATATATTATTATACATATAACGGCTGCTGTAGCTATCTCAAACTATTAAAATAGCGTAATTTTCTCCAATTGAATTACGTCAGATAGTATACATATACACGCGACTATTGAATAACGTAAGAATTTCACTGTATATTCGAATAATAAAATTATTCTATTTTTATAAAATGCGAAATGGATTGTATTTTATTTTATATCGTTATTACCAACATTATATATCGCGTTTTAAAATTTTATTTTTTTCGGAAATTATATTATGTGCAGTCAATTGTAATAATTTTTATAACATTGTACTTGCTTGTCAGCTGTTCTGCAGGCACTACAACATCGTTATTCGAGTGATCTAATAATCGATAATATATATATATATATATATATATTTGAAAAACGCGATAAAATAAAATTTTTTATTCTTACGAGAAATTCGATTAAATATTACGCAATATTTATAATGAAAAATTTTATTTTTAAACAATGCAACGATATTGTGAATTAAATTACCGTTAATTTTGGATCACTTTCATACAGAAGGAAGTTTTGTTTTTTTTTTTAAATAAAATATTTTTTATCAAAAAATATTTCGAGCTTTTGAAGTCTATAAGTCGCAACTTAGATTTTTTAAGTATATACAATTTAAATAGTACTATATAATAGTGTTTTCTTTTAAATTTTTTACAAACTACATTTGTGCGCCTATAAGACCAGTCACCGCGCACTAGTGTAGTTTGCAAGAAAATTCCAAAACATCTAATATCAGTGCACTTGTCACTCAATTTGTCACGCAAATGAAAAACCAAATGAATAAAATAACAAAAACAAATACACTAGGCCATAATTTATTATAAACAGCATCAGTGACCACATGTTTTAATTGGTAACGACCGGAGTAGCAAAGGTCACGAGAGAGACCTTTCGGAGCCTGGAAACGCTTTTAGTCCGTTGAGCTTAACTAGCTTCATGCGCTCAGATTCAGCTTAACTTGTCTACCTCTGCAATAAAATACGTTATAAACAACGTACCTTATATATAGGACCTTTAGAAAATTATCTTTATTATATATATATAAGGGTTAAATCTGTTTTAATCAAGGAATTTTGCATTTTTGGTGAAAGATTGTGTTTACGAATAGGAACTGCTGTAACAATCTCGAAATATAAAATTTTCTGTAACAGTGTATTAATTTTAATATTCAATTTATGATGCAGAATGGACATTTAAATTTTTATGATTTTCTCAGATAATACGCTGTTTACAATTTTTCTTTCTACAATTTTTTATTTGAATTATACCTACTGTTTTCAACTTTTTCCTGGTTTTAGTTTTAATTTTATAAATGTCAATATCGATTTAAGGCTGCATGATAAAATAGCTGTATGGTTTCTTGTGTCTTTTCTTTGGTATTGTTAAGAAATACAAGTTTGAAAATCGTCATAAAATTTCTTCCATTCTACATATAGACACAATAGTTATTTTTAAAATTAAAAATAAACTTCCTACACATATTTAAAAGGATATTTATTTTTATTTATTATATATATTTTATTTTTATTTTGGGCTTGACTATTCTTTATGTTAATTATTTATAAAACATAGTAATATATTATTCATTTTGTACAAATTTCTTTTCCCTGACATAGAACTTAGTAGTGATAAAATATCAGCGACGTTAATTTATAATTAAAATTCATTTTCAATAATATTTTAAGTATTTTATAATCTGTATTTCTTAATTTATTTTTTAGCGCATTAAATGCTCCTTTAATATTGATATATATTTCCTCTTAAGGCACAGTATTATGTATAAATTATAAAAAGTAGGTAACTCAATTAATTTATAATTAACATAAGAAAGCTATTTTTAAAACTATAATTAAACATTAATTAAAACTGTCGGATAATTTCGGTTTTGTTTAACGTCAATTTAATTACTCGAAGTTTCATTGAATTTTCGTCAGATAACAAAAACATTAACCTTCTTTGTTTTTTTATTATTCATTTTATAGGTATAAATAAATCATTCAATACGCACATATAGACTTGGCGCGATTTTATACATATAGCAATATGTGTTTCATGATATTCCAAGGTGGATTTTAGGAGAGAAAAATGTGTTCGAAATAGAATTCGATTTTTTTTTTATAGATTTTCTTATCAAAAAATTTTTTACAAAGTGTTTTCATGCAAATGGATTACGAGTATGATCATAATATAGTTAGGTACAAAATAACAATACAGCATTGGTGTTATGTTGATCTATCATAGAAAACATTACGTCCTGCACTTGCGGGAATACAATAAGAAAATAATATTTCCAGTGGGATTATTTCGAATTATCGGGGTGTAATTAAAAGAATCGCGTTGATTAAAGTTCTTTAAAACGCACATGAAAGACACTGCAAGACGTGAATAATAATAATAATAATAATAATAATAATAATAATAATAATAATAATAATAATAATAATAATAATAATAATAATAATAATAATAATAATAATAATAATAATAATGATCATCTAAACAGACTATTTTAATGTTTTCTTATTTAATTAATAACTTGAATAGAGTATATTGATAAAATTTAGATATCCTAATTTGTGGTTGTTCTTTGATATTTTCCCACGACCAAGTATTTATTTCTTAATTATTTTAGACACGTTTAATTCTTAATTTTTAGGAATTATCGGTGATTAATTTCTTTATTTTCAATATCTTTAATAATATGTTTTTTTTTATTAACATTTATCTTTTTTATAGTTACATCTTTTATAATCTTTGCACTTGTAAATTCCTATAACTTTTCGGATTATTTTATTTAATCTTTGATATATTTCATATTAATTGGTAATAGTTCCGATAAATTATTATTTTCTACAATGATACTGAATCAATATCAGAAAAAAAATCATTAGTCATTAAAAAAGTTTAATGACTTTGGCATGTCCATTTGAAATGTCTGGTATAATTTTTTTTTATTTTTTCATCATTTCGTTCTAATGTAAAAATGTTCAATATTTCTATGTAATGTATCTTCGCCGTATATGTTTATTTATTAATTTTAAAATCGTTTCTTTATCAAATTCGTTGAAAATTTACTACATCATTATTATAAACCTTTTTATTTTTTTTATTTACATTCGATATTTAAACACGTACTTTGTTTTCGACACAGTGACGGATCTTATGTGCGATTCGTTCGTAGCGAAAATTGAAAAATGCGTATTTCTTTTTTTTCTTTTGTAATATATTACAATTTTATTTCGCGAAAATTTTTAACCGTCCTCCATACCAAACAATCTACACTTCCCGAGTGATATAATCGAATCACGTTAAAATATTAGAGGTAAGTGTTTCGCCTGCAACAGTCGTGACCGATATTGAAGGCGCGAAAAAGTATCAAATAAAACACACAACACGTCCGTTGTCAATAATCTCCTGGCCCGAAAACCGATCCCTTTCCGTGTCTTGGCTAACAAAATATTTATCCATTTTATACAGTAGATATATATATATATATGCGATATATATATATATATATATATATATATGTAGTGTAGTATAGTTCCTAGACTTATTTCTCCTCTTGAAGTTTTTACTCGCGCTTTTAGTTTACTTCGTCCCTTCCAGGCCGCATCACTATCCTCCCACAGTCCAATTTTATCAAACCGAAAATCGCCATAATCCATATTAATATTTACGTGCAGTACGCGAACACATAAAATATATCAGGAATTAACTACACGTTTTAGAAAGTTAAATTTTAAAATATCTATAGTTTTAGAAGAAGGATATTTTGGAGAACGCACTTTTTTTAAGTAAAAAAGGCTAGAATATAGCTATTTCATTAACGTAAAACTGTAAATTGCATATATTAGCTTGATGACATTACATCAATAGCGGCATTTCAAGACATAATAGAATTGTCAGTTAAATTTGTAAATAATACAACGTATAACCATTAGATATTTTTATTTTTCATATTAATTTAAATACATAAAGTACAATATAGGTGTGTGCAGACTCCACGGGTAGAGGTAGAGTGAATAATTGGAAAGTTATCTTATAAATATAAACTGGAAGGGACAAGAAAACAAAAAAAAAAGATAAATTGATTTCGGTTACTAAGCGAATTGGATTAATAATAGAGCTATAAACACTCATATTTTATAAATATTACAATTTTGAGTTTTTTTTTTACTTTTTATACACATTCAATAAGATTTTCTACCAAATTTTTTAATATAGATTACAGTTTCACGTATATATTTTTTCTATTATTTCAATGTTTACCCAAGTGTTAAATACTATATTTGGTTAAGAATATTAAATTTTATTTCTTTTGGGAGGAAGAGTTGTTATCATCATGACATCATACATAATAGTATAAAAATAGTATAATAATAGTATAAACTCTGTTTATGAAATTTTATTTATAATATTTTTAACCAGTTAACTGAAATTAGATTTCATTTCTGGATTTCAAAAGAATATTGTATTATAGCCCATCGTTTTATAAAGTTATTTGTATGTAAAAAAAAAAGCAATTAAAAACTGTTACAAAAATGATTGTTCCCTAATCGTATTCTAATGAAATTTTTGAAAATGTATAGCATATTTATATTTGAGTTTATTGACGTATGAAGTTTACACACATTTATATGGTACACATATGCACATAGACAATATATAATTTTTATTTGAATATATGTTTAGAAAAAAAACAAATTTTAGAAAACCAATTATTACTAGAAAAGTCACGTTCTATAAAACATTATGTTACACGTATTTTATCCTAATAAAAAAATTCCAAATATTAGACACATTGTCCGTGGAATATTAGTTAAGAACGTCTTGTTCTGCAAAAGCCTTTGGGATCGTGAAAAAACAAAAATTTCTGGAAGTCAACATTGGAAATTTCGATTATCCATTAAAGAATGCGATTATAATCATTAAAATATAAAAACAGTAATATTAACGACGATACTGGAAATCAATATACGTTAGTCCGATATTATTGAACTGGGATTTTGTGTACAAATATGACACGATTGCTTTAAAATACACGTAAAAATAATGATAGTAGTAATTTGGGAAAACTTAAAAAACTGCAATTATTACGATTTACATACTATGACGTATATAAAACTATGCAAATATTTTTCGAATTTTACTCGGTAGTAATAATCGTCAATATTAAAAAAATATTTATTTTATCGTCTCGAATTAAAATCATTCGTACCTTTTATTCTTGGCGTATTTCAATATCGGTTATCTGATTACTGTCAAACAATGTCACGCACACGCTCACACACCGTCACGCAAATTTCTTCCTTCGGGTTATTATTACGCAAAATACTTTCTTAACGTAAAGTTGACACTTAACAACTCCGTCGTTTATCATTATTTGTCACGGCATGTTGTTACATACTACCGTACACGTATAATATTATACTATACATAATGTATATATTTATTACATTACTGCAAGTGTTCTTTATTTTTTGTCATATTACACATGTTTCAATACAAATGAACCCGTGTGAGGCTCCACCCCTTTCACCACATCACTTTAGTACACTTGACTTTATTATTTTTTTTCCTACTTTAATATAAATTATTGATATGAAATAATATTTTTAGAATATTCATTTTTAATATATTATTATATTTATCGTATAATAAACGATCTAAAATATTATATTCATGTACACGTTTACTTTGAACGAAATTATTGATTTTTGTTTGTTTTTATTTTACATTATCTTTGAACTTTTTTTTCAGCCGTATATTGATATTTATACCTATATACGCGTAACAAGATACCGTCTCGTTAAAGGCTTTCATTAAACTTTTTTCAAACTGTACGTGCGCAAATATATATATATATAAATAAATAAATAAATAAATAAATAAATATATATATATATATATATATATAACTGGAAATCTGTATTGGAATTTTTTTCCTCTTAAGAGTTTAAATCGCGCAATGTATTAAAACTAAAATTGTCTTCAGTGTGATTCTTTTGAACCGATTTAAAAACAATAAAAAAAACTTAATATTAAAAAAAGACGAAATCACTTTTCAAAATCTTTTCTTAAACTATATATGTATTTTTTTACATACAATTCCTCTTTAATTTTACTTAAATTATCGACAAATCGATAAAAAAAAAAATAAAATAAAAAAATTTTTTAAGTTAAAAAATACTATATTGGATAAATTAAATTGAAATTTAAGAATATATTAACTTGTAAATTAAATTATATTATTCTTTATTATAGTTTTATTTGAATTTAAACATTTACTCCGTTCGTTTATGAACTTTTTTATGATAATTTGTGGCAATTCTTAAAACGCAACATGACTCGAAAATTAATAAACACATAAGTGTTTATCAAGCTTTTCAAAGAACACTACAATAAGTTTGTTAATCAGTAAAAATTCCCATATAGATTATCATTTTTTTAAAGCGCAATACATATTATTTAAAACAAAACTAGAATTTCAGGACGCCCGAAGATAGTTTATTATGAATAATTTTTTAACAACCAATTTTTGTCTTTATCCATTTCCCGAAATATACTCACAGAGTTCCTATAATTAGCAATACATTTTGAAATGTCTTGGATGAATTAGTTTCTGTAAAAGTAAGAGTTGGAGAAAAAGAATTTTAGTTTTGAAAATAGATTATACCACCGGAAAATTGACCGTGATTCTCAAGAGTTTCACACTTAATAACTTTATTTGTTCAATGCGCTACTATACAAAAATTTCATCCTGTCAGTTGTCACATGCAACTGTCTTTGAATGGTTCCAGGTATTTGTGAATTTATTCTTTTCAGATCATTATTTTTATTTTTCATAACGTATTATTATTTGTTTAACTTTTTACTTTCCTCTTGGCTCAATATACGCTATAAAATGTAAATATTTCATTTAGAAAAATTTCTTATGTAAACATTCAAATTTTCTTCTCCCTTCTCAAAAAAAAAACTTTATATATATATATTGAGTTAAGGTGTAAATAATATATACATATTATGTATTATGCACGTGATCTTGTCGCCAAATAAGTGGACGAATCTATTTTATGGTATTATTATTTGTTTTTTTTCTTTTTGCTTTTTAATTTATCGACTCCAAATACGTCACGGCTGATAAGTCGTGACAGGAAAATATCGCGAGAGCGCAAAATGAGAAAGAGCCAAAGTTTTGTCCGGAGCGTAATAGTAATAATCATATATAATGTGGAACTTAGATCATGACGTCGTTCGCGGTCGTTGCGAACACTTTATATTTTATACTTGGAACTTCATGTGCAATGTTGGGCAAGAATGAAAATTCATAGGCGGATATTTGGTCACATCCGTGGAGGGGCTTAACACACGCACACACACACACACACACACATACACACACAGACGGTGTCTTTGCCGCAATCAGAAGCGATCAACGTTGTTTGCGTTTGCCCGCTGTGGCACAACTGAGCGGTCCGTTTGTTGCGGACCGCTATTTATACGTAGATGCCACATTTATTATTTGGCGTAATATAATTTTTGCTATAATTTCTAAAAAATAGACGGATACAGTAAATGTGGATGCGACATCCTCTTATGTAATTACTATATTTATTTAGTTGACAATAAATATAACATTACGTAAACTGGAAATTGATTGAACTAAATGTGAGTTGGAGGTAGTTTGAGAATAAAGTGATTTTTTTTCGTTAAATTGACCCGTTAAAACTTTTACCCTTCTTTTAAAAACTGAAATGACGTCACATGGTATCGCCACATGGTATATGTTGTTTTCCTTTCTTTTTACTAATATAATTAAAATATTGCGCGAGAACAACAACATTTCGGCGAACGGGAATGCTGTGATCAACGCGGCCGATACAGCCGGTTTAGTTTGTTGTTTGTAGGTGGGTAGTGGGGTGCACGGCCACGGAGGAGATGTTGTTATATTATTGTTTGTTGGACCATCTGCAGTGTTATGGATATGCTGAATGACATTGACCACCTGCTGAAAACGACGCTATTTACTATTTTCTTTTAATGGAACATTTGTTTCCCTCGCCGGCTTCGTCATCGCTATCATCGTCGCGGAACTCATCATGCGAAGAAAGAAATAGAAACCAGCATCAAACTGTATACATCCGATTGGTTCATCATTTGCTAACAAAAACGGATCACGTTATCGAGATGTGTTAAGGTCAGGTCAGTTCGCATCAATAATTTACAGACGAGGAATTATAATATTATGTAAGTCTACATTCCGGGAAATTATATAGTTATCCATATCGGTCATCATCTCATCGCTTGTTTGGGATAACGAAAATGAATGAAACTCAATAAAAAATGCATATATTCAACTGCGTCTATAATAATATGATAAAATACTGCACGGTCGATAAACACTTAAGCTCTTTGTTTTTTTGTTTTTCAACCACCACATGACACAGTGGAACAAATATTAATAAAAGTAGACAAAAGTAAAACTAAATCACCTAGGTTTTATAATAGATTAAGTTTAGATACATTGTATAGATATTGTTTGTTACGGTAATTGACATATTTCCCATCATAAAAGCTTATCAAAAGACGATTGTGAAAATATAACTAATATCGATTCATTTTGCTTCTTCTGTTTGTACGTGCACATCGTGTTATCATGTAATTGAATTTCTTACTTTTTTATTATCATTTTGACATATTTTGTGGTGTCATCTAAAAACTCATGTAGTAAGAAATATTTTATGATGTTTAAAATAGAAATAAGTTATATATTTAATAAAAGAAATCAGTACAACAACAAAAATTAATTTTTTAATTAGTTTTTATTGTTTTTCTAAAATTTTATACGAATATACTTCTTATTAGCATTAATTAATGCTATAATAATTACATAATTTTCAAATATTTAATCTATTTTTGAAATGTATAATTGTAACTGTATATATTTGCACAAATTTTTTGAACTAAAGGAATTGTTTGAAATTTTAGACTGACATCTGTAAATATTTTTGGGTAAGAATTATTACATTTATTACTTTCAAATTCAATTTCGAAAAATCAATTTTTTCTCTTACGAGAGAAAGAATTGATTTTTTCAAAAGAAAGAATTTCTCTTAAGCGGTAAAAAGTTTGCCATAAAATAATTTAAGACAGATTCTACAGATAATATATTTTTGTCATCTTTTGTTCCAATATGGTTGTATGCTCAAAGTAATAAAAATTGATATAAGAAAAAAAGAAGAATTTTTCTATTTAGAAAGAACTCAAAATTAGTTTATGAAAAAATCCAACAGCTGAACTATTTGTTTTACATTATCCATGGTGTTATTTACCGGTAAGTGGCCATACAATTTTATTACATGGATCTCTTATAATTAAAAATGAATTAATTTCAATAATAGACCTTCTAGGTGGAGAAATACACAGAATGCGAGAAATAAAAGGATATTTAAAAATACCGTGAACATCATACTAGAAAAATATTGATATTCAATTTCCATCTCCGTATTTCTCCTCCGAATATATGCCAAGCGTAGCATAGGAACACGGCGTGTTCCGCTGTGTCCAACCGCATCACTTGGCTGCAGTTGGCAAGTGAAAATATGTCATTAGAGAAATAATTTTATATAGATTACTGACTAATGTAATATATGTAGGTATAGTATTCCACTATTTGACCGGGCGAGAAAGTTGTTTTTTTTTTCGGAAAAAACTTTTTTTTGTCCAGTACGTTATAATATTATTACGTTATTTATTACTGTCCGGCGATACCCGAATATTCAGCCTAACTGAAACGAACAGGGTGTATTTTCCCACTTAATGTTATTAAATATGCGCCAACAAAATTAATATATATATTTATACGTTATGTGTTTGTTATATAGAAACAGGCGTGTACGAGAATTCCAACATCATAAATAATTCAAATAGTGTTTATATTACACAATCGCCGAATGGATAACATATCTATGTCTGTGTGTGTCTGTGTATGTATATATATATATATATATATATATATATATATATATATATATATATATATATGAGTATACTACATATAAAGCGTTGTGAGTAAGAAATCACAAAGTCGTGTTTAAACGTGTTTAAATAAATATATTTTATAATCCGAAATTTGCAATAAACGTATGAAGGCACCATTATGCAATGTCAACACAATTTTGAAAAAGCAGTTTCAATATATCATACTCGTAAATTCGCTGAACGTTGTGAGATGTTTAATGCAGATTTGTTGGAAGAAATTTAAAAGTCCAAGACTAACAACCAACCTTAAGAAAACTGAATGTTTTCACAAAAATATATGTCTGAATATCCGATGACTTTTTGAAAAATAACAGGTCCATATATTATAAAAGAAACGAATAAGTATATTATAAAGAGCATTAAATAGGATCAAGTATTTGTTAACATTTCGAGGTGTTAAGATCTTATTCCATCACTTAGATACTATTCCGCATTTAGATCACTAATCACAATATATCCTATACTTGAATTAAACTCCATAATGAATTCTGCAGATTTTAGAAAAAAGTTATTGCCATTTGTATTATGAAAATTCATTTTGTTTCCACAACGAAATTCACCGAGGTTGCCACTCGCAAGTCTTCAGTACTTGCAGGAAATTCAATGAGTATAAATTAAGTTATGAGGTTACCGCATTACTCGTTATTCCTATTTTAAACCCATTGGGCAATTTCTCAATAAAAAATTTTACTTAAAGAGGACTATTTGTTAACGGTTTTTAAAATATATGAACATATTTTTAAATGTCAGTCGTCAATTGGATCGGACGTGTTAATACTATACGTATTATGTTTTACGAGCACTATGAAAGATCGAAAAAAGTGAAAAATTGTAATAAAATAAAATAAAAAATATTATGTTCAAAAATACATTCATAAAATTTTAATTACTATTTTTGTAAAAAAAAATACGAAAAAAAAACAGTTACATTACAATATGAAATAACAGTACATACGTGTACCGTGTTTGACATACACCATTTTAACAAAGACGTGCTCAGGTATTTTTTATGATTGCAGAGATCATTTAACATGGTATTAAAAATGAAAATGAAGATAATCGTACTATATGAAATATAATTTAACTGTAGACGAGTTATAATATTCTTAAAGCATTCTTCCGGTTTCTATAAGCTATAAGTATAAGAGTGCTTAAAGTCTGAGATTAAATATAACCAGTTCTATAGCAAATTATATACAATACTGGCAAAAAAAGCATCCTTTTGATTTATTTAAGAAATATTAAAGACAAAAAAAATGTCATACATTTTCTTTTAATTTTGGACTATTTATAGCAATATTAATAGATTTTAAGATATTTAATTAAAAAAAAAAAAATTAGTTTTTGCTATATGCACAAAATATTATACCGATGTTCCATTCAGAATCGTTTTGTCAAATGCAATAATTTATCATTGCTTTAATAATACATTTTAAAATCATTGCCAATTAATTCAATGAAGCTACATTTATAACACTCCTAAGGTTCGTTACTTTTTAAATTTAATTCACATTCCACAATTTTCCATACGTACAACACTATAATATGATAAAGTATTGTATTATTGTAACATGATGGGTCGCGATTTACTAATACTTATAGCCTGCACTTGCAAAATTCTACAGTGCGCCAGTGTCTATAATAAGTGGTGTAGCCAGGATTATGCAATGGGAGGGGGGGGGTTAAGTATGAATGAAACTATAGGTTTTTACATTTTTTGTTAGGTTTGTTGCTCAATGCTCATATTCTTAATGAAGCATACAAAAACATAAAAAAAAACAATGGATGGTTAAAATACCCAAACCCCCCTGACTTACGCTACTGCCTACAGCATATTCAAAATAAGAATGCACCGCACTCTCACGTCCATATGATCGCCGGAGAATCTCTTAAATCCTACGACAATCGCTAGTCGATTTGTGATTGGATATTAATTATCGGCTGAAGTCGTAGTTACGACAACGCAGTTACGAGTGTCGTTAGCAATGGTCAATTGAAGAGGAGACATGCGCGCACATGGACCGATTTTAGTCTACTGTTTGCTGTGTTCTTATTCTGAAACGCCTTTATAGTATCAGATGCATAATATTATGCGAACACATTGAATTCTCAATGTTGGCGAGTACGATTTCGATCGAAAATAACGCATAAATAATACAATTATTAAATACAGACGTGTGTAATTTGTACGTGATTTATTGAATTATCAACAATTTGTTTTCGAATAAAATTTTAATGAGCACGGTGCAATAATTGTGTATTCGAAATTATAATTATATATATTTTTTTTTTTACTTTATTCTCGCCTTAAAACGCAATTATCGTCCTGAGGCAAAGACGTCACTAGTTATAATTATTTCGCGATTAAAATCTGTTTTAAAATTACACTATGATTATAAAAAAACAAAAAATTATTTTATGAATATACAAAGGCCCGTGACGTCATAACTTGGAAAAAAGAAACGAATTATTTCTTAGTAATTATTATCATTGTAGTGATGAGACGTGAAATATTTTAAAGTATTTAGTTGAAATCAATTTAGATAATTTATTTTTGTTGAAAAGGAGTGGGTGTTTAATATGGACTATTAGGTACATTCTACTTATTCGTACACGAAAAACTCAAAACTAAAATGTTCAACTAAACTTTATCGATTTACGCAACATTATAGGTAAAAAACTACATATTTAAATATTTCAAAAAAATATATGAAGGGCAAGAGGTACATAAAACATCGACTATAAACGATTATGATATAATTGATGTTTATATCAATTTCTGAAACTCGCAAACCAACACCGTAAAAATATTGCATTATTAATATAATTAATAATGCAATTATTAATTATATTAATATTAATTAATCAATTAATATTAATTAATATTAATCATATTTGATTTTTACGAGCCATAAGAAAATGTATTACCTACTTAGGCAATATTATTGAATTGGGTGAATTTGCAATTTTACAACATGGTTTTTTATTGTTTTTGAAAACAAATACTATTCCCAACAATTTTATAAATGCTACATAGTAAAAGTTTTGTGTGGCACGTGTTTTTGACTTCTGAATATACTAAATAGATGTTTACTTAAAACAGGAGTATTATAATAAGATACAGAATGCTGATATTGAAATTACCATGCGTTTCTTTTCTTTTAAAAAAATTTCAATTTTTAAAATTGTACTTATTCGTACAAGTGTTGGAACGAAATGACATATAATAATTTATTTTAAGAAATATAAAGTTATATATTATATTAAAGTTTTTTAAAGAAAAAATGATCGATACAACTATCAAAAAGTTTGTTTAGAATTCTATAATTTTATTTTATATTACGATTTATTCTTTTAAACAAATCTCAGTCATTTAAATATGCATGTAATATAAAAAAGATATTTCAAGAAATGTTTCGATTTTCTGTGAATTTATATCATTCTTATTATTACAAATAAGTGCTTAAACATGATTTAAAAAAAAAAAGAAAAATTGCCTTTTTTTTATAAAACATTGCCTGATAAACGAGTTGTTATAGTATTTTGATAATTAATTTTTTTGAAAAAATTTGTAATTTCTTTGTTATAGATGACATTAAACAAAAAAGTAATATACGCGATACTCTCGAATTATTATACTTTTCTTCACGATATTGTGATTTAAGTCATTTGTATATTGTAAATTATTAAAGGAAAATTGCAAATATTGCGCGCTTTAAGTGCCTGACGGGGGGAACATACGTTTGAAACGCTATATACGTAAGTATTTTAAGTTGATTTGTAATTTTGGATGATTAGATTAATATACATATTTACTTAATAAAATTACCCAAATTAGATTTTTATAGTGAAGTCTTGGTAGCTATTGATTTTATAATATATATATATTTTTTATACGAAGTTTGTTTGGATAATCTCGTCACGTGTTACGTTCCGATACCTAGTGATTTGTATAAAAAATAGTTAGTACTTTATTTGAAATATTTTTCGGTTGTCTCAGTAGTAGTTTTTTCTTATACGCACATTAAAACAACTTGAAAATTATAAGAAAAATTATTTTCTCAATAGTTTTTAACGGGGCATAAAAAAATATTGAATTAATAAGTAAACAATTTCAAAAATGTCTTCAAAATTTGAGCTATTTTTAGAAAATTATTAGATGTTGAGCTATTTATATTAGGACTAAGGTAGTTTTTGGTTTAAGAGGCTGAAAATTGTATACAACAAAGACCTTACACAGGGATACTATATTTTAATGGACAGTCTTATTTATATCACAATTTTATTTTATTCTTTTTTCAGTTTCACTTTAAATTTCCTGACAGTGTCAGGAGTTCCGCTCTAAATCGTTTTATTGTGTGAACAATGATTTATCATCGCTTTAAAATATATAGCAACAACAAAACTCATTAACTTTATCTAAGTGATAATAAGTAATTCATTTACGTGACATTCACAAAATCCACCATTTTTAAAAAAATTCTTCCATGTATTAATTATATTATCATGCACTTAATTATATTATTATTTAATTGAATTAATCTATTTATTAGAATTGTTGATGTTGTTCAATACCTGATTCAAAAACTATTAATTATCGTACAAAACGTAAAATTGAGATCAGTAATTGAAAATATCAATGTTGAGGATGGTTTCAGAAATTAAATTTCGCACGAGAGAAAGTGTATTAAATTAAATAATACGATTCATAATTACGTGGAGAAAGATTTCGAAGATATATGTATACGTATGTTTTAATAATAATAATTACTCGCTAAAAAATGTGTAAATCTAATTTATAATACTATCTAACATTAAATAAGAATTCGAAAATGAAAATAATAATAATAATATTGCCTAAATTACTATAGACGAGAAATAATAATAATAATAATAATATTAATAAATGTAGTACATTTCTCGTTCGTCGCGTATATACTCGCGTACGATGTATTCCGCGCGATACACTGAAAATATTATACCAAGTGATTTATTATTATTAATATTGTCACCGTCGTCGTTTTAAATGAAAAGAAAACTAATATAATTCCGAGCCTACAGCAGAGTGTCGTGTGTATACGTCGCCGTCGGAAATCCAATTATAAACGCGCATTTCAACGACAGTGGCGGCGACGTCGTCCGAGAAGGAGAAGGAGTATGCGGTCGTTTAAAAGACGTGGTGTGCAATGCGGTGACAAGTGTAGGTGAAGTGACACGCGCGTTACCTGTTGTACTGACACAATGGACAGGCGCTTGCGTTACAGCGATAACTTTCGAAGGAGGTTCGAATGTTTTCATACTTACTAAGATAGATTCGGTCAATGTTTTTTTCATTTGTTCTAGAAGTCAATTTTTCGATTGGTTAGTTTTACAGCCTTAATGTATCTCTATTATAAGTTAGTTGAAGACCAGACCCCAGTGAAATAAAGATATACGTCTACATTTTTGATATTCTTGATCTTTTTTCTAATATGTCCCCTTGCAGATATTCAAAAATCTCATGCTTCCCTATAAATTGAAATAAATATTTCCTTTCGTTTATTAAATTAATGTCCCAAAATTATTACCGAATAATAGTACACTGATAAATATACTGTGCACTGAATCGTAACAAATTGAATTTGTTACTAATATGTTCATTTAGATGATAAAACAAATTTGTCTTTATTTCTTGGATTTTTGCAATATATATGAGGGGTTAGGGTTAGATTTTAGAGTAATAATATAAAAAAAAATAACATCTAATAAACACGAGAATTTCCGTTTTACTTTGGTAATACATTTACGACAGTTAATTTACACATATTATTATTTATGGAGTACGTGTACCATGAAAATTAATAATATTACGAGCTAAATAGTTACAAATAAATTTCTATTTTATTACATTCAAGTATAGTGCGTGATTAATATTTAATTTTTCAAAAAGTATAACGTCTTTTTACATGCCATTTCATATTCTGATGAATGCAGATATTCCGTATGTTTAAAATATAAGGAATACTTATATACGTGCCTTAAAATATTTGTAAAAATGTATACAAACCGAAGATTCTCATGGTCACGAAGACATTCTGTAGATCTTAATCTCAAATAATATATTATAATTAGTATGAACTCATATACACGATTTTAATAAACTAATTTTTTTCCCTTTATTTCTTATTATTTGAGAACAAATTACATGTCATATTATAAATAGCAGTTATATATTATATAACGTGTGTCTAGAGACGGATTGGCTGAAAAAGGCGTATCGTGCAAATTAGTTTAAAAGACCCACCAAACCGAAAAAATAAAAATTTGCCCGCTACGCTCGTTTATTATTTACCATAATATATTTTAAGAAACATACGTATAAATTATTACCTATTTTATCAAATAAAATATAATAAAAATCAAATGAATCTTATTTTTTATTTAAATAAAAAACTTTTTCAGCTAAAGGCACAACTTTTATTTCATATAATATGATTCAAATAAAAAAATTAAATTAATGATACATATAATAAATATTAAATTTTAATATGTTATAGTAAAATTAAATTATATATAAAAAGACAAAAATATTAATTTTAAATCTGTTATTTGCTTTTTGATTACCAATTCCACGTGCGTTGTGCACGTTAAGCAGGAAACTCATTCCAATAACTAGCGCTCAATAACTTATTATTGATTATGTAGTTACTCTGAAACTACAACTTTATTTTCTGCTACGTATATTGAGTAATCACGTGATAAAATACTAGTTTAGCATCTTTATATATTCTTATTCTGTGATATTTTATAACTGCGATTACCTTACCGTTCAAAAACACTAGCAAAAAAAAAGAATAAAATGTAATCAATTATATTACTATTTAAAAGACCCACCGTGCGATCGCACATCAATATCATGAGCCAGTCCGTGTGCTATTATATGGACATATGGCTAGATATTAATAAATCAATATAATTGATAGAAATATAAAAATAAATATTATAAACATTTTAATTGGTGACAGTGATTCCTACACGATCGTTATGGGCTTCCATAAAAAAATTGGCGTGAGATTATTATTTTAGATTTGGAAATAATAAATATAAGTACTGAGTGATTTTATGTTAATTGCATTCTTTCTGCTGTACTATAAGGTTTCTTATTTCTTACTATCAACTACTTTGTGAAATTTTGCTTGACCAACCCGAATCAACCTAGGATCACGTTCGTATGTTTTAATGTACACTATTTGATTACTCAAGGAATTTTCACGAAATATTTTTGCCCAATGACAGCGAGTTTCATATTAATATTATTGATCTTATATTCTAAGAGTATAAAAAAATAGTTCTTATTTCATATCAATAATTTATAACCTATGTCAATAATATATTGACATAGGTTAAATATCATATGTCTAGAATTACGGACCTCTCATGAAAACTATATTACATTATGCATGGAATAAATTGTTATATAATATTATATTTCTATTACATATGGAGTATATAGAGTAGGAATGCTACAGTATAAAATTGTGTCTAATTACAAATAAGTTTTTTTAGTATAATTCTTGTAGGATTGTATATTTAATAAATAAATAAATATACATTATAGTGCAGATATTTATATGATTTTAGTTTTAACGAAAATAAATTTTTAGTCATTTAGCATTATACACAGTTAATAAATAATTTAGCGCTATAATAGAAATATTTGAATTATTTATAAACCAGATATATATATATATATATATATATATATATATATATATATATATATATATATATATATATATATTTATTTATTTATTTATTTATTATAAGCATAAAAATTATATAACTACAAAAAAAATTCTGTAATCCCTGTAAGATTTTTCTACAATTAGTAATTGCTTATGTATTTTAAATACTTAAGGCCAGTAGTGATTATAAGGTGGGCGATAGATGGAATCTCTCCTTTGGTACTTTTAAATTTAGTATATCTCTGACCCAAGAATACCGACTTGTAAATTGGTTCAATTATGTTATGGTTTATGCTCCATATTCACCCCTCCCCCCCCTTGAGATCATGAAGACTGGAATTAGTGCTCGACCGACGATCAGCGCATACGATACGCGCTGATCAGCAGTCGTAAATGAGGGTTTAGTGAAAATCTGACGACAAATTCGGTCGGTCGAGTAAAAGTGTAAATATGAGTAAACTAGTAAACATGTATTTAATGTTATTGAATAGGCGAAATAATAATAATAATAATACTCGTAATAATAATAAAAATAATAAATATAACAAAGGCGCATACGATTAAACGCTCAGTCAGCGTCAAACTAAACACCTGCGTATACCTATATAGCGCGTCAGTCGACCGGTATAAAACAGGAAACGAAAGTAGTCACAAGATAGCACTTCAACAATATATAGAGGGGTAACAGCAAGACGCATATAAATAACAGTCCGAAATCGGCGGATCGCTCAATTTAACCGCGGCGGGCAAATGCGAATAACCTTGTTTGCTTCTGATCGCAGCAAATACACCGTATGTGTATATCACAAATACACAAATATAGTGTTTTTGCGTTTGTCCGCCGTGGTTACACGTCTGAGTGTATATGTGATTAAAAGCAAACAACGTTGTTTCCCTGTGTGTGTCTTATAGGAGAAAATCTCAAAATACAGGAGACTCAAAATAACAGATTTTATGGACAGATTATGATCATTTTTATCTTAATTTTCTAAGTATGTTTGTAATACAATGTAAATATTTTTACTTGCAATTACCTGTATATCATACTATATTATTATTATTATTATTAATATTATTATTAAACTATTTAAACGACTATGGGTCAAGATCTTAAACAAGCTAAAACAACTGAATTTTTTCAATAAACGTTAGTTTTTACCTTAAAATTATTTTTATTCTCATTTTTATAAATTTTAAATAAAAAATACCTGTATTATAAATAATAAATAATTAAATTTCCGAACTATAAATAATAATTACAAAATAAAATATTTCTTTATTAATGTACGTATGTAGTTGTTTTCGTTGATATACTACAATAGACATTTAATTCCCCATAACAAATTGACCCTATCTAAATGGAGGACAGAATTTCTGTGACCTAGAGTGCATGGTATTTAGACATTTCACCATGTTTATGTATATGGTTATATTATATTTGTGTATTTGTATAGTGTGGCACTTACTGTTTATTATCCGTCTACACAATATACGACACCGCCGCTGCCGCCAACAACGAGTGTATCCGGCACAAAAATAAAGCATACAGTCTGCTGCAATGCGCGTGGTATACGCTTTTCCCCGTACCCGACGCTCTCTACCGTTTTAAATCAACAATAAGCATAATCGAATGATTCAATACATAAATATAAAATATACGAGTATAAATATATATATTATGATGTATAACCCTACATTATAATCATCCTACGCATCCTGACAGCCACGAGTTACATACTTGTCGTAACGTGAATATTAATATTATTGTTTTTGTTGTTACAGTATAATATTATATTGTTGTAGATTGTAACCTCGAAAGTCCGTGATTCGTATCATACTTATGTATAAATTATATCACTTAACCACGCAAATCGGATAATCCAAATTTGTCGAAACGTAATTATATAGGTCTATAACCGTATTTTGGTACAGTAGAACCTCAATAATCACTACCTCTAAATTAACCGTATTTCTCGAGAGTTAACAGGGACCACAGTTGCTTTCCACGTACCACGAGTGGTTTAATTTCAGCAGACTGAAGCCGATGTGTAACTCAGCTATTACAGCTATCCATGATTACACAGATGACAAAGGAGTTTAAAAGAATTTCCAGAATATCAAAATATACAAAACAATTAATCAATACCATAGAATCTAGAAGAGGTAACTTAATGAAGATAACAGCATAAAAATCAACAATTTCTTAACTAAAATAAAAATTATAAATATTTTTTTAACTTTGTAAATTACACTTCAGATATTAAAATTATATAATTGCATAATTAAATACAAAATTGTATTATAATATATTGAATCTAAGTCTAGCTAATAACTGTAGCTCTATAGCTGGTAAAGAATTGAAATAATAATAATAATAATAAAAAATCCATAATATACTTTTGATCACTACATGTATTGTGTGATCAAGTTATTACAAACAGGGGTATGAGACACAACATAATATATGTATAGCAATAAATCAAAGGAAGAAATGCCCACTTCACTCCTCCATAGGCAATGAATAAATTCAAGAAGCCTAGAAAAAAAATAATTAAAAAAATGTATTATTTGTACTTTAAGCAGATGTACCTAAGCCGCAAAAACAAACATAAAAGCATTTTATTTGAATCAGTCTCGTGGAAATCTCTTTATTTTTTTTTCGATTTAATCACACGAAACTTGCAACAATGTCATCGTACTCGAGGGCGTATATTTCATATATATTTTTACGCGTTTATATGTATATATATATATATAAGTATATGCGACACCGGCGTTGTTGTGCAGGGTTGTTTAGTAGTAATGATCGGAGGACGGTGGGAGGTAGTCGTCTACTATTATTGTAAATAAATCATGTTCGGAAATAAGTAGCTGTCGTCACTGAGCTCCTTCTGCTCCTTTGCTGCTGCTTCTCTATACCATCCCTTCCGAACATATAATGACATCGCGTACATTTCTTTTCGTAACGATAATAATTTTCATCGCAATAACAAAAAAAAAAAAAATAATAAAACAACGTATCGAAAAGTGAAATATGTACTGACATGGGGGAGGGGAGCAGTGGAGTCATAATTTTTTTTCTTCTCGAAAACTAACTTTAAAACATTGTAGACGATAAATAAATTTCGACTGAACCGCCCATCCAGCCGTTGGTGCAAACGCGTTGTATTTCTCAATTGTCACGGGCTTTTTAAACACATCACATGCAGATGACATTTTCGGCGTGTGCTGCAGAATACGTGCGGAGAAGTTCAACGAAAAATAATATATTTAAATACGCTTATATAACGGTGTCGTTACCGCCATACATAAATAATGAAGTTCTATAAAAAAAAATAAAAATATACCAAACTAATATTTCAATGTAAAAATTATTCGAAAAAAATAATAATAAATAACGAATAATCGTTTTATATCTCTCGGTTATAAGAATCGTTCGAATTATATCCCATTTCAATCGACTCATCATAAAGTCCTTTTATTTATTCATAATATCGTTGATTTTAAAATATACATATAAATTATATTATTATATACATATAATATAAATAGTATTATAAAATCAATGGTAATATTAAAAAAAAAATTCCCAATTCATTTCCTCCGAAAATATAATTTTCACGAATAATGTTATTTCAAAAACAATAATTATTGTTCTGACTGTACTGAAATTTCAATTGTTTCTTTTTATTATATTACATTAACAGTTTGTTCGCGTAATTTGTATTTATAATTTATTCAGTACACATATATTATAAATGTATATGAAGACACCTGAAATTGAAAAGACTTAATCTGCAGATTTGTAACATTTTCAGTAAAAACTTATATTCCATTGACTAAAAATGAAAAAATTTTCTGAAAATTGTTATTGTCGGGCGTACACGTATTGTAATCTATATTGTGTAGCATATACACATCTGTTATCTTATAATCGATTAACGACGTCGTTTCGTTTTAAAATTATTATATCTTCGTTTCCCACTGTCGTTTTTGTTCCCCGATGATCATTCGTCATAGATACGTATTCGCGATATTGTTGTTAGTTTACTCAAATGTTACGTTTTTTCTGTATTAAAGTTATTCACGCGATTTTAATATACTTTATATACAGTTTACTCTGCTTAGGTATATAAAATATTGTATTTTTTATAATTCATGCGTATAAAAAATCTTTTTTCTATTAATCGTTTGTCAATACACATTTATTTTTTATTTTTTTTTATTAGCTTTTAGCAGAAACTATTATAGCTCAATATTTAGAAAATTACAGATGTTTCCTTAAAGATAAATACACAATACACATTATGAATAAATTTCAGTAGGATTAAACGACTACTATTCGCTAGTGATTTATTGAGTTATTGAAAAAAAATTTTGATACGCCATTTAGCAGGGGCTCAAAAATTCAAAATAATACACTTAAAAAGATTAAAAGTTATTTTTATTTAAATAGGATATAATACAAAGTATAAAAATATTTTAAAATCTTTAGAATAATATTTATAAAATGTTATATATTTAAAATGGTGAAAATCGAAATTTTTAAATATATTTAAGTATTAGGTTTTTGTTAACTTTCGTAACCGATTCTTCGTAAAATCTTATATTTAAGCGGATTTAAATGATTTAATCAAATATAATTCTTATTTATGTTGTAATAGGTGTGTGTAAAAATATCAAATTAATCTTTAGCGACAAAAGTGCTTAAAAACGATGCCCATAAAGGTAAAAAAAACAATTGTCATACAATCCCCATAATTAACGTAAAATGTAAAGTGATATATACACGTACTCGTTTAACACGGTACACGAAAAAGATTATAGAACAAAACGTATATCACGTGATTAAATTAAAAAATGTATATTAGTCGTGTCACCGGCCTATATTTGTGACAAGGGAGGGAGGGCAAGTGTCCCTTATTGTCCGGGACAGCAACTTTTTTCAACATTTTTCTCCAAATACAACGTAATTGCTGTTACTACACAAATAAGAAAAATAATTTATATATACGAGTATATATACATATTTTATACTTCAATTTGTTTGAAAATTATTTTGTAATAATATTGTTGTATTACTTTAAATTTTATTACGTTTTCGCGAATATTCTGTATGGACTCCGTTGGGTTTTCCAATCGGATTTTTTCTCGAAGGTTCTTGATAAATCCCGCGCCATCAACAGACGATACTCTCTCACGCGCTGTAACAGTACAGTGTTGTACCACATACGATTAAAGAGTTTTTTTTCGTAAGTTTGAATAAACTGCGTATTTATCTAATTATTTTTTTTTGACCACTAGCCAACAATATTGTTAAAACGGTCCTATTACGACTCGTGTACTTATAAAAATATTTATACTTTACGAGTGGTATGGAGGAGGTATTTAATCGTACAAAAGTACACCGATTATTTGTACTCGTCGAGTTTCCTGTTGTTGTTGTTGTTGTTGTTATTATGTGCAACACGAATGATTTACGCTGATAAATATTTTAATTATTACACTCTATTCCTTCAAAATAGATTATTTTGTATGTAGGAGCATTTGCGATGATGAGAAAAGGATTTATGTAATATTATAATAATTGATAATCGTCGAGTATACGAATCGTCTCGTTGTGGGTGAAACTGAATTTATATTTTATCAAGAACAATATGTATGCACTTGTTTATTTAGCAGTGCCTATTAATTCTAATGTTTATGATGTAGAATATATTTTTGTTCTAGTCAAACGATGATATATTAGTAATCATTGATCAGTTTAAGGCACCCACGTAAATTTAATCTTTCATATTTAAATTAAATACTATATTTATTGTAATATAGCATATAAATATGAATATTGTCTGTTCCCAAAAACGAAAAATTGAAAAGAATATTAAATATATAGTGCAGCAGGAACGAACGTAGGAATAAAAATTCGTGGGGTATTAAAAAAAATACTAATGCCAGTCAATAATATCCATTAAAATTTGAATGTTTTATAAATGATTATTATATTAAAATATCCATTTATTATGATATACTATTATAATATAAATATTTTATTTTAATATTAATATGTTATAATATATGTTTCAAATTATACTTTTCTTATATGCAAGCTTATTTTATGTAATATCGGCCCAGTGTATTTTGGAGCCTAATATATTTTTAAAAATTATTTTATATTAGAAAATTTAATTTTAATATTATAAAATATAAATTAAATTTATTTGACACACACGATGAGTATATATATATATATATATATATATATATATATATAAAGTTAGCGAGCTGTAAGGTGTTATGAATGTCGCTTAAGTGTATTACTCATATAAAGGTTCTAGAATTTTGTTATTACTATAGATTTAAAAAAAATGATAAACCATTGCATTCAATAAAACGATTATGAGCGTAGCTTCGGTGTAATACTACATAATTCTAAAACAATTATCAAGAACTCGTGTTATGGACAAGGGACAAGAAGTAATAAATTCTTAATATTGTATCCATATGTAGAAATTGCGCTATACGTATTTATCAATGGCATCTAAACATTGTTCTGTTGAGAGTTCGTTTTCCGTTTTAAAGCGTGTAAAAAATTACTTAAGTTCTTTGTTATATGATTTTTATATGTCACAATATTCTGAAATAATATTTAAGCAATCCACATTTTTTGAATGAAGTGTGAGATTATTACATAAAGTAATAGTTGTTTCTTTTTCCCAGATTTCAAATTTTATAACACGACGAGGCGAGACGTGCATATATCTATAACACGAAATAATTTCGAGTCGGAAAGTACGCTTTATATACAATGCGTTATTTTTTTTTTTACGCCGTGGTACATTAAATATAAACACATAGTTACCTACATAAAAACGGGCGCGTTTGCTGGAAACGAAAGCATTATATAATATATTTACGAGTTTCCTCCTACGGCTATGGCTGGAGAGATTTACCGAGTAAGAAACGCGCGCATATGTAACGATCACCGTCAAAGCGAGTCTGTCACAAGAAAATGAATAAAATGCGTGACGGAACACTTCTTTTTAGCTGTTCTTATACGTGTATTATATATATATATATATATATATATATATATATGTGTGTGTGTGTGTATGTGCGTTGGTATAGTTTTATACACAAAAGACTAAACAACGCGTGTGTGGCCATGCTGCAAAAGTCTCGTTGCAACGTCGTTTGAATAAAACGATTTTTTATTTATTCAAAAAGAGAGACTATATATGTATATAATATACATACGTATTCGTATATGTTATAACGGGTAATGATATTAAGTACGACGAACGTGTGATGAAATTATTTTATTTTTATTATATATATATATAGATAAATATAGGCATTCAAGTCTGTACGCATTTTCGATTTAAACACGTGTCGTTAAATCGATTGTCTCTAACCCGTTTAAATAATATGATATCCATTATCTATCCTTTATAGTATAAGTGTTCTATTTTGTTGCTATATAAATTCGACAAATTTCTAGGATAAAAATGTATATATTTATAATTTAAAACCTATTATGTATATAAGATTATTTTACAAAGACAATACTTTGTGAGTTATCTGATTAAATAGTTTTTTTTTACGTTTTATACAATACGCTGCAGTATATACTGTAATAAAACTAATATTTATGTAGTAAGGAAAAGGAATGATAAAACTGTATTTCTGTATGTGTGTGTGTGTGTTTTGACATACGTTGTGTGATCTATATTCCGTGACACTACATGATTTGATGAATTGATTAAAGAAAAAAATACCAAATTCTATAAAACTGACACGTGATTTTCTTATGTTCTCGGGAAATCGAAGAACAAATACACCAGACTTGACAATATGTCTTCTTTCGTAATAAAAACCTAAAGCAAACAAACGAGTTTACGAAGCATTTGATCAAAAATTACTATTAATGTGTAAGTTCACAGATTATATTTGTTGGTTGTAGCGTATCTGAAAAAAAACGGTACATTTGATATTACGAATTATTCACACTGACGTAAAGTCCCCACACACTGTAGCGATAGCGGTAACGGGAAAGGAATAATACGTTCAGAACGTATACAAAATACGTAAAATACATAATTTACACATACATATTTATAATTAATATACTATTTTGTACTCACGTGTATGTGTATGATGTCTATTTTTATAAAAGTATTATTATTATACTTGTATGTTAATTAATATTATATTGCTATACAGTATAATTGTCTATACCAGTGTTTCTCAACCTTTTCACTGTGACGATCCCTTTTTAAATTTAAATTTTTTAGTGACCCCTACATATACTTTTTCGATATACTCGCATAGATGATTATTATTAATAATGAATAATAGGGGTATTATACATAAGATACATAAAATACATATTATATTACAATTATTTTTAATTTAAAAATTTTTTTATTTGTTATAGTTATTGTACCATAATATGTATATCCAATATTTCATTTTAATCTAAATATAATTTTTTTAGACTTTATTATTTGAAATTTTAATTTTTTTTTATTATTTAAATCATTATGTTAGCGACCCCAGGTTGAAAAACACTAGTCTATACTATATTATAAGAAAATGTTCGATAATAATTGACAAATAATGATTTAATCTAAGTCTAAATCTACTATAAAATATGTGGTCATACAGATTTATCAATTTTTAATATATTTTAACAATTAAACAAAATTACTAAAAACACACAACTGAATTTTATAACATAAATAATAATTAGTTTTTGGTTATTTCTTAAAAATAACTAACAGTTAGGTTAGGTACGATATGGTACCGAACGCATATACTCAGTACACGTAATAATGTAGATGTGTATTTTTTTTTTTTTTAAAGCAAAACCAATAAGACTTCTAATATTGGGTTTTAATGATTATAACATGGACTAATGGTTTTAATATT
Organism: Chaetogeoica ovagalla; assembly: GCA_032441825.1. Lineage (NCBI taxonomy): Eukaryota > Metazoa > Arthropoda > Insecta > Hemiptera > Aphididae > Chaetogeoica > Chaetogeoica ovagalla. The sequence goes on from CM063727.1 coordinate 12,824,118, forward strand.
CTAATAGTTGGACATTTTTATTCAAAATCAATGTTTTATGCTAAGACAATTTAATAACGTAATTATTGTTTTGTTTCGTTCTAAGGCATTCGTAAAGTAAATAATAATAAAATACAAAAAAGTTAAATGAATCGCCTACAATTAATTTAATTTAAAAATATTTTAATGAAGATTTTATATTTAAAATGCATTTATTAATGTTTCAATTAAATTTTATAAGGTTGTTAGGAGACAATGTTTTAAAGTTAATAAATGACACAAAAACGTCATCAATTTGTCCTAAGTATACAATTAACGAGACGATAAATTTTTATTTTAGACAATGGCGTATAATTCATTAAACACCGAAATTTGGGAATTTATTTTTCAATGTATGAATATGTTACATTATTATATGTTCAGTCGACCGTTGAAGAAAAAATAATGTAATTCAAAACCTTGGCTGACGTTAAAATTAAATAAACACCTATGGGTATGTATACGAAAGCGATAAATTTGAAAACGGACTTTTTATGCATGATATATCGTGATTTTCGTTTTTTTTCATCTCTTCGTTAATACCACGTGAACATTAAAATGCGAAATAAAATCGAGATGCAGCCGGTCACGCCGGAAAGGTTAACGGATTTATGTTCACTCGAAATTGCATCGCTGTCTATATAACCAATATTCACGAAATGGCTAGTCTGTCTGCCCCGTGTAGGTACATCATATTATAAAAGTATTCATAAAAATATACAATGGTAAAGATTACATTTTTTTTTGTAATATCAATCGTTTATACATACGAATGGTTAAACGTACAAGTTATGGTATTGAAAATATGATTAATAATTCATGAATATAAACGAGTTGTGCAAAATGTTTAAAGCGAACGTATTGGTTTTACTATCATTTTGATATGATAAGGTCTATGGTGAGATTATCATTTAAACCATAAAAATATAAGTTACTTAAAAGAAAACAATAATATCCTCCCTTCTATTTCTTTTTTTTCTTCGTGTTATAATGACGAAATGATAAGAGTTGATTAATTATTTTATGCGAATACAGTGAATAATAAAATATGACGTATTAACTTTTAATTCATATGTATGAATTATAGATTTTGAGCGGGGCGAGGAATGTATTATTTTTATAATGATGTGGTTGAAAGGTTTAAAATTTTAATAAAATGTCAGACGTATTTTACTTGAACTATATTTAAAAAATCTTGGAAATCGTTAAATCACAATTTCTATTCATAACTATTTCAAACTTTTCAAAAAATTGTAATATTTCGATGGAAAATGACACGGAAAATTAAACATTTCTAGTTATCTAGGTTTATTTAAAAAAATTATATTAAACTGATATATTCGAAATAATAGGAATATACGGAATAAAGTCAAGTTTTCTTCCGGAATACGCAATACTTGTTCTGTAATACTCTCTCAAGAAATTTGATTATGATCATGGTGATAATTATCATTATTATCATTCATTATGCCCGAGTATTTTTAGTTTTTTTTTGGCCATGGGGGAAGTTAACGATTTCTGTATGCGTGAACATTTTTCTCATTTTTCTTTTTAAAATTTTGTTTGGACTCCATAATACATTACAAAATGTCACAGATTTTTTGATTGATGTACATTATTGCAAAATATAAATGTGCGTAACTCTGCCCAAATTAAAAAGCTATGACTATGTGGACATGAAAGCGTTGCAAAAAATTATTATTTTCAGATTTTGTCTATCACACAATTATGGGATACTTAGTGAAGTGAGAATCATCCTGTAACACTTATGGGACCATAAACATGACAATCGTACAAATTTCATCGGGTATATTTTTATCAGCAGGTTACAATTTTAAAGATTATTGTTGTTATGGTTTTCGGAACTAATCATGCTGCCAATTGTGGTCTAACATTTCGGAACCATTATGAGTTTCATCTTTTTGGAGTAAATAATATAACGCCATTGACTGCTGTGACTACACCAATCAGTCCGCTTGTTTCTGATTGCTATTTATTCGCTTTTCTGGCTCGCCCTAAATGTTGTAATCTAGCACTATCTGGCGACTAATTTATTTCCCATTATTTTTTATAGTCTTGATTTTCGTTTTATTTATATTCTATGTACGTTGTTCTTCCTTTTCTACATCTATATTTTTGTCTCGGTTTATTAATAAACCTTCCTTTCTAGTTATTGTTTGTTGGTGTGGATGTTTTACGAGTATACTAGATATTCATATTGGTTGAATGTTTTCTTTTTTTACGTCTTCTTATTTAATGTATTATTGGTTTCTATGCATTAACGATTCTCCAGTCATCTTCTTTGTCAAAGTTTTCCTGAAATTTTTATTTCTATAGCTTCCTTTATCATTCGTTTTCCATAATTCGTTTATTTATTTAATATTTTTGCTTTGCTAAAATAAATATAAATATTGTATTCTTTTTGTTCAACGTGTTCGGCTACTGCTGATTTTCCTGTTCTTTTATAATTTCCATCTTTTTCGTGTTCCCTTATCTGTACTTCGAAATACGTACGTTATCTACGGTTTTCATTTGTATTGTTTCTATCTTAAATAAATTTCCGATTAGTCGTAGATACACACAAAATTGCTATATTTAATAATTATATAAAATGTTTGACGTATTTCGGATTTACGTGTTTCTAACATCAGAATAACTGGACAAGAACATGTAGGAATTATCCTTTGTTTAAATTATCTCGTTACACGTATCCGAATAATATTGTAATATTTTGTAATCGACACGTGGAATACAAAATTCGTATTGTTGAAAAAGTATTTTTGTATAAATCTAAACTAGGCAAAGAACATGAGTAGTGATAGCAGAAATTACGGGCAATTTTATTTTTCTATTTTGAGAGACTTCACACACGTTACACACAAAGCTCAGGCGAGTGTATATATATATTTTTTTTTTTTGTACACGCTATCATCTTTATAGTATAAATATATTCGTATCTCCTAATACAATTTGTCGCCCATCGCTTGTCTTTGTCAACCGTTGTAGGTAAATCATTCGTTAGGTTAAATATTTATATAAAATTAAAATTTATTTAATTATTTTGTTTCTAGTTTTCAACTATAATTATATTGCTAATTATAGTAAAGTTATTGAATAAAAATTCTATATTATATACTGCAATTGTATGGGATCATAGTGGTTTTTTCGTGCTGAATGTTGATTCATGTTTAATAGGCTTGATTACTGAATAATGTGTAAAATAACTTAATTGAGTTAACAACCATTTAAAATTTAACAAAATTTTAATCGTGCGTATTACTAATGAATAATGATGAGGCACTAAACTATCTAGTAATGAAAATGTACGAAATCTCATTTTTTTATTGGAGATGGAATGTTTTAACTTAACACCGAGTGGTATCACAAAATTAAAATATGAAAATCTTCATGATAGGATATGATACACTGGTCTCATTCTTGAACACGTTCCATGATAAAACAGGGAATTTCGTAAAATATTACAATACTTACTCGTTAAGTGTAATGATAATGTGACGGGTTACGTTACAAATGTAATGAATTGTTAGTAGGTGACTACGGTCTATAGTCGACTTTATACAGTAGTAACCTTGTAACTCGTATTTCTTGTGGTCCCAGTTCTTGGTAAACAGTTATCGCATACATAAACGTACAAACTCGTTTAAGTACAGGCGGAGAACTTTGAGTAAGTATAATATAAAAATAATTATAATAACACAGTGACGGTACAGTTTAGAAGACATTCGTATATACATATTAAATATCTCACATGTCACTCTTATCCCGTAGGTCTCTTCGTTTCGTTTAACCACATGTAGATGAGAGAGAATCAAGTTGCATACAGACTTAGAGTTTTCTAAATAATTATATATATATATATATTTATTCATTTATATATAATTTACGTTCATACAAGATGTAAAAACATCTTGTAAATGTTAAATGGTATTCATTTCAAAAGTACGAGAGAGATCGTATTGGCTGAATCTCGCAGAAAAATCGTTCAACTCGAATTCAACCGGGTTAAATAGAGGAACTATATCATCGAAATAATAACACGATTATAATGATCGATAGTATATGTTATTATTTGGGGTACGTCGAATTAAACGGGAAAAGGATAATAATGTCTAGGGACAATAGGATCACTGAGCCTATATATATATATATACTCATATGTATATAATCGCAAATTTTTTTTATATTTTAACGTATGACCTGTATAATATGCCAACGAGAGATCTGTTTGTCACATGGATACATTAATAGTGATAGGTTAAAACGAGGTTATGAAAGATAATTTGACAACCATTAGAATGAATAACTTAGAATAAAACATGTTTTAATAACGATGTGAAAGTAAAAAAAAAAAAAAAAAAACAAAAACTTAAAGAAGAAAGCCATGTGGTTTTTACAAAAAATCTGAAATTTTTTTCGATTTTCAAAGTGTTTATTAATGATCGGCCAAACACTCCAAATTTAAAAATGCAAATATTTACCAAAAATATATGTTGGCACACTGGCCTTTATAATTCAGTCGTCAATTTTGAAAGTACTTTTAAAAATTCAAAAATTTTATTCATCATTCGTTAGAAAATATATATAAAAAAATTTTTCGCCCATAATATTTTAATAAATCCAGAAAATATAAATGCTTAACGAGTCTATAGGTGGATATTGGATCACATCTGTGCAGGCTTAACATTCTTGTTTTATCCATTAGCGTAAACAGACATATTTAGACGCCTCAATCTACTAACTGGTGACTACATTACACACACACACACACATATCGTGTCTTCGTCGCGGTTAGAAGTGATCAATGTTATTCGCATTTTCCCGCTGTGGCACAACTGAGCAGTCCATCTGTTGCGGACCGCTTTTATACGTGTTTTTCTATTTGACTACCCCCTATTTGTTGTATCACTATCTGGTGACTATTTTCTTTTCCGGATTTATTGTGTTCGACGGGCACGCTCTGTCGATATACGCGGGTGTTTAGTTTGACGCTGACCGAGCGATAAATCGTATGCGCGTATGCTAAATTTATTATAATTCATATTATATCATGTGTTTCAATGAGAGAACTTAGGAATTCATTTTTCATCGTTCTACACTCATTTAGTTTACATAGATATGACTGCAATATATATAATTTAGATGTAACATAATTACTTAAACTCTGTTTACCTACATTTGTACTTATTATTAAAATTGGTCGTACAAGGCCTGTTATTAAAATTCCTAAATCAGAAATGACATTGTTTTCATCTACAGTATTTTCTATACTTTTTTGTGCAGTTATATTAATTTCTATACAAATATTTAATTGTTCGTTTTTAGATTTTAGTGTTTGTTGTTGATAAGACATCAGTAAAAACTGGGGTGCGCCCGTATACGCTTCCTCGCAGTGCACCCTGGTAACAATTGATAAAATTTTATTTTGTCAATTGGCTAAAGTATACGGACCCTTGGTTGGTGGACTGTGCTTCTAGCATCTCCCACCTACTATGCAAGCGAAAAATCGGCATACTAGACAAAATAGCCCTTCTAAGGGCTCTTTAACGAAGGATCTAATCCGAATTATGCAGTTGAATGTGGAGGGCCTTAGTAAAGCTAAAACTGATGTGTTACGTAGAATCTTAAACGAAGAAAAGATAGACATTCTTGCTATCCAGGAAACACATACACACGACCAAGACCAACTCACGAAAAGAGGAACCATACCAGGGTATTCTATCGCTGGCGCAACATACCATAATAAATATGGTTCTGCTACTTATGTCAAAAACGATTTAAGATGGAACCTCATTAAATCCTCAGACGACAATAACATTTTCTCCATAGTTACCCAGATAGGGAATCTTTATGTAAATAATATTTACAAGCCTCCGGCAACTGAGTGGCCCACTCCTGCTCTTAGTTCTATCAAATATCCAGCAATATATATTGGCGACTTTAATAGTCACCATACAAGCTAGGGATATAGAGTCAATAACACCTGCGGAGACAAACTAGTAGAGTGGAGCGAAGTTGAAGGAGTAAAGTTAGTCCACGACGCGAAGCAAAAAGGTACTTTCCAATCTGCAAGATGGAACAGAGTGTATAACCCAGACTTGTGCTTTATATCAACGGAAAGTAATGGAGTTTCCCTACCAACTCAAAGAAGAGTCTTAGGAGACTTTCCAAATAGTCAACATAGACCAGTAGTCATAGAGGTAGGATACCAAATCCAAACAATTAAGTCCATTCCTAAGCCAAGATAGAACTTTCGAAAAGCTGACTGGAGTTCCTTTACAAAAATCATCACATAGAGTAATTTTAGTAATGATTTACAAAAAAAAAAAAAATGACCTGGTGTCTGATGGGCATAAACAGTGGGGTGCAGGTGAATCCGTGGTGACGGTGGCGGTTGATGATGAATTGTAATCCGAATAATTGATCAACACTTTGAACTGCCAATGGAAACTGGAACACGACGATGGACTGAGTACGATAGTGACCAATAACACCAACAAAAAAAAAGAAACAAGCACTTTCGACGTAAAATGAGGGCGAATGACGAGACGACGGAGTTCAATTTGTTTATTTGTTTATGCGAAAAGAAACAGAAAAGAAAAAAATAAATCAACGAACGATGAAAGAAAAATATTTTTGTCTGTAATTTTGTTATGGACGCGTAATAACGACGACGAGAGAAGCAACACACAGAGTGGTCGAGCGGTTTTATTTTTATTATTTAAATGTCATGTTGGTGCGGAGAAGGACGGGCGGATAGTGGAGAAGTCGTAAAATAACGCCAATGCAATATCGCGACGGCGCAACTTAACGAGTTCACGATTACGAGCGTGAACAATCATTTTTATAACAATTTTTTACATTAATTATTTTAATGTAAATTTTTTTTATAATAAAATTCTAAATAATAACTAAATACTAATACAAAAAAAGGTTACATGCATGTCATATAATATGAGTCGTTAAAATAAGCAAAAAATTATAATAAAATTTTAAAATAAATACAAAATTAATAATTATTAATTTATTAGGCATAAAAATAATTCTAAACAAATTGAACAACTTACAAAACAAATAAATATTTTATTGAAATCGCTTAGTAAATGATTGACTAAATATATTTCAAATACGTCTTCAGTGAAACTTTAACATATGTTTGCAAAAAGGTTTTTAAATAAAAAAAATGTGGACTAAACTGTTTGAGCATCGCAGGTGTTTAATAAGCAGAAGATTTTTGGTTATCACATTTATTAAAAATGACCTTTTTTATAGGCTGTTTGCTCATTTTTTTAATATTCCAGTGATGCACAAAGAGCTTATAAATACATATGTATATATATTATATATTTTATATGATATCAAGTACGATATTTATGGTTACAAGTTTTATGAATCGTTTGTGTCATTTAAAAATAAAAATGTATACTCATATTTCTTTTTACATTTTATTTACTTATATTTCCCTATTTGTATATTTTAAATTACGTTCCGTTTACGAATTGTATATTTTTCAATTCCTTAGAGCGTAAATGGATTTGGCTCTTCTGTTTTATGTAATACTTTTCTCATTTTATTATAAGCTTTTACTTGAATTTCTTTTAAAACTCCAATTACCTAAAAATAATTAAATCAATTTAAATAATATGAAATAAAATCCATATGCCGTTATTGTTTTATCAGTAAAAACGAACGATATGCAAACGTCTAACCAATATTTTTACTCCTGAGTTTTATGATGCACAAACAAAAAAAATCTGTGAAAGTAAAATTGGTGTACGTAACTAAATTTATCGTTTAGTACTTGTAGGGGTTCAATAAAACTCTATTACTATTATTTCTATTTCAATCATTATTTATGTAGGCAAAATTTTTTTTTTTACATTTCACAATTTTGAAAATATGTAGTATGAATAATTTATTTTCACTTTGATTTGTAGTAAATATTAAATGTAATTTTAAAATATGAAATAGTTAATAGATATGAAATCAAAAAAAGTTGTATCATTAACTTAAAACTGTGGAAATCTAAAAATACAAAAAGAAAAAAATATACCACGACATAAAAATTCTCACACTAGTTATAAATTAATTCGACCATATGTAGATGAACATTTAAACACAGAGTTGCATTTTAAAGTTCAATTTTGAAAGATCTTAGAAATGTTAACTTTTAATCATTTATGTAAATCAACCAGCGCTCTTCCGGTACTTAAATTAAAATTATAGGAGAATTTATTTAGAAAATATTATCGTTACTGATGCCTATAGTAGTAAGTATGATAAAAATATAATATTACTATTTGTCGACGATTATTATTTGAGTGTAAAACAAAATGTATAAATATTATAAATAGAGGTTGATGTATTCCAAAACATTTTATTCTCTCTTAAGTTATTTCGTCTTTATTTATTACTATCAACGTCTGACACATTATGTATTTATATATATATTATACATATTATATATAATAAATCGATTATTTTTGGAGAGGTAAGTTTTCGATGTTTGAAATTTAAACGTACGGTAAATATTATTCAATCGACTATTTTCACCGAAAATGAAAAATATCGAAAAATTTTACAATTTCTTTATTCTCTTTATTTTTTCATGGAATTTTTCGTGTGATACGAAAGTATACATAATATTCCATATAACATTTATTGGTAGTTTAAAAGTAACCTTATATAAGTTGAAATTTCATTGGTAATTTAATTCTAACGTTTCTTGTTAATCCTAGTAGTTTCTTTTGTTCATCATTAAAAACTATTCATTAATTGCAAAAACGAAAAAAAAGTGTTAAACCTGTTAACATTTTCAATTTTAAGAAATTAAATATATATTTCTTTCTTCATAGTATTTCCAAAAATAATAATACAAATTACTTGATGTTTTTGATTAATTATTTTTTATACTATATTTATATGAAAGTTTTATTGGAATTATTTGAGCAATGTTGAGGAACATTTTAAAAATCCTGGTATTTTTAATATTAATTTTAATTTGCAATATGTCTTTACATAATATATATATATATATATGTGGGATTTTTGGGACAGTTTATAAAAAAAGACGGCTATTGAAATACACACTAACGATGCTTATATTATACTTTAGAAAATAGTTTACAATAACGCGCACACAACTTAAGAAAAACAAAACGACACACGCAAGAATACATCACATTACGAAAAAAACGGCTTCATCTTCCACACACGAATACACGACAAAATAATCTCGCATGTTTAGTCGTTACTTCCCCCTCCCAGACACTACACTAAGTCAGTGCCGACAACTGACGGTCACCGATTCCCACATTCTCCCCTCTTAGGATAGGGTCTGTCCCAGACACTGGCTCTTCATAGTCCTTTTCTCCTGGCCACGCTTTCATGAAATCTGCACCAGTTGATGTGCTGGAGGGTCCTTCTCCTGATCCGCTTTTGATGACGTTGTAACGGTTTGGTCCAGCTCGACTAGTGACACAGTACGGACCCAGATACTTTTGGTCCAACTTCGAAGTGGGTAAAAACTGAGTTCGTTTTATGGCAACCAGATCTCCAGGTTTATAGATTACTGCCTCCTTTCTTGTTTTATTGTACGAATTACGTTGATCCTGTTGCGCCTTCAATATTTGTTCTTTAGCTTTTTTTCTGAGTCCTTCATGCTGTTCAGAATAATACAGCACATGTTCTTGTTGAATTAAATCCTTTAAATGGTTATATTCAGGATGTCTCATCTCCACCCCGAATGTTAGCCGAAATGGCGTCATACCTATAGTACGCTGAAATGAACTATTAAGTGCCATTTGAACCTTAGGTAGCTGTTGCCACCATTTATCTTGACTATTGATACACAGCTTAGACAGCACATTAATTATGATGGAATTTAGTCGCTCAATTTGGCCATTAGAACGAGGCATACCTGTAGTGATGAGAATATGGTGGATCCCTCTTTCTTCACAGTAATGCTGGAAATCCTCAGAAGTAAAAGCAGTACCTTTGTCCGAAATCATTCTTTGAGGACTACCAAAAGTTGTCTCCAACACTAACAATCGATTGATAACTTCTGCAGTAGTGGTACTCTTCGTTGGAAAAAGCCAACAGAATTTGGTAAACGCATCAATTACAGCCAGAATATGTCGGTAACCCTTTGGCGTACGTACTAACGGCCCCAAGAAATCTAGATGCCACGTAGCTAATGGAGTCTCACCCTTGTCGATGGCATTTAGAAACCCCTCTTGTTTGCCCCGTTTACGGTTGATTAATATACATTGAACACAGTTCATTCTTACTTCTTCGATTTTTCCCACTATACCCGGTATCGAGTATTCTCGACCCAATAATTCTTTAACCTTTTCAGTTCCAAAATGGCCAATATTATGAGCCCGTTGAATAATTTCCATCTGCATTTGTTTTGGAACCACCAGCAATTGTTGATCCTCTTTTATTTCATACAGTATCTCATTCTGAACAATATAACCCTGTTTAGTACCTTGAACCACTGCTAGCATCAAAGCAGAGACATCTGGATCAGCCTGCTGTGCTTTTCTTAGTCTTATTAAAAGATCACTTTGAATTACCATACACACAGGGTACCGGCTTAAAGAATCCACGTGGGGCATCCTTAAACCAGCTCGGTGCTCAATAATATAATCGAATTCACTCAGTAATAACGCCCACCTTGCCACTCGGGTGGCTAGGTCCCTTTTGTCCATTGTTTTCGTAAAAGCAGCACAGTCGGTGACTATTTTGAACTTTAGCCCCAGCAGGAACGAACGAAATTTCTTCAGAGATTCCACTATCGCCAGTACTTCGAGCTCATAGCTATGATATTTTTGTTGCGCCTCCGTAGTCTTTTTACTCATATAATATACGGGATGTAAATTTCCATCATTCTCAGTTTGCAGCAGTACTGCACCAAAACCCCACTGACTCGCATCCGTATGTAGTTCGGTTATTTCAGCTGAAGGATTGAAAATCCTAAGCACTGGTTCCGTAGTTAAATGATTCTTTAATACATTGAAAGCGATCTCCTGTGACGGACCAAATTCAAACATAGCCCCTTTTCCAAGCAAATCGGTTAAAGGCTTTGCTATGGTTGAATATCCTTCAATGAATTTTCTGAAATATCCAGTCAAACCAAGAAAACTTTGGACGTCCTTAATATTGCATGGTACTGGAAAACCCTTAACGGCGGCAACCTTCGCTTCAGACGGGCGAATAGAGTTGTGTTGAATATGATATCCAAGGTAATCTATAGATCTTTTTAAAAACTGACACTTTGACCACTTGATTTCTAAACCGTAGTTTTCGGCCGTGCTGAGAACAGTCTTCAGTCTTTCAATAGCTTCATCTGTACTACTGGCTAAAATGATGATATCGTCCATGTATGCCATCATATCTCCAGACCTAATGAGATCACGGAAAACATAATTAACATATCTTTGAAACATCGGCGGAGCGGTGCACAGCCCAAACGGTGTTCGTAAAAATTCGAACTGGCCACTGTGTGTTACAAACGATGTGTATTTAATACTCCCTTCGTCCATGGGTACATGGAAGAACCCATTACGCAGGTCCATAACAGTGAATACCTTAACGTCTCGCAAGCGGTCCAACTGATCCTCGATTAAAGGCATAGGATATCGATCTCGTATGATCTTCTTGTTTAGCGCTCTATAATCGATACACAGCCGCATTGACCCATCCTTCTTGGTGGTTAGAACTACAGGACTAGCATAATCGGAACAGCTAGGACGTATGATTCCCTCACGGAGCCATTCTGCAATTTGGTTATCCACTGCCACTTTTTCTCGTGGAGCCAATCGGCGCGGTCTCTGGTACACTGGATGATCATCACTAAGTACAATCCGGGTCTTCAGTGGAGTGGTTTCGTTTACCTCTAGTCGATATGACTGCACCAAGTTTTGAACGATAGGCAGGAAATGTATGTCCCCTACATCTAGATCTTCAGGAGCCATTTCAATGGACATCAATTGACTCACAGTCTGCTCCGAGGATACTTCTGAGATCTCCACCACCTCTGGTCCAATACGCAACATGGCACTTGTTTGAAAAAGACGCCTTCCTATAATCAAGTCACAAAAAATGGAATTATCAGGTACGGAGTATACCTCGATACGATACGTAGAACTGTCCGCCCTCAGATCAACCGTAAAACGATGCTCCGTAAAAAACTCAATTCCAGCTGGGCCACTGAGCTTCACTCTAATAGCAGAAATTGATACATTTGGCAGTGACATCATAAATGATCGACGACAAATATTTAGATCACATCCCGTATCAATTAGCGCAGTAGTTTCCACACCCTGAACCTGAACAGCCTTAACTATACCACTATCACCTGGCAACGCGTTCATCTGATAAACTTGCGAGTCACCAGTCTTGTCTTCTACCAGCCGCTGTACTTTAGGTCCACTGCTAAGACACTGCGATGCTTTGTGCCCAAACGTCTGGCAGGCAAAACACTTTGGTCCTTTAGCTGCATCTGGACAATCCGTTGAGTGATGACCTTGAGTTCCACAGTTGTAGCACCTTGGCGTGGGTCGACTAACTGGCACCCACGATGTTGTACTGCGTTCAACCATTGGGTGGATACTCCTATGCCTCCGGTCCGACGGCCATCCGTCGACAGATAACAGCATACAGTTCTAATTTTCGCTTGAACTCCGTCAAATCAGCAGCGCCATACAGTATCGCTTTGTTTACCTCGGAGTCTTGAATACCTGTGATTACATAATCAATCAAAGAGTCATCTAAAACAGAACCCTGTGCTGCTATTTCCTTCATTCGGTATAAATACTGCATAAAGGTCTCGTCCGATTTCTTCGTTTGCACCGCCAACTGCCTATGAATGTCAGCCGCCGTTAATCGACTTTTAAATTCAGCTTCCAACCGATCTCGTAATATCCTCCATGACGTTATGCCACTTTCAGCGCGAACAAACAACAATGCCGTACCAGTGATCAACCGCTTCCCATAAATAAATGTCTCCATCTCAGTCCATGCACAGATCTCAGACATTTCCTCCACATCGGCAATCCATTTATTGATAGCATATGTATCGTCACCACTGAAGGGGAAAAGTGCATCCTGCACGTCACGAAAACTCATAATTCCTCTAGGGCAATTACTTGTATCCGCTAGGTTTACACTAGTCGCCATCGGTTCATTGGTTTGATTTCCTCGGATTGCATTCAGACTACGTCTCCGACCCATCGTAAAACGTGTACTCACCATGCACCTTATAGCAAACAATGTGCTTGTTTCTTTATTTAGGTTATATCCCGTGGGACACGAACGACGAGTTTGAGGTTATGTCTGCTTTGGATTAAAACGTGTTCAAAAATGTTAGAATTTCGATTTACTAACCGCGGACGTCACAAACGCACTAAGATAAAAATGCCACGAATGCACACTTAATCTCAATTGTACACGAAACCGTAATTTAGTATATTACTGCCGATCCCGGACAGGCCCCCAAAAGTGTGGGATTTTTGGGACAGTTTATAAAAAAAGACGGCTATTGAAATACACACTAACGATGCTTATATTATACTTTAGAAAATAGTTTACAATAACGCGCACACAACTTAAGAAAAACAAAACGACACACGCAAGAATACATCACATTACGAAAAAAACGGCTTCATCTTCCACACACGAATACACGACAAAATAATCTCGCATGTTTAGTCGTTACTTCCCCCTCCCAGACACTACACTAAGTCAGTGCCGACAACTGACGGTCACCGATTCCCACATATATATATATATTTATATGTGTGTGGTTTTTAATTTTAAATTTAAGTTTTAATTAACAATTATATAATTAAACTCAAAAATCTCCATCTAATTAAATCACTTACTAATAGATATATTTGCGTTCCTTTCCATCCGACAACAACTATATAACATAATATTAAATTATCTTAAATTTTCTTATATTAAAATATACAAGAGCAAATAAAATATTTCATTATAATCAACCAGAACTCTGATCATGATGATTATTAGTTGGACAAATATCAAATATATCCGTGATTAACGATAGCTCATATTTTGTTTTTCGAAAGCAAAAAAATTTTTTTTAAATGTTTAAAATTATCTACGTATTATTTTAAACTATTTTTTAATATTATTTTTAGTTTTTACAACACTTCCTGACAGATAAAAATATATAAATGAACTGCTGACTTGAGTTATTATTTTAATATTTTTCATTGCATAAACTAGACTAATACAAACAAATTTTCAAAAAAAATTTATTGAAAGTATTTAAATTTAACTATGGTTTTTTGATGATATTAACTAGTGGAAAGACGGAAGAACTTGTGTTGCACGAAGACGACAACGTCGTTGAATAAAACAGTTTTAGTTTTCATCGTTGTGTCTTGCAATGCGGTCAGTGTTATGATAGCGTAACTATAATAATATATACTGCAATACTGCAAATTAAGATGAGGTCAAATTATTTTAATGCTTATGAATTAAATTCCATAAAACATTTTCTTATATACGTAAATTATTTAAATTTGTTCTCGTTTATTTTCAAACCGTTATTTGATTTGCATGTTTGACCAATTCAAAATGGTATAGAGTTAGTTTATAAATTTTAAACGCACATAAAATGACTGTTTGCCATATTACAGTAAAACGAAATATAGTTATTTTTGCGTTGTTTTCACGATCTTTTAAGTAATAGAATTCACTAAATTTTCATTTAATTACAATTTCAAAAAAAAAAAAAACATTCGTAATTTTATTATTATTTTTTGCCAATTCAATTAGTATTTTTTTTCTTTCAATATCTCGATAATGTAAAACTTTTTACTTTTTTTACTGATGGCAAGAACTTTTTAAATATAATCACCCCGTCGTCTACATATTCTTTTCTTATTTTTTCGCTCGCTCTTACTTGCTCTTTTCCTTCACTCTTTATGTACCGCAAACTTATTACGGTTTATTTACACGATTTGGTTGAAAACTTTTCTGCTTAATTCAATTTCCAAAAGTCTCGTGTAATTGGTGCGACTAAAAAACAAAAAAAGTTAGATAAATCTTAGTTGCGCATTTGACTTTTGTTGGATTCTTTAATTAACGGTGAACTTGTCTCCACCGGAATCTTAAAAGGAAACATTTAAAACAGAAACTCCTTTAGAAACCTTGAATACGCCTTCATTGAAAGCAAATAATTCAATTTTCAAATATAAAACAAAACTTGGTTTATAAAAATATAAGTTATAAACGATATTATGAGCAACTATAGAGATCAATTTTTAAATCAATATTACAAACTACACAGTTAATTAATTTTTTTTCCTATTTCTACTCTTTAGGCATTATAAATAACGAAACAATAAATTTTATGAAAATCTTATGTAATGACAAAATTCACTAGTATAGCTTTTCTGACATTCAAGTAAATTTTTATAGGAAATTGGAGAATGGCACCGTTCTAGCAGTACATTTTTATGATTGCAATCTTTAAAAAGGGTATTATAAACGTGGTTTTTTATCAATGAATATTTACTATGACTAATCATATAGATATAAATTATTCAATCGGAAAAAAGTCGTTATCAATATACAATCTTCGCTTTTCGGAAGTTGAAATGCTGCTTAATAAAAGATTGTTTGCTTCAGTCATCAGACAGAAACCGTCAACGACATTCTCGATTAACTGTTAAGTATATACGAATTTGTTAACTGGGCTTTTAGAATTCTCTAAACGATGATTTTCACTTCAAAATTTTTATTTTTAATTTGTATAATATGAGTTAACGAATAAAAATTTTGTTTTAAGTCCGTTGGGCTTTGGTCATATGATGTGTGCCGTCTGGTATTTACACCATCATAATTTTTTGAAGGTATGCGGTGATATCACATGGTTTGGCTAGAACACTTATCAATTAATATTGTTATGTATTATAATTTTTTAACATAAAGTAATATATAATATTTCATAATTTATAACATAATCTGAGCGTACAGATAACAAGGTGGATAAATCCACTTGCGAATTGATATAAGTTA
Source organism: Chaetogeoica ovagalla (assembly GCA_032441825.1). NCBI lineage: Eukaryota > Metazoa > Arthropoda > Insecta > Hemiptera > Aphididae > Chaetogeoica > Chaetogeoica ovagalla. The sequence goes on from CM063727.1 coordinate 12,840,207, forward strand.
TAAATAATGAAAAAAATTACTTTCTTATATATATTTTTAAGAATATAAATTAAGTCATTTTTTTCTTATTTATTAATATGGCATAGGCGCTTCGTAGATACCGTCTTTAAATGTTTCAGTTTTTAATGCATATTTAGTGATTCTTTTGGTGACATAAATGCATGCATAGTTTAAAAATTCAAAAAATAGATTTCGAGATGGATTTAGACTTCAGCCCTCCCCCTTTCAATCACAAATACTATTTGCACCTATGGCCCAAGCTTAAATGGATTAAAAGTAAAATTTAACTAATTTAAATTAATTAAATTTTTAATTAATTAATTTAAATAGGTTTACTTGTTATGTATATACAACGTTATAGTGGTTATAAAAATTATTTCAAAGTGTGCACGATAACTGTTAAATTAAAATTTTTTTGTTCTCACTAAAGTCTAATCCACAAATGTATGTATATATAAACATATGTAAATGTACGTTATAACCTCTTGTAGATTAATAGATATAAAAGTACCAAATAATTATCGATTTAAATTCGAAATACGTGCAAAAAACACGACAACCGTAACGAAATATATATTTATATTTTTATATCGATATAAGCACGACATCTTGCATTCGTATAAAGAAAAATAATTTCTATAATTTCGATATGCGAAATACGAAATAGACTAGATAATATTATATATATATATATATATATATATATATATCTAATATATAAAATTCTCGTGTCACAGTTTTCGTTGGCATACTCCTCCGAAACGGCTTGACCGATTTTGATGAAACTTTTTGTGCTTATCCGGTATCTATGAGAATCGGCCAACATCTATTTTTCATCCCCCTAAATGTTAGGGGTAGTCCACCCCTAAATTTTTTTTTTATTTTCTAGACAAAATTTTTAATTTCTATTTTTTATGATACAACATACAAAAATACATACAATCCTCAATTTTCACCCTTCTATGATCAACCCTTATTTTTTAATAGCCATTTTAGTAATTTAATCATTTTTCCTCTCCGGTCGAAAACTGATCAATCGTCATTTAATTAGTTATCCCCGCCAGATGTCTACAGGTGTCACTTCTGATCCAGTAAACAGCACGGAGTAGGGATGAGAACGAAGCCGGTCTCCTTTCTTTCTCACTCCCTACACAGTTGTCGGCCACAATAATGATGTTTATGCATCAAGTGTAGTAGTAACGTTGACAATTATTATTTTATTATTATTTCTCAGTGTAACTCTCATATTAACTTTTAATCATTCCTATTTTATCAATAATAATTAAATTATCAATTTTGAGTGTATTTTGCACGATTAGTTAATCAAGTGATTTTATAACCTCAAAAGTACTCAACACGTGACACGAGCTTCCAATAACAACGGATTTTGTGTTGTAAGTATACTTTTTTTTATACTAATTAATAAATTAATTAATAATTAATAATAATAAATTATTAATTAATAATCAATGATTAATTATTAATTTGATCATTTAATTAATTTTCATTTAATTCATTTGATTAATTTAATTTGATGAACAAATATTACAGGAGCTGAAACAAACAAGAACGTTAGCTCAAAGGATTATTATGCGTACCGATTAATGATTAGACGTGGCCTGGACAACGTCATTTTACGATGTCGTGAGCTTTGTCAACAATTCATGGTCGACATGTACGCGAAGATTGAGAGCGAACGACTACGATACTTACGATATAATCAACAAAAGCTGCGCGCGGAAGAGTACATTCATTTGCGAGACGCTATCAACAACAACGCCGACGTCGCCGAAATTGGTAACCATGTCATTTTACCATCATCGTACGTAGGCAGTCCACGTCATATGCAAGAATATATACAGGATGCTCTGACTTTCGTGCGTGAATATGGACGACCATGTTTATTTATCACGTTCACATGTAATCCAAAATGGCCAGAGATTATATCTTTGCTACTGCCTGGCCAAAATGTAATACATCGCCATGACATTACAGCACGTGTGTTCAGACAAAAGTTGAAGTCTTTAATAAGTTTCATTACTAAATCACATGTATTTGGTCCCACACGTTGCTGGATGTATTCGGTTGAGTGGCAAAAGCGAGGATTACCTCATGCACACATTTTGGTAATATTATATATATATATATATATTTCAATCTGAAGATTGGTTAAATAATTATTGGTGTCTTTTTCCACTTATCTCTGTCACTTATAACCCTCTTCAACTCTCAGTATCTTTCATCACTTGTTTCAGAAATAGAGTTTTAGGTCTTCCTCTTCCAGATTTTTCTTCAATTTTTCCCTCTATTATTGCAGTTATCCAAGGACTATTCCTTATTACATGTCCAATTCATGCTTTTCTTCTCAATCTAAACGTATTCCATATTGATTTTTGGGTATTCATTTTCCTGAAAGCCTCAAAATTTTTATTTTTTCTGTCAATGGAATTTTTAGCGTTCTTCTCCAACACCATATTTCAAACGCTTCTATTTTGGTTCTCTCAGCTTTCAGTATTGTCCAAGTCTCTGCTCCATATAGCGGTTCGCTCCACACAAAGCTTTTTATAAGTGATTTCTTGAATTATATATTAATAAATAATTATATATATATATATATATATATATTACTGCAAATCTCGCATGGTTGTATAATAAAACATAAAATAAAATAAAGAATAATATATATATATATATATATATATATATATATATATATATATATATACGTATATATATATTGTTTGCGCTGTAGAACACTGTAAGAATAATATTATTATTAGATTTCGCGGAAATCTCAATGACAACGATAACTATAACAAAATTTTACGGTTAGTTATTCAAAAGTTTACAATAATGTAATGGATTATACTAGACGATTTATTAACTGTTTCCGATATTATAGTGGTAAAAAATTCTTATTTTCTTTCTATTAGCTATTTACTTTTTTTAATTTACATTCACAAAAAGATATAAATGCACAAGACAACAAAAATTATTTTTTAAATCGTTTAAAAAATTTGAAAAACTTAATCGTTTTTTTTTCTTGAAACACAACGACGATTCGTCAAACCGTTATTCTCGTGCCTTATCGATTTTGTTTGTTGTACATTTTCGATAAAAGTTTACAGACGGTTTAAACATAATTGTGTATGTACTTTTAAAAGACTAACATGTGTAAAGGTGGGTGCGTATATGGTTTACCGAGCAAAGCTCGTATTAAAATTCATCCAGCAATCTTTGTAAACCTTATATCATAATTTAAATGAAATGATTAATATAAAAGTCAATGGATACATGGGAAAGTATATTTAATGAGTTAAAACCTATAAGACTATTTGATTTTAGAGTTATATAATTGTTATATTAAAATCTAAAACAACATGATAAATCATATTTTATTCGAAAATGATTCTGAGTGACTTTATTATGTAGTTTATTAAATAAATTAATAAACGTGATAAATATTGTAAAACTATATGTCTGTAAGCATGCGTAATACACTCTGAGTATTTTGAGAGAAACAATAACGACTTAGAGTAAAACAAAACACGATGATATTTTAACTTTTATTTAACGTTTAATTGGCATAAAATAACTACGCGCTTCAGGAACCTGTTCGAAAAATTGTTCGAATAGACCATCACTATTAAAAGTGTTCAATGATAATGAAACTCATGAAGAATATATTATCATTGTAATTATACTATATTATATATAGTAATAATATTTAATTAATTAGGACATTAAAATCCGAATCCAAATCATGAAAATCTTTGGTTAGATAGTGTATATATATATATATATATATATACATACAAAGTATTATTAACAAGTATATTAATTTATAGCTTGTATTATTTAATTTTTTTTTCTCGTTACCATTTTATTAAACATTGTAATGGCACTCTAACGGGTGAAAAAGAAAGAAATAAAAGAAGTGATATGCTTCTAATCCGTAGCAATATTATTATATACAAACACAATATAAAGCACTAAGCGCAATCGACAAACGAAAACCAATGAAACGATTATTGATTCAAATTTTTTTCCTCCTTTTTGATAATAATACGAAAAAAAAGAAAAAGAAAAAGAAAAAAATAGGCATTATTTTTAACAATAGCGATTCGCAAACGTTCGACGCCCGTCTCCATCCCAAGGGTCGTTTACGACGATGTTTACTCGCCGTCGTCGCCCAGCCGCGTTTGTGTGTATCATTTTTTTTTGTACTATTTTTTTCACTGTATCTAAACGGTGATTTTTTTGTGCGCGCGCATTAGAACAGTTGACATAAATACTATTGTATACCGTCCAAACTGAAAAACCAACGATTTTGACGTTTTTTGTCGAATGATAAATATTCACAAAACTTTAATTGAAGAAGGTAACTTTATATCTTATTAAACCTCGGGTCGACGAAAAATATAAGCAACATGAATCATAACGGGTGAGGAAAAGCTCCATTAAATTACATATTTAAGACTTCAATATTTTTTTTTTAAAAAGAAATATTTAAAATTTACTCTTGCTGAGTTAAATTTAAATTTATCAATTTAATATCATTACATAATTTATCATACTGCATATCTAGTTATAAAATCGTATATAATTCTAAAAGTTATTAATGGTTATTACATTATTATTATTTTTATTATTATTATTATTATTAATATTGTTATCGCAATACTTTGTTCGGATTTTTACGGGCATTATAATATAAATTACTATATTTAATATTAATAATTATAATAATTATATAAAATTAATATTAATAATATTAGTATAATTACTATACTTTAGTTGTACTAATTATAGTATAAATAGTCTAGACGTGGAAGATAATTCTAAATTCAATAATTTGTTGGTGAAAACCAGGAAAAAGATGTATGTATATCAAAAAATATTGGCCTCCGCCCTGGGCACAGAACTAAAGCCGCCCCTGTTGTGCAGTCAGAACATCGATTATGAAAAAACCAACCAACTCGAAAACCATCAACAACTATATAATGGGGATTTCTAAATAATAATAATAATAATAATTATAAGAAAAAAATACTGTTTTCTGAACTTCTTATAGGGCATATTATATAAAACTAAACGGGGTTTTCTCAGAAGGAGAGATAATCTAATATAAATACAAAAAACCTACACTGAATTTTTATATTTACAATGTTACTAAGAAGAATCGGCTATCTAGTTTATTTATGACATGAACTCAGTTGATTTATTTCCATATATATGGGTATTTCTAAGAATACTATTGGCGAATTCTATTATCAATATTTTCCATTGAAAATGATCTGGTACAATAAGTGAATTATTTCAAAGAAGCAATAAAATAATTTTCTAAAATTAAAGCTAGACAATTTATGTTTTAACTTTAAAAATCTCTTATAAGTCAATGTATTAAATTCCATGTAATAATAATTTTTTGTAAAATAGTATAACTATATTTCTAATTATTCAGTTAAATTTAACTTATAAATATCTAATAAATTATAGTTGGAATATTTAGTTGATTAATATACGATACAATAAACAACATAATTTTATAAACATTTCTGAAATATATAGAAAAAATAATGACAATAATTATATCAAAAAGGGCGACCAGTAATGGTTTTATACAAAGGGCGTCAGTATGAGGAGCCATATTTAAACATATAATATATTACTTGTTGCAAAATTCAATGAGCGAGACTTGGTGGAGAGGCATCAAAGATTACTATCATAAATATGAATGGATGGGCGGGAAGATATAAAGTCTAGACGCATTTAACATTCATTTTTTCTGACACCGTCTTATAATAAAATTTTTGAATTTGATACTCACAATAATAATGACACTAGATATTGTGCAAGCTCTCTAAGGATAGAGAATTAATGCTGTTAGTATGAAATTAATGGAGGACGAGTGATAAAAATGCGTCGATATTACATAATATTATAATATGATATTATATATTATATAGGTTTACCCTTTTTTTTTAACGAACATTTTCTCCAGATATTTTATATTTTTACAGCAATGCAGTGGCATATATGCAACAAAATTATAAACCATTTTATTATTAGTTTTTCTTTTATTTATTTCTCAAGTAAATTAAATGATAAATATAATTATTTGTTTAAATGAATAATTCGAAAAAATTCTACTGTGAAACATAAAAATAAATTTTTCGTTCTGAAATCCTTAAAAACGTTGCTTTAGGTTTGGTTGAAAAAAAATTAATTACCATTGAATCCGACTATTATATCTATATAATTTATTTAAAAAATAAAATAAATAATGTTTTGCATTCAAAATAAATATGAAAGTGGTTCTTAAGTATTTTTTTTCTTATAAAATCCAGTGAGTAATTAAAAATAAATTGTCCGTTGCTACATTAAAAGCCATACGATTCAATTACACTAAATGTGAGCTGCGGGTCACGTAAATTTTGAAAAAAACCTATATAGTATTTATTTAAAAATAATTTGTAGATTTATAGTGCAATAGTATTATGAGAGAATTAATAAAAATGTTATAACCAATAATTAATTAGTATCTTTTTCATGGTTAATTAAAATGTTTAATTTAATTTAAATTCTACAAATTTATGGAGTTAACTTAATTATTAATTTATAAATATTTAAAAAATAATTTTGGTTTTGATATTTAATTCGTTATATTATATTTAGTTATTTAAGATTTAAATTTAATTTAAAATTTTAAAAGTTTATTTATAATTATATGTAATATATTTATTTTAGAGATCAAATAAATATTTTTACATAATAAAGCCTCAATTAAATAATTTTTAGGAATAGAAATTTTTATTAAAAGTTTGTAAAAATTTATTATTTATTTTATTTGATTTATTATAAATTATTTATTTTTAATATTATAATTTATTTATAGTAATAATGATTGAATTAGTATAATTTAAATTTATAAATTATGAATTAGGCAAAATTTATTTTCATCTGTTTATCAAAAACATAGTATTAAGATTTATTTAATATAAAATCTGCTCAATGATTTTATTAAATAGCTGCAGTATTTTGACTGTGCAAAGGTAGCATAATAATTAGTCTTTTAATTAGAGATTTGTACAAATGATTTGATAAAGAATAAATTGTATTATTTATATAATTAAAATTTTATTTTTAAGTAAAAAAGCTTAAATATTTTAAAGGGACGATAAGACCCTATAAAACTTTATAATTATTTTATTTAAATATTTGGTTTATAAAAATTTTAATATTTTTTAATTATTTTATTGGGGTGATAAAAAAAATTAATTAACTTTTTTAAAAATAATAACATTAATTAATGATTGTTTTGAATTAGACATTTTAATTGTAAGAAAAAAATTACTTTAGAGGTAACTGCATAATTTATTTTTTAATTAAAGTTTAAATTTAATAATTAATTTGCTATCCCAATGTCGAATTAAGATAAATCTTAGGTGTAAAATTGTATGTTTTAGATCTGTCGAAACTTTATAATTTTACATAACTTGAATTCAAATCTGTATAAGCCAAGTTGGTTTCTATCTTTTAAAGTTTAATTTATTTTAGTACAAAACGATTAAATAATTAAATAATACTTTAATTGATGAATAAAATTAATTTTAAAGCTATTTTGGCAAATAATTATTTTAGATTTAGAATCTAATTATAAATAGTATACTTATTAAGTAATTATATTAATTAATCTTTAATAGTTTTTATAAGAGCTGTGCTTCTTTTTATTTTATTAAAACAGAAAATATTAGGTTATATTTAATTATGTATAGGCCCTAATACATATTTTATTAAATGTATTTTTTAAACTATAAGGGATAGATTAAAATTATTGCAGCTCATTCCATTCTACATTTGGACATAAACACGAAATAAAAAATGGGTCTCAAATTTGAATATTTTTATATTATTTTGGACTATGCAAAATACTTTTTAAAATCACTTTCTACTACTAAAACATTTTTGGTACGGAAGTATTTCTATACGAATATTATTATTACTTTTAAGATGAATATATTCATAATACATTTTCGTAAAATATTAGGGTTTTAATAATATATTTTATAAACTAAAGTTAAAACGTATTTATTTAAAACAACGTTTATTACTCCGAAAGTAACGCGCAAGTTTAAATATCTAATTTATGTATGTGGATAAAGAGATTTGTGAGACGAGTGTATTAAATTCGGTAATTGCATTATACACATACATATAACACATATCACGAAGTCAAATATAAAAGGACTCTATATCGTATTTTTGAAATTATTGTCTTGTATACTTGAATGCGTATCAATAATTTATCTGTCCCAAATTCAAGCTTACAAAGTGAACGATTATTTTTTTTTCTTATTTAGGTTTCCAAGTTAAACGAAAAATATACTGATTTTACAACAAATGTTATTATTAATTTTTAATTGGACTTTTTCAACGTTCGTGTAGAAATAATGCTCAGACAATCATGACACGCATTATTTACCAATAGCAAATCGTATCTAATTGAAACTTTATTTCACACGTTTTACGTACTACTGATATTTTTTTAAACTTTTTGAAAAACAAACCAAAAATTAAAAAAATTTAACATTGATAATTTTTGGATTTCTTTTAGAATTCAAATGTGCAATTAAAGCTTAGGTAATATTATACTCGTAATATTTACAGTAATATATTTTATAATCTTAAAAATCGTTTATATTTTGTATATGGACAATTTACGGTCAAATTTTACACTTGAAGCATTATACGGTTTTGTTTGCAGAATAAATTCATTTCTCATATGCACCCTGACGTGAGTGTCTAAACCAGTGGTTGTTAACCTTTTTTGATTAGTGTCACCTGTATTCAAGAGCAGGGGCGTCATTTAGAGTAAAATCATGGGGTAGGAATCTTGAAATTTTTTTTTTGTGATCTAATGAAGGAAATTATTTGTAGGATAGCGTAGCTATTAATTTGCAACTACAATAAAAATGGTGGGGTAGCAATTGCTACCCCTCGCTACCCCCTAATGACGCCTATGTTCAAGAGAATCTAACACTGCATCGTCGCCTTATTATAAAAATATGCCTAATGTATTGAAATTCTAAGTTATAAACTGTAGATTTTAGAACATTGAGATAAGCAACTTTCATTTTATTTAAAAAAATAATAAACACGTTTTATTTGAGTTGTAGAACAGAATAAATTTTGCCATTTTTAAAAATTAAAAAAGGTTAACGAGCCATGAATACTATGGATATCGTTCGTGTGTTACTTAAATTTGTCTGTGTTAATTTAGTTTATAGTATGAGTACTGTGTGCGGATCAGGGTTAATTTTACTATTTATTCTTTGTCTGGAAATATTAATTTCACGTGTACAGTATATGTTTCCACGTATTTACGATTGTTTTATTACATATTTAATGTAATTCAATTGGCGTGTAAATTGTAATGGATTATTATTACCAACGACAATTTTTTTTAACTTGATCTTAAAAGAGCTAGAGTGGGGACAATCTCTTACTGCATCTCTTGAGCGGAAAAGTTTTTCGACAATTTATTCGTTATCTCTTCGTCAACCCAACTCTGCACAACCGATCGCACCATCGCATAGCACATGTCTCCTCGGCTCTGGATCTTAAGACACTCCACACACCGGTTTAGAGGTCCGACGTCTACCTACGAATATATATACATACACCGACAATGACGTCACCGCCATAACCATTATTCACATCTGCAGTCACGATGCAGCTGTCCCTTATCACTCCCTTATCCAGCTCTTTAAATAGATTTTTCCGCATTCGCTCTGTTTAGACACGCGTTTTCACGTTATTTTTCGATATTGTTCAACGTGTTGTGTCCGGGTGGTGGGGGTCAGGACGAATGGATCCGCGTGTTGTACACGCCATTTCTTTATTTTATCGCTTTTTAGTTCTCTTGTATTGCGCGCGTGCGCATTTCAGACAGCTCATTGATGCATGACCATTGACCATGCACAAACACTACCATGTAATACAGACATTACACCACCTGAATTTTAATTAAAATGTACCATCAAAATTTTCGTCTGTATATAATAATATACAAATTGTATTAAAAATGTAATTAATTTGAAATTTATAAATTTACAATAGAAATATTTAAAACGAGATACGAAGGTTGAATAAAATTAACAAAATGCTAATCAGATTTAGAAAATAATCAAACTATTATATTTTTAATATAGGCATAATGACTAAGAAATTTTAAATATTATACGATGCAATATATATATATTTATATAAATTCAATTTTGGAAGAATTACATATATAGAAATTATATAAATTTAAACATATTTTAAAAAGACTAACTGGCTTTTAATAATTATATATAATATTAGAAATTAATATATTATAATAAAATACTACTGTAGTTTTTCTTTTATATTGTTAATTCACTTTTATTCTGGAATCTTACGTTTTTGTGTCATTTAATACTTAATTGATGATGAATTATTGCCAAAACTGGTAATAGTAAATAAATAAATTCAATGAAACTCATATATATATATATACAATATACTTATAAATTTATTTTCGAGTATTAATTTATAACTTATAATTTTATATCTATTTCTTACACATTATATTTTAATTCTTTTATTCATTTTATTTTTATTTTGGTTTTTACTATTTTATAATATAAAATAGTACAAAATATAATATAACATATTGTATTTTTAATTATTTCAAATTGATTATTAAAACTGTTACGTCTTTTCCCCCAAAGATATTCATTGATTTATAGATGGACTAATTATTGATAAATTGTTTATTACATTGTATTCTAAAAATTTGGTTACACCTAACCTAAACTGTGGTGGTTTGGTAAAGAGACGGGTATTGGTCGGAATATATGTATGAAGGACCACAAAATCTTTATTTTAGTAAAATAACGTGCATAATTTAGAAACAATGATGGATGTTACAATTTAAAGAGAATTCGCAGAACAAATTAAGCAGTTTCGAAATTATTTGCCATATTATAATAGTACCTAATTTCTGACTGTTTTATAGACGAATGCAAAATTGGCACTACCATTTTATTTAAATTGTATAGTAATTTTTGCTAAATTGTTTTCAGAATTTGAAAATTATCTTATTGAGATCTAGAATTTATTCTTTGATGAATTTCAATTAATTAATATAAACAAATACATGTGTATAGGAAAGCAAACTATACTTACAAATCCAAAGTATCAAGTAATTAGCAAAAATAATATTTTTGTAAAATTCAAGCTTAAATCATTTAAATAAACGAAATTTGAACCAATATTATATTTAAAATACATGTTCTTTTCTTTTTGAGAAAAAATGTTTTTAATTTGAAAACAAAAAAAATATATTTCGAATGAACAAGTATCTAGCGATTTTATTGCAATAAAAAATGGAATAGTTAAATAATATAATATATCTAACGAAAAATAATTCTCCTTTAGAATATTAAGATGTTTGAAATGATAAAAAGTGTATTATGAATGCTATGGTTAACTTTATTATTTTAATTAAAATATTATAATTTGTATTATTTAAAAAAAGTAATCCATTTTTGCTTTTTTTTAAATTAAATAATACTTAAATATACACGTCATATAGATCAGTGCAGGTTATATACTTGAAAAAACATTGTTATACATTTTTATGTATAAAGCTATATGTGCAAATATTATTCAAATAAAAATACGCTGTTTAAAATATTTGCACCGTTTTTTTTTTAATTACCATCGAATTGTAAGGAGTGAGTCAGTTTTTTCTTATTTGGTGGCACAATATGTCCCTACGTATATACGAGTATATATATATATATATGTATACTATAAATGTTTATATATTAAATAATTGAAAAACTAAATTAAAAAGAGGAATCGAATTATTTTAGGAGAATAAATATTTTTTTTATCACAAAAGCGGGTATAATAGATTAAAAAAACTGCGCATGCATTATCGCAAATCAAAATTGTGTACGGTAATATTGAAAAAAAAATCTGTGTGAATTGCATGGTTATAAAAAACTTAATATCGTTAACTCTACACGACAATTAGTAAAACTGTAAACGTATATATGCGACGTATAAATAACGCAGAAAAAGATAAAGGGCTTTGTGTATAATTTATAAATAATATTATAATTAACTTTTAAGTAATTCTAGCTAAGCTCGGTACTTATAATTTTTATAAGTACCCGAAAACTTATAAAAATTAAATGCGTGCGCCTTGTGCAAATTATATCCATATTTGAATTTTGTTAAAAAAGTTTTTTTTTAATTTTACTATATTAAACGCGTATATTTATATAATCAAATAATTTAGTGAAAAAACTAGGCGCAGAATAATCTGATACAATTTTCAGCTTTATTATACCTATCGTATATTAGTAAATTCTTTATTTATTATATTTTTAATTATTCGTGTTGTTTTTCTATATTATAATTCTAACCTAAATTTCAATTTTTTCCAATTGATATTTCAATAATATAAGCCAAAAATTGAAAAATATGTAATAAATGATATACGGATATATGTCCTTTATCTTATGTTTGCAAGCATAAATCAATTGTTGTTTTAAAATGACAAAATGTTAAATAGATTGAAAATGTGCATAAATTATGTTTTGTTAACAAAGACATTAATTTTTAATATACATAATTTTTAATAAACGGATAATATTTTATTACAAAGAACTTTTTTTCATTTGTGTGTGAAACACCTTTCATATAGGATTGACTCTAGAAGTTTTACATACGTCATACTTTTCGATAATAAATTATACTTTTATTTTGATTTTTTTAAAAGTTTCCTTCTTTAAGCATAAGCGAAAAATAACAACCCGCAAAACTGATAAAATAAACAAAATTTTTAGATTTTGAATGGAACGTGAAATGTATTAGTTCTACAATGTATTCTTTTTTAATGTCTATATCGGAAAATTTTGCCAGAAAGAATGCTCTAAACATTACAGTTACATTTTGTTTCCAGTCGCAAATTGCATTTAATTAGTACTTTAAAGAGGGTTTTTTGATTTCCTTAAAGACGTCTAAAAATATAATTAAAAAACGACTATCCAAATTGATGTGTTCTTCGTAATTTTGAAACTAATAAGTATAGAAACTCGAAATATTCATCAAACTTTATATAACGTAAATAATTTAAAAAAGGAAAAATAATTTTCAAAAACTTTTTTTTAATTTTGCACTATTTATAGCAATTATATGTGTAAGTTTTGAGATTCACATTTATAATGATAACAACACATTCTTAAAATCTTTATCCAAATAAAATTCACTTAAGCGACAGCACACCGTGGATCCGCTACCTCTTTATTAATTTTCTATTATACTCGATAAATCTATCATATATTTAAAAAATTTATTTTACTTTATTATTATAGTTCTATTACCTTCAACTATATTTAAAAAAATATGTATATAAATATAGGTAGGTTACGCTGGCATCCGCAGGTTGGAAAATATACTCAAAGTCAGAACCAAAATTTGTTTTTTAATTTGTACAAATTTTTAATTACAATTCCAAAATTTGTACAACTATCTAAACCATGTAAATCGAGTTTTTACTTTTGGATGTCAGAGTGACGTTGCTCCAGCATCCGCTTTTTTAATTTTTGTCGTAGACACACAAAACTGATACCATTATTGACAATGTAAATACTGGTTTGGAAATAAATTTGATAATTTAAATCTAATTCCCGTACACACCGCTTAAATCTTGAAATATATGACATTCTCAAAAGTTTTTCAGTATATTTATATAAATATAAGTACCTGTATTTATGTAAAAAGTTATATAATATTTTATAAATTAAATGAAATCAACAAAAATGTTGAACGTGTTCCGCAATGATAAAGTGTAATATTATTTTTAATTAATTTTCTACCGTTGCGTTTATTCTACTTCTTTTACTCGTAAAACACGCACATCTGATTTCGTGTTTTATAACTAAAGCCGCGTTTTCTCAAACACATGTAACCTAACACGAGTACAAAATGAACAACTTCGAATTTCATATCATTTTTCTTGGTTTTGGTTTTCAAGACCTATGCCGCTATAAATAAATCTTGCGCCATCTATTCCTATTCTTCTGTAGCTTATCTCCGTTTAATTTCTGGCTCTACCATCTTAATGTCCTTATTCACACAGATTCCCCATCTTAATCTTGGTATCCCTAAACGTTATTTTCCTATAGGTTCTTCGATCACCTGTCCAACTAGAGATTCTTGTTTATGGCAGGCATCACCTGCGCACATTACTCTTCTTTTTGTGATCTTTTTGACTACATCGAATTTTCTGAACTGTATTTTGATTTCATGTGTTAAGTAATTTTCACCATTCCTTTGTTTTACTGTAAAAGACTGGGATATATATTTTTGCATATATATTCTTTTTAACATCACTAGCTTTATTTTTTTAAATTTGTGGAAATTTTTGTAGACTTCAGAAATTTTTTTAATCCATAATATTTGTTAGTTATATTCTCGACAAATTCTCTCTTTTAACGTCATTTTTTGAGTTATAATCGACTTCAGATATTTAAATTGTGACATACTTCTGAACATATATCCTTATAAATCAATGTTTTGAATGCTAACAATTTCGTCTTATTATCGTTAACAAGATTAATTTATAAATTTCGTGTCATAAATTACTGAAAATACAATTGCATAAATTAATAATTAATTATTTTATATGCGAAAAATCAAACGGTGGATAAACAGAAATCATTTTAATTTATAGTATTTTGTTGAAACTTTACTGTTTTATTACTAAATTCGTAATAAACACTCAGTTTTAAATCGATCAACAAAATGTAATTACCTCAGTATTACCAAATATAAAAAGAAATCATTTGATTTCACAGCCTTTTAATAACTACTAATAGGTGTAAAATTTTAACCGATTTCAGTTATTTTACTGCGTCTAATTTTATAGATCTAATATATTTTTACGTATATATAGGAATAAATTAAAATGAACATCATTTGAATTGAAAAAAGGACACTATATTGACAATTTTTACGATTTATAGTGTTCATTGAAGCAAAAAATATAATATAATATACTGCAGGGAGTTTTTCTTGTCATTAATAAGATTATTTTATTTTTCCAAATGCCAAAAATGTTTCTCATACTACACATAATCAACAATATTTGAAACTGTACTTATTAGGAAAAAAAAATTATTTTTCTCAGAATACTCTGCGCGTAAATCTTAAGTGTTATTCTTTAATAGGAGTAATGTTTTGACATAGTACACTTTAGGCACCTCGACATTTTATTTCATATTATGCACATATCCGAGAGAGCTGCGTTTATTTATTACGAACAATTTCGCGTTATGAATTGTTTTAAATATTAAATATAACTTTTCGAATTAAAATTATCCAAAACATGAAACAAAATAACAGTTTTTAAATTATGCGTATGTAATAAAAATATCACTCGTGTCTACGATGTACAACTATTTAAAATTTTGTCCGTATATCGTAAAAGTAAGTTTTTCAGATTTTTCTCACTGATAATAACTATTCATTGAAATATTTAAAATATGAAACATACAAATTTAAAAATACTTCAACAATTTTACTTGTATTCAGTATTAAAGACGAAAATTCTTAACGGTATGGATTTTAGTAAAGGAAAAAAACTTGTTTCATAAGATAATCTTACATTTAACGTAAAATTAAAAATGTTAAAAAAGAAACGTGAAAACTCAACGTCTTTTTAATTTTTTATAAATATTGTTAGAAAAACACTTCAAGATTGATTTTATTTCAAGGTACATTGATTGTCAGTTATAAAACATAAAAAATTATATGTAGACGATTCTAGCGTTTCTATTCATATATTTGGGTAGGTTTTCTGTATAAACTATTGAGAAAATTTCCTTCCGGAAAATAATTTTACGAGTGAAATATATACATAGACTATATACGATCGTAATTAATTATATAATTTATTATTTGCAAATTAATTTACTATACGAAATGTCCTTGGGCGTGTATTTCAATAAATAAATTATAGGAAATATTATGTGAGACAATACTTTCAAATAAAATACACGAAATTCGGCATCTAGGGAACGCTAAACGGAACAATAAATGGAATACAAGATATTCTGCAGTGTATGAATAGGGAAATTTCCTTAGAGACGCCAGAAGTTACCTAAATGATTTTTATCAGTTCAACGTGAGCTTTAGAAAAAATACCAGCAATAATGTGGGATATAAAAGTGAAAGAACTTCTTGATAGGGAAAAATCTATAAGTGTACTCTGGAAGTAAATTTCTCTATACCACAAGGATGGACGGAAGCTAGTACTCAAAAATGAGGAATTACACAAGACGGTAAATTTGAGAGTATAGTGAGAAACAAAACTCGTGATATTCACTAGTACCAAATACATCTAGACTTATGAATTTACAATTAATTTAATTTGGTTTTGAAAATGAGCAAAATGAAATTTATTTGACTGTCGCTAAACAAAATTTAAAGGAATATGTATATATAATATATAATGTCCTAATAATATCCTAATCTTTATTAAATGTGAAGGAAATAATGTGATTCTCTTATAAAATGTAATTAATCCCTCTCTTTATGATTTCACTAGATAATAAAATAATAAAAAAATAACTGATTGATGTCAGTGATGTTTGTAAGCATTTTTGTGCGTTATTGATTCATATTATATATATATTTTTTTTATTATTATTTAACATAATATTTTTATCTTTGCATAGGAATATGAAAAAATTGCTTTTAATTACAAAATAAAATATATTCAATCACGTGCTTTGTGATCACAACATTCGCGTTAAAAGTCCTTATTATAAGTAATATAAAATTTATTTTTATTTGATTTTTTGTTTTAGTTTTGTAAGAAGCAAATTAGTCAATTTTATAATCGTGTGCACTCTTTAAATGGCAAGAATTAAGTTTATAATTATTTGAAACATTTCTGAATTCTGTAAAAAAAAGTATCATATTTGAACACATATAACACACACACACACACACACACACACATATATATATATATATATATATATATTTATTTATTTATTTTTAAAAAAATTGTGTTGTCAATAGCTGAATACATCATACTTAATAACGATTTTGGTAAAACGTAGAGTATATATATATATATATATTCATATGACTTAATTTACGTTTTCGCCGAACTGGCAAAACATATAAATGAGTCTATTTTTTCAAACTTTCGTAAATATAACATAGGCGTTATTTCATCTCAGATTATTTATGTGCGTTTTACATTCAAATAAGTGTCGGAACTGAATAGATTATATTGATAACGATATACGAAATAATATTTCCTAACACTCTAACATTGACTCCAGTAAGATGATGTTATATTAATATTTTAATGATTTCGAGTCGTTATATAAGTAATTATATATATATAAATCAAAATTATTCATTGAAAATTATATATATACTAGCCGAATTACCCGGCTTCGCCCGTAAACAGTTAAAATTGTATTTCTTCGCTTCCAAAACAAATTAATATCAAAATAATTCATTATATTATTGAAGTGCTTTAGAATGCATAATATTTTTAATTTTTATTTTACAATACATATTATAATACTCGTATAATAATTTTCAAACAGTTTTCAGTTTTATAAACTGGGCGATAAATTATCACTGTGTTTGAGATACGATTTTGAATGACGTAAATAATTTATAACATTAATTAATTGAATTATTAATCGCAGGATTAGAATGAAAACCGATGATATAGATTAACATAAAATGTGTGTATATATACTTTGTTTCTCGACAAAAAATATGGAACATCTATATTTATTAAGGGCAAACTCTGGATTTTTGTTTAAGGGCAATTACAAATTATCCTACTGATTATTTATAATGTATAATAATAATAATAATAATAATAATAACAACATAGTTTTAGAGGACTTTAGGCTTTAGCTCTAAAGGCCTACACGCATGTCCCACTGATATTCATAAATAAAAATACATTTTTTTGTAGATAATCAACAAAATGCTTAAGGAAAAATAAATAAATAAGGTTTCTCGACTTTAATTAATTTTAGTATACGTGTAATAAATTATACTTATTGAATATAGTTATTTCAGCTCATAAATACCAAAATTGACCATGTTATTAATTTTAATTGAAAAGACAATATTTTCACTCGAAATTTGAACTTTATGTATCTTTTTTTTTAACACGTAGTTTTATTATTAATGAAACGTTATAAATAAAGTTTGATATTATTGTAATTAATAAACGCTATATTTAGAATTTAGTTCAAAAATATATGGGTGTGTTTAGAATATTAAAATAAATTATCGCTAAACATGTCAAGATTTTCACATTATTATTAATATTAATAATAATAATAATAATAATAATAATTATGAAATAGCAACGTAATACGATATTTTGAAAATCGGACGAGTCAACATTATAGTACAGCAGTGTTTTGCGATTTTTTGGTAATTTTTTATATTCTTTTCCAAAATCTTATCAAATTAAATCTAAGTAAATAAAATTCACTATTTACTTATTGGAAATTTCTTCACGGAAAAAATTAAAAAAGAACATTATACGTTTCAAAAACCCAAATGATTTCGATTGGTCTCTTTACAGAACGTAAAACGTAACGAGAGTGTATTTGGGTCCGGTTTCATTTCAAATTCGTGTAAGACATTTTTATCAAAAACTCACCTTTCGATCTTGAATCAGTTCTAGTAAACGATAACTGTAAACATTTCACACATTTGGCGTCAAAACTGCATATGCAGAAAAGAAATTAATTTTATTTTTATTATCCAAAGGAAATTATATTATTCGCGCTTTAATATGTAATACGTAGACGTGAACGGCGCCGATCGATGAAACACACACAAGTTACCGTAGATAACTACTTGTAGAACGTCCCTAGTTTGGATACAACGTCGGAAATTAGTTCTGGCCATGTAAATTGGAAACGCGATAAATAATACACAAAAAAAAAAAACGAACAAAAAACGTATTTGTCAATGTTACTATTAAGAAAAATGACAATTCATATATATATATATATATATATATATATATATATATATATATATATATTACTGTCCTCTTAAAAACACAATTTGCAAAAAATCGAACAACTTATGGGTACAATATTATTATTATAGTATTATCTGAACAGATTTATCATTATCTATAAAATATAATATTATTACTATAAATAACGTGCATATATGATATTCATTACAAAAAAATTTTGAATTAAATATTCAAAAATATTTATAAAAAATTCATAAGAAGTGTTCATTTATTTTCTCCGGCTTACTTTTGCACAATTGCGGTGAGAAAATTCATATTTCACGCAACAATTGTTTCATAGATATTTATTGCATAATAAATCCTTCCAATAATATTAAAAACTATTTTAATTACAATTATTATTTCTAAATATTTATATAACAAAAATTGTGTGGTTTTCGTGAAAAACGAATTTTTTACCGAGACTTTTTGTACATAAAAAAGTCTAATTTACGTTTAAAATATAGATTATATGGAATTTCATTAATACAATTTTCTTCGAGCATTTCGAATGAATATAATATATTTTTCCTTGATCCAACAATTGATCAAATATGTTATAAGAAAAACAAAAAAAAATATGCGACGCTCATTATACTAATTTAAACATAAATGTTTTATATGAATTTATTGCACTTATTTATTGATATTATTTTCATAAATATCACCGAATTTTAAATAATAATATTAATATCCATTTCATGGTCGAAAATGTTTTCATCTTATTTGTTTGATGCTGCTTGTGTTGTGTTGCATAGAACTAGTTACGACAGCAAGGGGTATTAAGTTGTAACTCGCTATTTCGGTCTTCACACGCTACTATCTCCGATCATGGGGTATCATAGTTCTATTGGTCTTTTGATATTGGTTTTACGGCATATATATTTTTTGTAAGTGAATTGTCCGAGTTTCATACAATGGACTATGAGAAGTGCCACCCAGTTCATGTAATTGGACAATTACACACACACACACACACACACACACACACACACACACACACACACACACACACACACATATATATATATATATGAAGTATAATAGTATGGTAATTTAATAATTGTATGTTTTTTAAGGTAAAAGTGGAGTTAGCACACGTTTGCATAATATAAAATATTACATTTAAAATAGATAAAGTACTAATTATATACAATAACTATTGACTTTTGTTAGCGGTATCTGTAAACGGCCATGAACTTTTAAAAAATGTTATACGTTAATATGAGAATATTACCAACATTAATTTGTTATTAATATTATTATTATTATTATTATTATTATTATTATTATTATTATTATTATTATTATTATTATTATTATTATTATTATTATTACAATTGAAATATTCGAAATTTAGAAATATCGTAAAGTTTTTTTTACAACTCAACCAGTCCGCCATCAGATTAAGCTGCACTGATATATGTATATATATATATATATTCAATTTATTTATGAATATTTCAATGCAAAATCAAATAATAAAATTTGTGTATCGTAATTGATATATTTGGATTTGTGTACTACACATTTTGTATAACACGCATTTTTTCTATTGCAATTTGTTTATAAATTTGTAAATTGAAAATTACTGACACGAAAGCACGTTTAATATAATAACATTATCTCAGTTATAACCAAATTGCTGATACATTACATAAATTTGATAGAGTGTGGCTTTTTAAGGATTTTAAGTCACATAAATTCACAAATTTAGAGGCATATCTCTCAAAAATCTCTCTCAATAATATAATATATTAGCTAAATTACTCGTCTTTAGCTAAGAACAGATGAACCTAACCATGAACAATTAAGTTATATTTAGATAATTATGGGTATAATTTGTATTTAATAATAATTAATTTACAGTACCTGGCATTTCCCAGATTAAGAATGCTTATGATACAAATAATCCTAAGTAGGTATTGAAATATAGTAGTCTGAATTTCAAACAATTTATTATTATTATTACTTTTGTTCGTATTTAAAATGTTTTTAGAATATTTCTATATTTTTTGTTCACTTTTACCAATCTTGACTGTATGAATTGTTGAAGAATTTTTATATTCTATATAAATATATTGTACCTAGTTGCGACGAATGAATTTTAAAAGACGCAAAGTTTTCAAGATGTTACTGATGCGTTTCGGAGAATCGTATAGTTAGATTATTATAAAAACAAAATTAGGTAAGTAGTTGGGTCAATTGCAGGAAATTGTCCATTGCCATGTGAGAACAATTTTCTCCTTGAAATTGTAACCACTTAATTTTCTTAAGATACATTTTGTGTACGTATTAAAATTGTTGACATTTTAAAAACTGTTGGCCACGTTGTTACCATTATAATTAAAAAATCAATAATGTACTCTCTTGTGTAAATTATTTTCATTATTTTATCACTATCGCCTCACCGCGTGGATATTTTTCAAACTATGCCTAAAACGATCTGCGCATATTATATTAAAAACAGACCATCTGGTGACGCATAAGAAAAAGAAAAACCAATGAAAGCACCAACTAAATATGGCTAATATGGTCATACCAAATATAACTGATATTGGCTTCTTCGTTAGCGTTTGTGGTTTCCGAGATTAGAGAATACTAACAAACGCATAATCATTTTTATATTTATATAGATATTCTATAGCAATTAAAATGGTCACCACAGTAACATTTTCTACATATAGAATTTTAACATTTTCCGTATTATGAGTCATTTTTCTTAATCATAAGGCAATCTAACTAAAACAATAACCAACGGGAGCATTAACCGAACATATGGTGTGAACATTGTTTCTATAGCTTTTGGGTTTCTGAGATTAGCCGTCACTAACGAAACCCAATGTTACATTTATATAGCAGATTTCGAAATCAAAATATTCATATTTTCTTACGTTTGGTTTTACACCTTAACATAATTAAATTGTTTCCAAATCGATTATTAATAGGAATAATTAATACTCGTTATTTACTTTTTTTATACACCTATGTGTATGACTGAAATAAATAAATAATTTTCGTATAATAAAATCACATTTTTAATCTACTCGTAATGAGATGATAACATTTCTTATAATATGGTACCTACGCATTAATTTTAATCACTCTTTATTCGTATAAAATATATACCTAGTATATATATCATAGTAGCTATAGAAATTTTATAGATAAAGAATAAGAGATAATCAAAGCACTTTATTAATATTAATTACCCTTTAGTTTTTAATTAGAACATCTGTTTATTATATACATATACATTTATATATTTCTGATCAGTGATTATTGTTTAAAAAATAATATTAAATTCGTTTGAAAAAATAAAATTGTATTATGTAATTTAAAATTATATAACACGCATATAATATATTATACATATATATATTTTTGATATATCATCACAAAAACGTTTAGCATGTACACAAGAAGAAAGAGAAAATGCAAACAAAATAATATGCATCGAATGAGACATCATCGGTTAATAAAAATAAATCGTACGACATTATTCAAAATTACAAAAATCATGTTTGGTCTAGCAAATATGTTATGTTGACTGTGAAAAACATTGATGTCGATAAATTGAATTTAAAAATTCAAAGTGAAATTGCTGGTGAATTGAGAAGGTACAAATTAATGAAATCCATTTTTACCCAAGATGATGTTGTTAATTCTCCAACCACATTTTAAACTCGATAGAATTGCCCGGATTGCCGCCTCGCAATATCAAAATATTGAAAGTTGGATCGATAATCATAATGATTCGAAGTATCAACCAACCACATATTTGTAATATCACCTGGCTTGCGGTGAAGAAACTAATGAATAATATCATCGAAACATGAATTCTTAAGGGACAGTACAAAGGAGAAGACATTTTGATACCACGCATTCCAATGATTTCGAACGAAATGCCATTTGACTTTAAACGTTTACAGTTTCCGGAGCGGCTTGCATTTGCAATGGCAATAAAAAATAACAAGGGCAGTCCTTGTGGCATTAACTTTGAAAATTCATGTTTCTCGCATGTTAAATTGTGTATAACCTGTTCTCCGTGTCAGAAAATCATCGGTGTTTTTTATTTACGCGCCAAACAACCAAACGATAAATGGTATATCGTTTATCGTAAACCAATAAACAAAATGGTAATATTACAGCAGACCAATCGAAACAAAGCATTGTTTTTATTTGAACATCTAAATAGAAATTTAAATAAATTATGTTAAATATTTTATATTTAAAATTTTAATCACATTTTCAATAGTTTTTTTCAAATTCACATAATGATAAAAAAAATATTGAAATTTGGAAAGAAAAACGTCTGTCGAAACAGCTAGTATGAGTATAATTATATTTTGGACTGCATAATTATACAGACGTAAAATAATTGCAAATATTCAATAGTTTCATTTTTTTTTCTTGCATGATAGTGTTATATAATTTAATGCGATAAACACGCCGCTGTAAGGTTTCCGAATTTACGTAGTTCAATGATGTACTTAAAACTTAGATACTCGTATCGTACGCTATCTATGAAAAAAATAAAAATTATTATTTTTACCCTTACTTTATTGAAGTCTGTAGTTTTAAAAAGAAAAAATTTGAAATTTAGTCTTTCTAAATTTCAAATTTTTTTAGAGATAACGATTGTGCTTTTAGTTATGTGAAGCATAAATGATTTCAGTGGTTTAACCATGCAAAACAAAGAGGAAGGTCAGAGAAACGATGCGAATGGATGGAATACGTCAAGACCTATAGAGATTGGAAGTAACTGATAGGAGGAAAGGAGTAAGAAGGAAAAAATTTGTGATCAAAAAAATTGGAAGACACTGACGATGGTGACTAAAATTTTTACAGAGTTATGAGATCAGTTGATGATGGTAATAATATTTCAATAGGCTTTATTTTTAATTTTTGACAGATAAGGGTGCAAAAGGGTGGTGCTAACTTGAATACGTCTACGTCATTATTTAATTCACTGTACTTGAAATTCATGGGCATAATCATGATATTTTGCAAATATATTTTAAAATTCTCCCCTGCAGTATATATTATTATTATTATTATTACTATTATTATTATTATTATTATTATTATTATTATTATTATTATTATTATTATTATTATTATTATTATTATTATTATTATTATTATTATTATTATTATTATTATTATTATTATTATTATTATTATTATTTATTAAATAATATCATCGCGTCGTCCGAATATACGTAAATATATTTATATTTTCATAGATGGAAGCAGCGGGAAAAGCGACAATGAGCCTTGTCTTTGAGCACGTATTTAAGTAAAAATGGTAATAAACATTCAGAGCTGTCAGTGCTAGGCGGGACGCGAATGAATATACTTTATTTTTAAAATGAATAATATGAGTATAATATTTTGCCGGTAAAAACCGCAAGTCATCAATCACAAGTGGGTAAATGTCCGCGCGGCGGTGATGTAGTGCCACACGAGTATAAGAGGGAAAAAAAGCGAAAAAAAATATAATATATAATATTTTATGAAACGATCTTGCCATCTGTTTGATACTGTTCCCAGTCAAACAGTTTTATCACTCTGCACTACATGACGCCGTTCCTTCATAAATCTACGGTTGTCAAATTTATTATTATTTTTCATATTTTCCCCCGCTTTCTAGTATATCCGTCATTCACATATATAATTTTATCATTTCGAAAACGACATGATTGATTTCTGACGTTGTTTCAATCGTATCTTTTCACGGAAGGTTCGATTTCCTTTTCCTTTTCGCGTATTCTGCGACACGATACATTAGCCGTTACGATGATTATATTTATTTCTTATCGCGGCCTACAAAACGTTAAGTGATGCATACGCGCAACGAAATATTTTTTAAGCACCATACAACTCAGTATCTAATTCCCGTCTTTAATAAACAATAATTATGTTATTAAGCCATAAAAATTGTCGAATCCGCAAATTGACATCATAATATAAATTCCAGTAGAGTAAAATTCGTGTGTCATATTATTATAGTAAGTAGCTTGATAATACTTAGGTGATTTTTTGTTTTATATTTAAAACATTGTATATAATAACGCATATTTTACAGACATTTATGTAAAGTGTAATTTCGAACTCATTACTAAAAATAAATTAGTACGTGGCCTTTGTAAGTATTGTTAATACAACTTTCTATAACTTTATTATCCCCAGACTTGCTGGAAGATCGATGAAATACATTTTATGAGTTATTCAACTTTAAGAATTACATAGCCTAGTGCCCACACTTTTTTAAAAACTGATAAAATTCATTCAACAATATTCATAAATATTTGTTGGACATTGTTTTGAAAAAACTTCACTAATTCGTTTATTTTAAAATTTGTAGTGCCGAATATATATATATATATATATATATCAGGCACATAAATGAGAGGGGATATGGGGGTTGGAGGCTCAAATTCTCCATCTCGAAATATTTTTAAGTATCAAATCTGCTTTCATATATTTCGGTAAATTTTATATAATTAAGAATAAGTCGTGTTGTAAAATTAGGTATGTAATAATTATTTGTGACTGCATATCCCGCATATCTACACGTAGGTACATAAATATATAGTACCCATGGTCTCCGGTAACATTTTACATATAAGTACAACTATATATATTCTTTAGACATATATATTCATAAACATATATGTATAGGCACGGCATACTACACAATTGTACAATTTTTATTTCAAATAAAAATGATAATTAAAATATATGATAACACAAAAATTCGACGTTTACGCATGTGTACAACTATAAAAATTGGTCGTCTGCGGTTAATTGGGAATCACATATAGATATACTGGTGGTTAGTTTTACGATCGTTAACCGGAGGTTGTAAGAATGTCTTGATATAACTGAAACTTAACGGAAGACGTTACCGTTAAGTACCGACACTTTATCGAGACTTACGGATACTTTACCGGACATTGTAAGAACGGGACTAAATCTTTTATATTCTTGTAAAATGTTATTTTACAAACATATAATTTATAATAATTTGTTTTCTGAAACTTAATTTTCATTATAACATGCATTTAAATTCAAATTAATATATTTTAAACAAATTATATAATATACATATTAGTTACAGTAAATCATATACTTGTTTGACTAAGCTTTACTAGCATGTCCATAAGTTTGAAACATAACTATAGTAAAGCTGCTGTTGAAAAGCATTATTTTCGTCTCACCGTTTAATAATATGTAGGCAGCACAAATCAAATTTGGATTTCGACCTATTATAAGATTTTAAAGAAAAGTTATAATTATCTAGCATAATATAATATTGTATCGAAATTTTAAAACTGTATACGTATTTTATTATTCGTATTAGAGAGTATTTTTTTCGTATTTTTGTAACCTTGGTATATTTATATTTTATACGACGACGACGATAAAACAATATCGTTTTAAAACGAAGAATAACCGGAAATATTTGAAGAAAATCAATTTATAATATTAAAAGTATATAATATGTACTTACTTGAAAAGAACTAAATACCATGTAACAAAATTACAAACAACTATTAATAGTATATTTATATTTCGTGTACGTGACATTGAGTAAATCAACGCGTAAGTAATCTACCAGTATGTTAAAATGCGTGCAAATGTATAAAGTAATAATTTTGGACTCGGATTTTAATGCCTTTTAAATAATATGTATTTATGAGCTAAAGTCTCCAGAAAATTTCCCGACAAATTAAAAAAAAAATTGTTTTAAATAATTACATTTCTTAGATTCTGAGCAGAACGAAATATGTATAGGTTTTAAATTGATGTTTTTTTATATGTCTGTACTCAAAAATTCTACCGGAATTGAGTGCTCTGACATTTACAGTCATATCTTGTTTCCGGTAGAATACATCTAGTTGGCACTTTGGAAGGATAATTTTTCAATTTTCATAAAAGTGCCTAAAAAAAACTTCCAAAAAATTACATAAAACGGTAAAACGCGATTTCGTCGAAATCGATTATCTCTGTTTTTTTTATTATTTAGAATACGGCTGACGTGTGGAGATACGAATGTCGAATATTTGAAAAGCGAATGGTTTAAATTGCACGATTACACAAAAAACTGACATAAAAATCTAATATTTTCGTGCAGACGAATTTAAAATTAATGTATAGTCAACAATGTGATAAATTCATATGAACTATACGTATACGTTACGTGGAGAACAACTGCACGCATAAGTAATAACTATGCATTACAGCTCCTTGGGATAAACACTTGAAAACGACCTTGCTATGTGACGTATGCCATTGGATAAATACCGTGTGCGAAGATTTTAAAATAATTTATTTATATTTTTTTCTTATACATAATTATATGTGTGTGTGTGTTTATATTTATTTATTGATTTATATACGTTATAATGATTTATTGAAAAACCATTGCACTCACAATGAAATTATGATTTATTATCATCATTTGTTATAAATGATATATTTATATACATACATAAATATGTTATATTATTATTATCATATTTCGCACATATTATTTTTTACTGAAACCCGTAGTTAAACAGACACAAAGTTTCGCATTGTTCGAATGTGTCGAACCGGTTCTCGTTGCCACCGCACCCAAAATAGATGAATTCCGAGCATTCGTCGATGTTCGCATTAAAATAATATTTCATTTCTAGACTCAAGCGATTCGAACAATTTCCTTCGTCCGGCTCTAAATAGCAATTATCTGGGAACACAAAGCATTGTATTATAATTTCATCATTATATTATATTATAGTAAAACTGAATTGCAAAAATCGAAAACAAAGATTCATTGAATGTGAATTTTTTTCGTTTAAATATAAAACAAAAAAAAAATATATATATACAAATGCTTGAAGTCCCGAGCTTCAATTATACAATAATAATATGTTGCGTATTTTATATATAATTTTTGTACGTATCGCGACTTCAGAGTCAAAATTATAGATGACCCAATATATGTGTAATTAATCTAATACAACGTAATATTATGCATGCACGTCAACGTGGTGATAGTCACGTAAATATGTAATATAATATTATGTATGCAGATTATAAAATTTTGGTTTTCTTACATCATATGCGATATGGATATTATAATGCATACTTGTTAATATGTACTTACTTGTTAATATGTATAATATATTAGGTATTTTAAAATTTTAAATCATATTGCTATTAATAATGCCGATCAAAGACACTGAATACGAATACATACGCGATTTTAATTACTCTCAACATACGTGTATAAAGTATAATTTAGCATTTTATCTAAGATCGTAGAGGTCTATATATTTTAGACAATTATTAAAAGTACATATATTCCTATATAATTAGAATTTTCTGTACAGCGGTGGACTGAGGTCAAATATAAGAGTGTGCAAAATGGACTTAGAGACGCCCCTTTTCTGTATTCTTCAAAAAAAAATTACCTTTTGACGGATATTTAATTAGGAAACGAATAAATCTTTAGACTAATCATTTTAAAAGACCTTGCTATTAAAAACAATATAACAATTATATATATGTATTTAATACGTATGTATTTTTTTAAAACATAAAAACGTTATTTAATTGCAAATCAGAAAAAAAACAACTGATTAAATAAAATCAATAATAACCGTGCGATCTATAATACAGCGGGATACCTATAGATAAGTTTATACATTTATCTATCAATTTTTTTTTTTTACTACAAGGGTCTAATTATTTGTAAGTATTTAAATGACCGTAATACATTATTTAATAATTATTAATTTTAATATACAAAAATAAAAAGACACGTATCTATTTTTACTATATTTATACTTAGTATATAATATAATTATAATTATTAATAGTATATATATAAATTATAATATTATTTATATTATAACTTTTTAAAAGAAATAATACGTTTGGACACCGTAGCGGTCTAAATGTTATTTCCGTGGACCGCATTTAATAGCTTTCGATAGCAGTATCGAAGTGATTACTCCGAGTCGCTAATTATGTATAATGTGTATAATGTATATATTATAAAAACATCAAATAATTGGTATATAAAAAACCCAGTAGTTATAGCCATAAACCGCTGTACATGGGTGAAAAGTCTGTTAAATGAAATTTAATTTTACGCGATCCAAATAAACTCCAAACCCCACACCTCAAAAATACTCTTTGATCCAGCACTCCTATAAAATCCAAAGTCCTTTCATTTATTATAAACAAAAGCAGACTTCTCTTTAAACACGATGATTCAAAATCACCGTCTCCAAACTCCGACAATAGATTCAGATCACCAAGAATAACTGTTTTAAAAAATATGACTCGTCAAACATAGTTCAGTAAAAAGATTATAAAAAACGTTTTAGTACTTATACAGGTATGTAACTGCAGGCGAAATAGGTCATTTACAAATATGAATAATATAAATCGTTTTAATTTTTTTATATTACACATATTTATTTATAATTTTAATACTTATATTGAATCACACTGTAAATTAGACATTTTAAAAATCTGTAATTTAAAAAAAATATTTTCTTTTTAAATTATTTTTACAATTTTAAAGTTAAATTACGAGTAGAACCATTAAAAGTTGTGTTAATAAAAATTGTCATACTTTTCAATTATGCTTGCACCGATGTTAACAATAAAAATGAAGGTCTTATTTGGTCTTCGGTTGGAACCTGTTAATATAACGTATTATATTCGATTGTACTGAAAACCACTAAATTAAATAAATATAAATATTATAATATTAAGACATCGTAATTTTATAACTATCAATAGCTAGAAAACTAAGAAAAGTGTTGGAAACTACGTAATGCGTCTTATCTCACTATATTAATTGGGTATAGGTACATAAGCACGTCATGATTAAAACGCAAATCGTAGTATTAGCACAATAATTACAATAAAAATGCACTTATTCCAAAATGTAAATTTTAATAATATAATATGTTTAGAATATTATTTCAATTCCAATAAGCTGTTTGCAAGATATATAAATTGTATAATAAAATGGTACAATTGCATTATAATTATTATTATTATTAATAATAAATTATTAAAATCTTTGTTTAAAAATTTTAAATGGTTAAAATTGTTTACATAAATTTAAATAAAGAATAAAATAATACAATTTGAAGTGTAGTGAGTTAATAATATATATATATATAATATATATATATATCTAATATTTGTATTTATATTATTAATAATTTCTCTTTGTATTATCTATTGCTGATTTATATTACTTGTTCTATTATAATTTACAATTATTGGACCAAAAGGGTCATTAAATTTCGGTCATTCGTTTATATATTTATCTAAGTAGTTGTAATTATTCTGTGGGCCGAAAGGGTAGCTAATCATTAAATTTAAAATCGACGCGCAACTTATTTTTTGGTGGTGTCCGGGCGTACGTAATATCATTTTACAACCCCGGCCCCAACAATATTTATATTACATTATTAATATAATGTAATATATTATATTATACTATCCCGCGTTAATTCGTTTGAGACCGAATAATTTTATCTATTTTAGAAGATAAAGTTTTATTTTTACTCCAAAATATTAATTAATATGAATAAATTATTTAGACGACTATCTTCATGCAACGCGTAACAGCTGTGTATAACGTATAGGTTAAAACGTTTAAAAAAATAATTTTTGGTGAATATCGTTAAAATGTGCTTATTTTAAATATTTTAAATGATTTTAGTTTAATTTTTCAATACTTTAATGAAAAAACATTCGAAAAATAAAAAATTAATTTTCTATAATAATAGCGAATACCATTGTCGAAATAAGTGGTTCACAGTATTTTGCAAAATATAATATTTCAGCGTTCGGATATTTATATGTTATATAAACTATGCACCGAAAACGTTAAATAGTATTAAGAATTTTTTTAAAAAATATTTGTTTTATAAATACATTTATAAGGCAACTATAAATCAAATAAACTAAACAATATGCACATTAATTTTCAAATGTATATATGATGTTTTTTTACAATTCCCGTGTAAAATATTTTTAAAGAAGAAAATCAGTGATATAAAATCATGAAATACTATGAAAAAGTAATTTAAACAATAATAACATATTACAACATTATAATAACAATTTAAACAACAATATATGACTCAAAATTTGGCAAAATGAGATTTTTGTTGATATTGATAAATAATTATCAGACGATAATATTTTGATAAATATATATATTTCTTTTAACAACAATTTTCACTGTAAATAACAAAAATTTTATCACCACTTATAATTTGTAAGTCACATCACAGCGTATATTGCATCACTATTAAATATTCATCAAAATTAAGCTCATTCCTAATTTAATAATACATTTTATTCAATAATACCTTTAAACTTATTTTAGTTAATATATAATTTAATACTGATTCAAAAGATGTATTATAACAAACATAAATATTATTATTTTCTGTTTAAAATTGAACAATTTTTCTTTTGTGATAGAAAATATAGTTAAAACCATTCTATAAGATAGATATTGGTAATTCCATATAATATTATAAATTATTTCACTGTTTTCAATTTTATATTTAATTTTTATGTACTTGTTTTTTTTTGTAATTTATTAACCTGTTCAAATCTATAATAATTTTATTTCAGTTAACCTATTCGATTATTTTGGTTTTATATCGATTATTAATCGTGTTGGAATTAAAAATGAGTAATAAAAATGAAAATGAAGAAATATATTTAACTTTTTTTTTTAGAAATTACCTTATTGTGTGAAATGTTAAAACCGAAAAATCATTGTATGAAGTGATAAAAAATATAAAAAGCTGAAGAAAAACAGTAACGAATTATAAGTAATAAAATGAAAAAAGTACCGAATGTTTAAACCGTGAATTTAAATTACCTACCTCTGATAAACGAGCGAGCGGTGACGGCCGGCGTACAGTAGCTGAGAAGAACCAACACTGCGCAGACCACCGTACAACCCACTACAATCCGCCGACTACCGTTACTACCGCGCGTTTTCTGCAGCTCCATATCAGTCGGTCGGTGTGGCAGCAATATTATTCTAGTAGAGATACGGTTATTTCTACGCGTACCTATATCGTATACACCACGGGCAGAGACTGTCTATATAATCAAATGAATCTGTATATTATATGTACTAATTTCTATAGAAATTCGGCCAATCGCGCTATAATATTTTAGTGTATTCGCGTGCACGCGTATAATATTAATTCTGATAAAATTGCACTTAAAGGACCACCCATTAAAAGACCTTATTTTTGCGTATAAAATGTATTGTTGTATTGGAAATAATTTTGGTTAATAATAACATTAATTGATTGTATAATTTCACGAACTTCATTTGTATTAAAATTACTATTAAGAATAAGCCTATTTTTGAGAATATTTAAAGCATCAAATTTAGGAATAGTGTATACATTTTTTACATCGAGGGAAATCATTCTACAACCAGGTATAATATTAATATTATTTATTTTTTAATAAAGTCATAAGAATTTCTAATCGATGTCTCATTATTAAACCTTAATTTCTGTTTTATTAGTTGATCTAAAAATTTAGCTAAATTATATGAAGGAGCAGTTCTGAAATTAATTAATGGTCTGATAGGATGATTATCTTTATGTAATTTTATAAATGGGTGTAATAGTGGAGCTGTTACGTTTCTATTATTTAATAAAAATCATTTCTGGTTTTTAGGGATAATTGCAGTTGCATTATTAATTTAACTATTAATTTGTTTTAAATACATTGAAGTAGGGTCAGATGTTAAAATTTCAATATTATTTTTCTTTATAAAATCTATAGTTTTGTTTTGAATATTATTAGTATATGCAATGACAATAGCATTTGATTTATCTACAGGAATGATTTCAGCTTCATTTAGTATATGTTTTGATTGTATAGATTTAATAATATTATTTTGTTTCACAATTAAAAGTAAAAAAGTCGAAAAAAAATGCAAAAAATCAATTCCGGAACACGGCATCGAACCCTGGTCCGTAGATTCCAAAGCAACGCACTGATCCACTAGACTACAAGGAATGCCCATATCGTTCTTCTCACTCCTTATTTGCAAAACGTCATAACTTCTGAACTATTTCGAATTGATCGACGGGGTTAACTGCATTACGTTAATAGTACCGAATTCTATCGGAATCCGTCATAAAAAAAATATGAACCCCCACCACCAAAAAAAATTTTTTATTTCTACCGAATTCAAACTAAAATTATTCACTGATTTAATATGGAAAACCACCTAGAGTTACTGGAATGGTCATATTTGGTTTATTAATGAAGGAAAAAGTCGAAAAAAAATGCGAAAAAAATCACTTCCGAACACGGCATCGAACCCTGGTTCGTAGATTCCAAAGCAACGCACTGATCCACTAGACTACAAGAAATGCCCATATCGTTCTTCTAACTCCTTATTTTCAAAACGTCATAACTTCTGAACTATTTCGAATTGATCGACGGGGTTAACTGCATTACGTTACTAGTACCGAATTCTATCGGAATCCGTCATAAAAAAAATTTGACCCCCCCACCACCAAAAAAAATTTTTTGTTTCTACCGAATTCAAACTAAAATTATTCACTGCTTTCACATGGAAAACCACCTAGAGTTACTGGAATGGTCATATTTGGTTTATTAATGAAGGAAAAAGTCGAAAAAAAATGCGAAAAAAATCACTTCCCGAACACGGCATCGAACCCTGGTCCGTAGATTCCAAAGCAACGCATTGATCCACTAGACTACAAGAAATGCCCATATCGTTCTTCTAACTCCTTATTTGCAAAACGTCATAACTTCTGAACTATTTCGAATTGATCGACGGGGTTAACAGCATTACGTTACTAGTACCGAATTCTATCGGAATCCGTCATAAAAAAAATTTGACCCCTCCACTACCAAAAAAAATTTTTTGTTCCTACCGAATTCAAACTAAAATTATTCACTGCTTTCACATGGAAAACCACCTAGAGTTACTGGAATGGTCATATTTGGTTTATTAATGAAGGAAAAAGTCGAAAAAAAATGCGAAAAAAATCACTTCCCGAACACGGCATCGAACCCTGGTCCGTAGATTCCAAAGCAACGCATTGATCCACTAGACTACAAGAAATGCCCATATCGTTCTTCTAACTCCTTATTTGCAAAACGTCATAACTTCTGAACTATTTCGAATTGATCGACGGGGTTACCTGCATTACGTTACTAGTACCGAATTCTATCGGAATCCGTCATAAAAAAAATTTGACCCCCCTCACCACCAAAAAAAATTTTTTTTTTACTCTTAGTAACTCCACAACGATATATTTGGTGTCGAACGCTTCCCTAGTGTAAAATCAGGAAAACTCCTGAAGAAATTTTCTGCCGAGTAAATATTTTTCTTGTTTCCAGTAACTTTCCAATGACAAAATTGATGAAGAACGCTTCCCTAGTGAATAATCGGGAAAACTTCCGTAGAAATTTTTTATCTGGCAAATTCCTCTCATACTTTCAGTTACACTACAAAGACAAAATTTGTGTCGGACACTTCCTTAGTGTAAAATCGGGAAAATCCTCTTAGGAATATTCTGCCGAGTAAACTTTATTCCTACTTCCAGTAACTTTACAAAGACAAAATTGGTGTAGAACTCTTCTTTAGAGAATAAACAGGAAAACTTCCGTTGGAATTTTCTGCCGAGCAAATTTTATTCTTACTTCCAGTAACTCTACAAAGACAAAATTAATGTCGAATACTTCCCTAGAGAATAATCGGAAATACTTCAGAAGTAATTTTCTAAAAAGCAAATTTTTCTTTTACTTTTAGTAACTCCACAACGATAAAATTGGTGTCGAACGCTTCCCTAGTGTAAAATCGGGAAAACTCCCGAAGAAATTTTCTGCCGAGTAAATATTTTTCTTGTTTCCAGTAACTTTCCAATGACAAAATTGATGAAGAACGCTTCCCTAGTGAATAAACGGGAAAACTTCCGTAGAAATTTTTTATCTGGCTAATTCCTCTCATACTTTCAGTTACACTACAAAGACAAAATTGGTGTCGAACGCTTCCCTAGTGTAAAATCAGGAAAACCTTCGTAGGAATTTTCTGCCGAGTAAATATTTTTCTTGTTTCCAGCAAATTTTTATCATACTTCCAAGAACACTACAAACACTAAATTTGTGTCGAACGCTTCCCTAGTGTAAAATCGGGAAAACTCCCGAAGAAATTTTCTGCCGAGTAAATATTTTTCTTGTTTCCAGTAACTTTCCAATGACAAAATTGATGAAGAACGCTTCCCTAGTGAATAATCGGGAAAACTTCCGTAGAAATTTTTTATCTGGCAAATTCCTCTCATACTTTAAGTTACACTACAAAGACAAAATTTGTGTCGGACACTTCCTTAGTGTAAAATCGGGAAAATCCCCTTAGGAATTTTCTGCCGAGTAAACTTTATTCCTACTTCCAGTAACTTTACAAAGAAAAAATTGGTGTAGAACGCTTCCCTAGAGAATAATCAGGAAAATTTCCGTTGGAATTTTCTGCCGTGCAAATTTTATTCTTACTTCTAGTAACTCTACAAAGACAAAATTAGTGTCGAATACTTCCCTAGAGCAGAATCGGAAATACTTCAGAAGTAATTTTCTGACAAGCAAATTTTTCTTTTACTTTTAGTAACTCCACAACGATAAAATTGGTGTCGAACGCTTCCTTAGTGTAAAATCAGGAAAACCTCCGTATGAGTTTTCTCCCGAGGAAATTTTACTCTTACTTCCAGTAACTCTACAAAGACAAAATTGGTGTCGTATACTTCCATAGAGATTAATCGGGAAAACTTCTGTAGAAATTTTTTTTCTGGCAAATTCTTCTCATACTTTCAGCAACACTACAAAGACAAAATTGGTGTCGAACGCTTCCCTGGTGTAAAATCAGGAAAACCTTCGTAGGAATTTTCTGCCGAGTAAATATTTTTATTGTTTCCAGCAAATTTTTATCATACTTCCAAGAACACTACAAACACTAAATTTGTGTCGAACGCTTCCCTAGTGTAATATCGGGAAAACTCCCGAAGAAATTTTCTGCCGAGTAAATAATTTTCTTGTTTCCAGTAACTTTCCAATGACAACATTGATGAAGAACGCTTCCCTAGTGAATAATCGGGAAAACTTCCGTAGAAATTTTTTATCTGGCAAATTCCTCTCATACTTTAAGTTACACTACAAAGACAAAATTTGTGTCGGACACTTCCTTAGTGTAAAATCGGGAAAATCCCCTTAGGAATTTTCTGCCGAGTAAACTTTATTCCTACTTCCAGTAACTTTACAAAGAAAAAATTGGTGTAGAACGCTTCCCTAGAGAATAATCAGGAAAATTTCCGTTGGAATTTTCTGCCGTGCAAATTTTATTCTTACTTCCAGTAACTCTACAAAGACAAAATTAGTGTCGAATACTTCCCTAGAGCAGAATCGGAAATACTTCAGAAGTAATTTTCTGACAAGCAAATTTTTCTTTTACTTTTAGTAACTCCACAACGATAAAATTGGTGTCGAACGCTTCCTTAGTGTAAAATCAGGAAAACCTCCGTATGAATTTTCTCCCGAGGAAATTTTACTCTTACTTCCAGTAACTCTACAAAGACAAAATTGGTGTCGTATACATCCATAGAGAATAGTCGGAAATACTTTAGAAGTAATTTTCTGACAAGCAAATTTTTCTTTTACTTTCAGTAACACTACAAAGACAAAATTGGTGTCGAACGCTTCTCTAGTGTAAAATCAGGAAAACCTTCGTAGGAATTTTCTGCCGAGTAAATATTTTTCTTGTTTCCAGCAAATTTTTATCATACTTCCAAGAACACTACAAACACTAAATTTGTGTCGAACGCTTCCCTAGTGTAAAATCGGGAAAACTCCCGAAGAAATTTTCTGCCGAGTAAATATTTTTCTTGTTTCCAGTAACTTTCCAATGACAAAATTGATGAAGAACGCTTCCCTAGTGAATAATCGGGAAAACTTCCGTAGAAATTTTTTATCTGGCAAATTCCTCTCATACTTTCAGTAACACTACAAAGACAAAATTGGTGTCGAACGCTTGCTTAGTGTAAAATCAGGAAAACCTTCGTAGGAATTTTCTGCCGAGTAAATATTTTTCTTGTTTCCAGCAAATTTTTATCATACTTCCAAGAACACTACAAACACTAAATTTGTGTCGAACGCTTCCCTAGTGTAAAATCGGGAAAACTCCCGAAGAAATTTTCTGCCGAGTAAATATTTTTCTTGTTTCCAGTAACTTTCCAATGACAAAATTGATGAAGAACGCTTCCCTAGTGAATAATCGGGAAAACTTCCGTAGAAATTTTTTATCTGGCAAATTCCTCTCATACTTTCAGTTACACTACAAAGACAAAATTTGTGTCGGACACTTCCTTAGTGTAAAATCGGGAAAATCCCCTTAGGAATTTTCTGCCGAGTAAATTTTATTCCTACTTCCAGTAACTCTACAAAGACAAAATTGGTGTAGAACGCTTCCCTAGAGAATAATCAGGAAAACTTTCGTTAGAATTTTCTGCCGAGCAAATTTTATTCTTACTTCCAGTAACTCTACAAAGACAAAATTAGTGTCGAATACTTCCCTAGAGCAGAATCGGAAATACTTCAGAAGTAATTTTCTGACAAGCAAATTTTTCTTTTCTTTTAGTAACTCCACAACGATAAAATTGGTGTCGAACGCTTCCTTAGTGTAAAATCAGGAAAACCTCCGTATGAATTTTCTCCCGAGGAAATTTTACTCTTACTTCCAGTAACTCTACAAAGACAAAATTGGTGTCGTATACTTCCATAGAGATTAATCGGGAAAACTTCTGTAGAAATTTTTTTTCTGGCAAATTCTTCTCATACTTTCAGTAACACTACAAAGACAAATAAAATTTTTTTATTAGAAAAAATTATTATTATTATTATTATTAATATTATTATTATTATTTTAATAAAATTATTATTATTATTAGAAAATTAGGAATTTCCTGTCGAGTAAACTTTATTCCTACTTCCAGTAACTTTACAAAGACAAAATTGGTGTAGAACTCTTCTTTAGAGAATAAACAGGAAAACTTCCGTTGGAATTTTCTGCCGAGCAAATTTTATTCTTACTTCCAGTAACTCTACAAAGACAAAATTGGTGTCGTATACTTCCCTAGAGAATAATCGGGAAAACTTCTGTAGAAATTTTTTTTCTGGCAAATTCTTCTCATACTTTCAGTAACACTACAAAGACAAAATTGGTGTCGAACGCTTCCCTAGTGTAAAATCAGGAAAACCTTCGTAGGAATTTTCTGCCGAGTAAATATTTTTCTTGTTTCCAGCAAATTTTTATCATACTTCCATGAACACTACAAACACTAAATTTGTGTCGAACGCTTCCCTAGTGTAAAATCGGGAAAACTCCCGAAGAAATTTTCTGCCGAGTAAATATTTTTCTTGTTTCCAGTAACTTTCCAATGACAAAATTGATGAAGAACGCTTCCCTAGTGAATAATCGGGAAAACTTCCCATCGTCCGTAGATTCCAAAGCAACGCACTGATCCACTAGACTACAAGAAATGCCCATATCGTTGTTCTCACTCCTTATTTGCAAAACGTCATAACTTCTGAACTATTTCGAATTGATCGACGGGGTTAACTGCATTACGATACTAGTACCGAATTCTATCGGAATCCGTCATAAAAAAAATTTGACCCCCCAACCACCAAAAAAAATTTTTTTTTTCTACCGAATTCAAACTAAAATTATTCACTGATTTGATATGGAAAACCACTTAGAGTTACTGGAATGGGCAAATTTGGTTTATTAATGAAGGAAAAAGTCGAAAACATATGCAAAAAATTACTTCCGGAACACGGCATCGAACCCTGGTCCGTAGACTCCAAAGCAACGCACTGATCCACTAGACTACAAGAAATGCCCATATCGTTGTTCTCTCTCCTTATTTGCAAAACGTCATAACTTCTGAACTATTTCGAATTGATCGACGGGGTTAACTGCATTACGTTACTAGTACCGAATTCTATCGGAATCCGTCATAAAAAAAATTTGACCCCCCCACCACCAAAAAAAATTTTTTTTTTACTTTTAGTAACTCCACAACGATAAAATTGGTGTCGAACGCTTCCCTAGTGTAAAATCAGGAAAACCTCCGTATGAATTTTCTCCCGAGGAAATTTTACTCTTACTTCCAGTAACTCTACAAAGACAAAATTGGTGTCGTATACTTCCATAGAGATTAATCGGGAAAACTTCTGTAGAAATTTTTTTTCTGGCAAATTCTTCTCATACTTTCAGTAACACTACAAAGACAAATAAAATTTTTTTATTAGTAAAAAATTATTATTATTATTATTATTATTATTAATATTATTATTATTATTTTAATAAAATTATTATTATTATTATTAGAAAATTAGGAATTTCCTGTCGAGTAAACTTTATTCCTACTTCCAGTAACTTTACAAAGACAAAATTGGTGTAGAACTCTTCTTTAGAGAATAAACAGGAAAACTTCCGTTGGAATTTTCTGCCGAGCAAATTTTATTCTTACTTCCAGTAACTCTACAAAGACAAAATTAGTGTCGAATACTTCCTTAGAGAATAATCGGAAATATTTTCAGTAGCAAATTTTCTCATACTTTCAGTAACACTACAAAGACAAAATTGGTGTCGAACGCTTCCTAGTGTAAAATCAGGAAAACCTTCGTAGAATTTTCTGCCAAGGTAAATATTTTTCTTGTTTCCAGCAAATTGTTATCATACTTCCATGAACACTACAAACACTAAATTTGTGTCGAACGTTTCCCTAGTGTAAAATCGGGAAAACTCCAGAAGAAATTTTCTGCCGAGTAAATATTTTTCTTGTTTCCAGTAACTTTCCAATGACAAAATTGATGAAGAACGCTTCCCTAGTGAATAATCGGGAAAACTTCCGTAGAAATTTGGTTTATTAATGAAGGAAAAAGTCGAAAAAAAATGCAAAAAATCACTTCCGGAACACGGCATCGAACCCTGGTCCGTAGATTCCAAAGCAACGCACTGATCCACTAGACTACAAGAA
Source organism: Chaetogeoica ovagalla (assembly GCA_032441825.1). Lineage (NCBI taxonomy): Eukaryota > Metazoa > Arthropoda > Insecta > Hemiptera > Aphididae > Chaetogeoica > Chaetogeoica ovagalla. Next base: position 12,880,467 of record CM063727.1, read on the forward strand.
ATGCCCATATCGTTGTTCTCACTCCTTATTTGCAAAACGTCATAACTTCTGAACTATTTCGAATTGATCGACGGGGTTAACTGCATTACGATACTAGTACCGAATTCTATCGGAATCCGTCATAAAAAAAATTTGACCCCCCAACCACCAAAAAAAATTTTTTTTTTCTACCGAATTCAAACTAAAATTATTCACTGATTTGATATGGAAAACCACTTAGAGTTACTGGAATGGGAAATTTGGTTTATTAATGAAGGAAAAAGTCGAAGAAAAATGCAAAAAATCACTTCCGGATCACGGCATCGAACCCTGGTCCGTAGATTCCAAAGCAACGCACTGATCCACTAGACTACAAGAAATGCCCATATCGTTGTTCTCACTCCTTATTTGCAAAACGTCATAACTTCTGAACTATTTCGAATTGATCGACGGGGTTAACTGCATTACGTTACTAGTACCGAATTCTATCGGAATCCGTCATAAAAAAAATTTGACCCCCCCACCACCAAAAAAAATTTTTTTTTTACTTTTAGTAACTCCACAACGATAAAATTGGTGTCGAACGCTTCCCTAGTGTAAAATCAGGAAAACCTCCGTATGAATTTTCTTCCGAGGAAATTTTACTCTTACTTCCAGTAACTCTACAAAGACAAAATTGGTCGTATACTTCCATAGAAAATAATCGGGAAAACTTCTGTAGAAATTTTTTTTCTGGCAAATTCTTCTCATACTTTCAGTAACACTACAAAGACAAAATTGGTGTCGAACGCTTCCCTAGTGTAAAATCAGGAAAACCTTCGTAGGAATTTTCTGCCGAGTAAATATTTTTCTTGTTTCCAGCAAATTTTTATCATACTTCCAAGAACACTACAAACACTAAATTTGTGTCGAACGCTTCCCTAGTGTAAAATCAGGAAAACTCCTGAAGAAATTTTCTGCCAGTAAATATTTTTCTTGTTTCTGCAACTTTCCAATGACAAAATTGATGAAGAACGCTTCCTAGTGAATAATCAGGGAAAACTTCTGTAGAAATTTTTTTTCTGGCAAATTCCTCTCATACTTTCAGTTACACTACAAAGACAAAATTTGTGTCGGACACTTCCTTAGTGTAAAATCGGGAAAATCCCCTTAGGAATTTTCTGCCGAGTAAACTTTATTCCTACTTCCAGTAACTTTACAAAGACAAAATTGGTGTAGAACTCTTCCCTAGAGAATAAACAGGAAAACTTCCGTTGGAATTTTCTGCCGTGCAAATTTTATTCTTACTTCTAGTAACTCTACAAAGACAAAATTAGTGTCGAATACTTCCCTAGAAAATAATCGGAAATACTTCAGAAGTAATTTTCTAAAAAGCAAATTTTTCTTTTACTTTTAGTAACTCCACAACGATATAATTGGTGTCGAACGCTTCCTTAGTGAAAAATCAGGAAAACCCCCCTATGAATTTTCTCCCGAGGAAATTTTACTCTTACTTCCAGTAACTCTACAAAGACAAAATTGGTGTCGTATACTTCCATAGAGATAATCGGGAATACTTCTGTAGAAATTTTTTTTCTGGCAAATTCTTCTCATACTTTCAGTAACACTACAAAGACAAAATTTGTGTCGAACGCTTCCCTAGTGTAAAATCAGGAAAACCTTCGTAGGAATTTTCTGCCGAGTAAATATTTTTCCTGTTTCCAGCAAATTTAAATCATACTTCCAAGAACACTACAAACACTAAATTTGTGTCGAACGCTTCCCTAGTGTAAAATCTGGAAAACTCGAAGAAATTTTCTGCCGAGTAAATATTTTTCTTGTTTCCAGTAACTTTCCAATGACAAAATTGATGAAGAACGCTTCCCTAGTGAATAATCGGGAAAACTTCCGTAGAAATTTTTTATCTGGCAAATTCCTCTCATACTTTCAGTTACACTACAAAGACAAAATTTGTGTCGGACACTTCCTTAGTGTAAAATCGGGAAAATCCTCTTAGGAATTTTCTGCCGAGTAAACTTTATTCCTACTTCCAGTAACTTTACAAAGACAAAATTGGTGTAGAACTCTTCTTTAGAGAATAAACAGGAAAACTTCCGTTGGAATTTTCTGCCGAGCAAATTTTATTCTTACTTCCAGTAACTCTACAAAGACAAAATTAATGTCGAATACTTCCCTAGAGAATAATCGGAAATACTTCAGAAGTAATTTTCTAAAAAGCAAATTTTTCTTTTACTTTTAGTAACTCCACAACGATAAAATTGGTGTCGAACGCTTCCCTAGTGTAAAATCGGGAAAACTCCCGAAGAAATTTTCTGCCGAGTAAATATTTTTCTTGTTTCCAGTAACTTTCCAATGACAAAATTGATGAAGAACGCTTCCCTAGTGAATAAACGGGAAAACTTCCGTAGAAATTTTTTATCTGGCAAATTCCTCTCATACTTTCAGTTACACTACAAAGACAAAATTGGTGTCGAACGCTTCCCTAGTGTAAAATCAGGAAAACCTTCGTAGGAATTTTCTGCCGAGTAAATATTTTTCTTGTTTCCAGCAAATTTTTATCATACTTCCAAGAACACTACAAACACTAAATTTGTGTCGAACGCTTCTCTAGTGTAAAATCGGTAAAACTCACGAAAAAATTTTCTGCCTAGTAAATATTTTTCTTGTTTCCAGTAATTTTCCAATGAGAAAATTGATGAAGAACGCTTCGCTAGAGAATAATCGGGAAAACTTCAGAAGAAATATATTATCTGGCAAATTCCTCTCATACTTTAAGTTACACTACAAAGACAAAATTTGTGTCGGACACTTCCTTAGTGTAAAATCGGGAAAATCCCCTTAGGAATTTTCTGCCGAGTAAACTTTATTCCTACTTCCAGTAACTTTACAAAGAAAAAATTGGTGTAGAACGCTTCCCTAGAGAATAATCAGGAAAATTTCCGTTGGAATTTTCTGCCGTGCAAATTTTATTCTTACTTCTAGTAACTCTACAAAGACAAAATTAGTGTCGAATACTTCCCTAGAGCAGAATCGGAAATACTTCAGAAGTAATTTTCTGACAAGCAAATTTTTCTTTTACTTTTAGTAACTCCACAACGATAAAATTGGTGTCGAACGCTTCCTTAGTGTAAAATCAGGAAAACCTCCGTATGAATTTTCTCCCGAGGAAATTTTACTCTTACTTCCAGTAACTCTACAAAGACAAAATTGGTGTCGTATACATCCATAGAGAATAGTCGGAAATACTTTAGAAGTAATTTTCTGACAAGCAAATTTTTCTTTTACTTTCAGTAACACTACAAAGACAAAATTGGTGTCGAACGCTTCTCTAGTGTAAAATCAGGAAAACCTTCGTAGGAATTTTCTGCCGAGTAAATATTTTTCTTGTTTCCAGCAAATTTTTATCATACTTCCAAGAACACTACAAACACTAAATTTGTGTCGAACGCTTCCCTAGTGTAAAATCGGGAAAACTCCCGAAGAAATTTTCTGCCGAGTAAATATTTTTCTTGTTTCCAGTAACTTTCCAATGACAAAATTGATGAAGAACGCTTCCCTAGTGAATAAACGGGAAAACTTCCGTAGAAATTTTTTATCTGGCTAATTCCTCTCATACTTTCAGTTACACTACAAAGACAAAATTGGTGTCGAACGCTTCCCTAGTGTAAAATCAGGAAAACCTTCGTAGGAATTTTCTGCCGAGTAAATATTTTTCTTGTTTCCAGCAAATTTTTATCATACTTCCAAGAACACTACAAACACTAAATTTGTGTCGAACGCTTCTCTAGTGTAAAATCGGGAAAACTCCCGAAAAAATTTTCTGCCGAGTAAATATTTTTCTTGTTTCCAGTAATTTTCCAATGACAAAATTGATGAAGAACGCTTCCCTAGTGAATAATCGGGAAAACTTCCGTAGAAATTTTTTATCTGGCAAATTCCTCTCATACTTTAAGTTACACTACAAAGACAAAATTTGTGTCGGTCACTTCCTTAGTGTAAAATCGGGAAAATCCCCTTAGGAATTTTCTGCCGAGTAAACTTTATTCCTACTTCCAGTAACTTCACAAAGAAAAATTGGTGTAGAACGCTTCCTAGAGAATAATCATGAAAATTTCCGTTGGAATTTTCAGCCGTGCAAATTTTATTCTTACGTCCAGTAACTCTACAAAGACAAAATTAGTGTCGAATACTTCCCTAGAGCAGAATCGGAAATACTTCAGAAGTAATTTTCTGACAGGCAAATTTTTCTTTTACTTTTAGTAACTCCACAACGATAAAATTGCTGTCGAACGCTTCCTTAGTGTAAAATCAGGAAAACCTCCATATGAATTTTCTGCCGAGCAAATTTTATTCTTACTTCCAGTAACTCTACAAAGACAAAATTAGTGTCGAATACTTCCCTAGAGAATAATCGGAAATACTTCAGAAGTAATTTTCTAAAATGCAAATTTTTCTATACTTTCAGTAACTCCACAACGATAAAATTGGTGTCGAACGCTTCCCTAGTGTAAAATCAGGAAAACCTTCGTATGAATTTTCTCCCGAGGAAATTTTACTCTTACTTCCAGTAACTCTACAAAGTCAAAATTGGTGTCGTATACTTCCATAGAGATTAATCTGGAAAACTTCTGTAGAAATTTTTTTTCTGGCAAATTCTTCTCATACTTTCAGTAACACTACAAAGACAAAATTGGTGTCGAACGCTTCCCTAGTGTAAAATCAGGAAAACCTTCGTAGGAATTTTCTGCCGAGTAAATATTTTTCTTGTTTCCAGCAAATTTTTATCATACTTCCAAGAACACTACAAACACTAAATTTGTGTCGAACGCTTCCCTAGTGTAAAATCGGGAAAACTCCCGAAGAAATTTTCTGCCGAGTAAATATTTTTCTTGTTTCCAGTAACTTTCCAATGACAAAATTGATGAAGAACGCTTCCCTAGTGAATAATCGGGAAAACTTCCGTAGAAATTTTATATCTGGCAAATTCCTCTCATACTTTCAGTTACACTACAAAGACAAAATTTGTGTCGGACACTTCCTTAGTGTAAAATCGGGAAAATCCCCTTAGGAATTTTCTGCCGAGTAAACTTTATTCCTACTTCCAGTAACTTTACAAAGAAAAAATTGGTGTAGAACGCTTCCCTAGAGAATAATCAGGAAAATTTCCGTTGGAATTTTCTGCCGTGCAAATTTTATTCTTACTTCTAGTAACTCTACAAAGACAAAATTAGTGTCGAATACTTCCCTAGAGCAGAATCGGAAATACTTCAGAAGTAATTTTCTGACAAGCAAATTTTTCTTTTCTTTTAGTAACTCCACAACGATAAAATTGGTGTCGAACGCTTCCTTAGTGTAAAATCAGGAAAACCTCCGTATGAATTTTCTCCCGAGGAAATTTTACTCTTACTTCCAGTAACTCTACAAAGACAAAATTGGTGTCGTATACTTCCATAGAGATTAATCGGGAAAACTTCTGTAGAAATTTTTTTTCTGGCAAATTCTTCTCATACTTTCAGTAACACTACAAAGACAAATAAAATTTTTTTATTAGTAAAAAATTATTATTATTATTATTATTATTAATATTATTATTATTTTAATAAAATTATTATTATTATTATTAGAAAATTAGGAATTTTCTGTCGAGTAAACTTTATTCCTACTTCCAGTAACTTTACAAAGACAAAATTGGTGTAGAACTCTTCTTTAGAGAATAAACAGGAAAACTTCCGTTGGAATTTTCTGCCGAGCAAATTTTATTCTTACTTCCAGTAACTCTACAAAGACAAAATTAGTGTCGAATACTTCCTTAGAGAATAATCGGAAATACTTCAGAAGTAATTTTCTAAAAAGCAAATTCTTCTCATACTTTCAGTAACACTACAAAGACAAAATTGGTGTCGAACGCTTCCCTAGTGTAAAATCAGGAAAACCTTCGTAGGAATTTTCTGCCGAGTAAATATTTTTCTTGTTTCCAGCAAATTTTTATCATACTTCCATGAACACTACAAACACTAAATTTGTGTCGAACGCTTCTCTAGTGTAAAATCGGGAAAACTCCCGAAGAAATTTTCTGCCGAGTAAATATTTTTCTTGTTTCCAGTAACTTTCCAATGACAAAATTGATGAAGAACGCTTCCCTAGTGAATAATCGGGAAAACTTCCGTAGAAATTTTTTATCTGGCAAATTCCTCTCATACTTTAAGTTACACTACAAAGACAAAATTTGTGTCGGACACTTCCTTAGTGTAAAATCGGGAAAATCCCCTTAGGAATTTTCTGCCGAGTAAACTTTATTCCTACTTCCAGTAACTTTACAAAGAAAAAATTGGTGTAGAACGCTTCCCTAGAGAATAATCAGGAAAATTTCCGTTGGAATTTTCTGCCGTGCAAATTTTATTCTTACTTCTAGTAACTCTACAAAGACAAAATTAGTGTCGAATACTTCCCTAGAGCAGAATCGGAAATACTTCAGAAGTAATTTTCTGACAAGCAAATTTTTCTTTTACTTTTAGTAACTCCACAACGATAAAATTGGTGTCGAACGCTTCCTTAGTGTAAAATCAGGAAAACCTCCGTATGAATTTTCTCCCGAGGAAATTTTACTCTTCATCCAGTAACTCTACAAAGACAAAATTGGTGTCGTATACATCCATAGAGAATAGTCGGAAATACTTTAGAAGTAATTTTCTGACAAGCAAATTTTTCTTTTACTTTCAGTAACACTACAAAGACAAAATTGGTGTCGAACGCTTCTCTAGTGTAAAATCAGGAAAACCTTCGTAGGAATTTTCTGCCGAGTAAATATTTTTCTTGTTTCCAGCAAATTTTTATCATACTTCCAAGAACACTACAAACACTAAATTTGTGTCGAACGCTTCCCTAGTGTAAAATCGGGAAAACGAACGAAGAAATTTTCTGCCGAGTAAATATTTTTCTTGTTTCCAGTAACTTTCCAATGACAAAATTGATGAAGAACGCTTCCCTAGTGAATAAACGGGAAAACTTCCGTAGAAATTTTTTATCTGGCTAATTCCTCTCATACTTTCAGTTACACTACAAAGACAAAATTGGTGTCGAACGCTTCCCTAGTGTAAAATCAGGAAAACCTTCGTAGGAATTTTCTGCCGAGTAAATATTTTTCTTGTTTCCAGCAAATTTTTATCATACTTCCAAGAACACTACAAACACTAAATTTGTGTCGAACGCTTCCCTAGTGTAAAATCGGGAAAACTCCCGAAGAAATTTTCTGCCGAGTAAATATTTTTCTTGTTTCCAGTAACTTTCCAATGACAAAATTGATGAAGAACGCTTCCCTAGTGAATAATCGGGAAAACTTCCGTAGAAATTTTTTATCTGGCAAATTCCTCTCATACTTTAAGTTACACTACAAAGACAAAATTTGTGTCGGACACTTCCTTAGTGTAAAATCGGGAAAATCCCCTTAGGAATTTTCTGCCGAGTAAACTTTATTCCTACTTCCAGTAACATTACAAAGAAAAAATTGGTGTAGAAGGCTTCCCTAGAGAATAATCAGGAAAATTTACGTTGGAATTTTCTGCCGTGCAAATTTTATTCTTACTTCTAGTAACTCTACAAAGACAAAATTAGTGTCGAATACATCCATAGAGAATAGTCGGAAATACTTCAGAAGTAATTTTCTGACAAGCAAATTTTTCTTTTACTTTCAGTAACACTACAAAGACAAAATTGGTGTCGAACGCTTCTCTAGTGTAAAATCAGGAAAACCTTCGTAGGAATTTTCTGCCGAGTAAATATTTTTCTTGTTTCCAGCAAATTTTTATCATACTTCCAAGAACACTACAAACACTAAATTTGTGTCGAACGCTTCCCTAGTGTAAAATCGGGAAAACTCCCGAAGAAATTTTCTGCCGAGTAAATATTTTTCTTGTTTCCAGTAACTTTCCAATGACAAAATTGATGAAGAACGCTTCCCTAGTGAATAAACGGGAAAACTTCCGTAGAAATTTTTTATCTGGCTAATTCCTCTCATACTTTCAGTTACACTACAAAGACAAAATTGGTGTCGAACGCTTCCCTAGTGTAAAATCAGGAAAACCTTCGTAGGAATTTTCTGCCGAGTAAATATTTTTCTTGTTTCCAGCAAATTTTTATCATACTTCCAAGAACACTACAAACACTAAATTTGTGTCGAACGCTTCCCTAGTGTAAAATCGGGAAAACTCTCGAAAAATTTTCTGCCGAGTAAATTTTTCTTGTTTCCAGTAATTTTCCAATGACAAAATTGATGAAGAACGCTTCCCTAGTGAATAATCGGGAAAACTTCCGTAGAAATTTTTTATCTGGCAAATTCCTCTCATACTTTAAGTTACACTACAAAGACAAAATTTGTGTCGGACACTTCCTTAGTGTAAAATCGGGAAAATCCCCTTAGGAATTTTCTGCCGAGTAAACTTTATTCCTACTTCCAGTAACTTTACAAAGAAAAAATTGGTGTAGAACGCTTCCCTAGAGAATAATCAGGAAAATTTCCGTTGGAATTTTCTGCCGTGCAAATTTTATTCTTACTTCTAGTAACTCTACAAAGACAAAATTAGTGTCGAATACTTCCCTAGAGCAGAATCGGAAATACTTCAGAAGTAATTTTCTGACAAGCAAATTTTTCTTTTACTTTTAGTAACTCCACAACGATAAAATTGCTGTCGAACGCTTCCTTAGTGTAAAATCAGGAAAACCTCCATATGAATTTTCTGCCGAGCAAATTTTATTCTTACTTCCAGTAACTCTACAAAGACAAAATTAGTGTCGAATACTTCCCTAGAGAATAATCGGAAATACTTCAGAAGTAATTTTCTGACAAATTAAATTTTCTTTTACTTTCAGTAACTCCACAACGATTACATGTGTGTCGAACGCTTCTCTAGTGTAAAATCATGAAAACCTCCGTATGAATTTTCTCCCGATGAAATTTTACACGTACTTCCAGTAACTCTACAAAGACAAAATTGGTGTCGTATACTTCCATAGAGATTAATCGGGAAAACTTCTGTAGAAATTTTTTTTCTGGCAAATTCTTCTCATACTTTCAGTAACACTACAAAGACAAAATTGGTGTCGAACGCTTCCCTAGTGTAAAATCAGGAAAACCTTCGTAGGAATTTTCTGCCGAGTAAATATTTTTCTTGTTTCCAGCAAATTTTTATCATACTTCCAAGAACACTACAAACACTAAATTTGTGTCGAACGCTTCCCTAGTGTAAAATCGGGAAAACTCCCGAAGAAATTTTCTGCCGAGTAAATATTTTTCTTGTTTCCAGTAACTTTCCAATGACAAAATTGATGAAGAACGCTTCCCTAGTGAATAATCGGGAAAACTTCCGTAGAAATTTTATATCTGGCAAATTCCTCTCATACTTTCAGTTACACTACAAAGACAAAATTTGTGTCGGACACTTCCTTAGTGTAAAATCGGGAAAATCCTTCGTAGGAATTTTCTGCCGAGTAAACTTTATTTTTACTTCCAGTAACTTTACAAAGAAAAAATTGGTGTAGAACGCTTCCCTAGAGAATAATCAGGAAAATTTCCGTTGAAATTTTCTGCCGTGCAAATTTTATTCTTACTTCTAGTAACTCTACAAAGACAAAATTAGTGTCGAATACTTCCCTAGAGCAGAATCGGAAATACTTCAGAAGTAATTTTCTGACAAGCAAATTTTTCTTTTCTTTTAGTAACTCCACAACGATAAAATTGGTGTCGAACGCTTCCTTAGTGTAAAATCAGGAAAACCTCCGTATGAATTTTCTCCCGAGGAAATTTTACTCTTACTTCCAGTAACTCTACAAAGACAAAATTGGTGTCGTATACTTCCATAGAGATTAATCGGGAAAACTTCTGTAGAAATTTTTTTTCTGGCAAATTCTTCTCATACTTTCAGTAACACTACAAAGACAAATAAAATTTTTTTATTAGTAAAAAATTATTATTATTATTATTATTATTAATATTATTATTATTATTTTAATAAAATTATTATTATTATTATTAGAAAATTAGGAATTTTCTGTCGAGTAAACTTTATTCCTACTTCCAGTAACTTTACAAAGACAAAATTGGTGTAGAACTCTTCTTTAGAGAATAAACAGGAAAACTTCCGTTGGAATTTTCTGCCGAGCAAATTTTATTCTTACTTCCAGTAACTCTACAAAGACAAAATTAGTGTCGAATACTTCCTTAGAGAATAATCGGAAATACTTCAGAAGTAATTTTCTAAAAAGCAAATTCTTCTCATACTTTCAGTAACACTACAAAGACAAAATTGGTGTCGAACGCTTCCCTAGTGTAAAATCAGGAAAACCTTCGTAGGAATTTTCTGCCGAGTAAATATTTTTCTTGTTTCCAGCAAATTTTTATCATACTTCCATGAACACTACAAACACTAAATTTGTGTCGAACGCTTCCCTAGTGTAAAATCGGGAAAACTCCCGAAGAAATTTTCTGCCGAGTAAATATTTTTCTTGTTTCCAGTAACTTTCCAATGACAAAATTGATGAAGAACGCTTCCCTAGTGAATAATCGGGAAAACTTCCGTAGAAATTTTTTATCTGGCAAATTCCTCTCATACTTTAAGTTACACTACAAAGACAAAATTTGTGTCGGACACTTCCTTAGTGTAAAATCGGGAAAATCCCCTTAGGAATTTTCTGCCGAGTAAACTTTATTCCTACTTCCAGTAACTTTACAAAGAAAAAATTGGTGTAGAACGCTTCCCTAGAGAATAATCAGGAAAATTTCCGTTGGAATTTTCTGCCGTGCAAATTTTATTCTTACTTCTAGTAACTCTACAAAGACAAAATTAGTGTCGAATACTTCCCTAGAGCAGAATCGGAAATACTTCAGAAGTAATTTTCTGACAAGCAAATTTTTCTTTTACTTTTAGTAACTCCACAACGATAAAATTGGTGTCGAACGCTTCCTTAGTGTAAAATCAGGAAAACCTCCGTATGAATTTTCTCCCGAGGAAATTTTACTCTTACTTCCAGTAACTCTACAAAGACAAAATTGGTGTCGTATACATCCATAGAGAATAGTCGGAAATACTTTAGAAGTAATTTTCTGACAAGCAAATTTTTCTTTTACTTTCAGTAACACTACAAAGACAAAATTGGTGTCGAACGCTTCTCTAGTGTAAAATCAGGAAAACCTTCGTAGGAATTTTCTGCCGAGTAAATATTTTTCTTGTTTCCAGCAAATTTTTATCATACTTCCAAGAACACTACAAACACTAAATTTGTGTCGAACGCTTCCCTAGTGTAAAATCGGGAAAACTCCCGAAGAAATTTTCTGCCGAGTAAATATTTTTCTTGTTTCCAGTAACTTTCCAATGACAAAATTGATGAAGAACGCTTCCCTAGTGAATAAACGGGAAAACTTCCGTAGAAATTTTTTATCTGGCTAATTCCTCTCATACTTTCAGTTACACTACAAAGACAAAATTGGTGTCGAACGCTTCCCTAGTGTAAAATCAGGAAAACCTTCGTAGGAATTTTCTGCCGAGTAAATATTTTTCTTGTTTCCAGCAAATTTTTATCATACTTCCAAGAACACTACAAACACTAAATTTGTGTCGAACGCTTCTCTAGTGTAAAATCGGGAAAACTCCCGAAAAAATTTTCTGCCGAGTAAATATTTTTCTTGTTTCCAGTAATTTTCCAATGACAAAATTGATGAAGAACGCTTCCCTAGTGAATAATCGGGAAAACTTCCGTAGAAATTTTTTATCTGGCAAATTCCTCTCATACTTTAAGTTACACTACAAAGACAAAATTTGTGTCGGACACTTCCTTAGTGTAAAATCGGGAAAATCCCCTTAGGAATTTTCTGCCGAGTAAACTTTATTCCTACTTCCAGTAACTTTACAAAGAAAAAATTGGTGTAGAACGCTTCCCTAGAGAATAATCAGGAAAATTTCCGTTGGAATTTTCTGCCGTGCAAATTTTATTCTTACTTCTAGTAACTCTACAAAGACAAAATTAGTGTCGAATACTTCCCTAGAGCAGAATCGGAAATACTTCAGAAGTAATTTTCTGACAAGCAAATTTTTCTTTTACTTTTAGTAACTCCACAACGATAAAATTGCTGTCGAACGCTTCCTTAGTGTAAAATCAGGAAAACCTCCATATGAATTTTCTGCCGAGCAAATTTTATTCTTACTTCCAGTAACTCTACAAAGACAAAATTAGTGTCGAATACTTCCCTAGAGAATAATCGGAAATACTTCAGAAGTAATTTTCTAAAAAGCAAATTTTTCTTTTACTTTCAGTAACTCCACAACGATAAAATTGGTGTCGAACGCTTCCCTAGTGTAAAATCAGGAAAACCTCCGTATGAATTTTCTCCCGAGGAAATTTTACTCTTACTTCCAGTAACTCTACAAAGACAAAATTGGTGTCGTATACTTCCATAGAGATTAATCGGGAAAACTTCTGTAGAAATTTTTTTTCTGGCAAATTCTTCTCATACTTTCAGTAACACTACAAAGACAAAATTGGTGTCGAACGCTTCCCTAGTGTAAAATCAGGAAAACCTTCGTAGGAATTTTCTGCCGAGTAAATATTTTTCTTGTTTCCAGCAAATTTTTATCATACTTCCAAGAACACTACAAACACTAAATTTGTGTCGAACGCTTCCCTAGTGTAAAATCGGGAAAACTCCCGAAGAAATTTTCTGCCGAGTAAATATTTTTCTTGTTTCCAGTAACTTTCCAATGACAAAATTGATGAAGAACGCTTCCCTAGTGAATAATCGGGAAAACTTCCGTAGAAATTTTATATCTGGCAAATTCCTCTCATACTTTCAGTTACACTACAAAGACAAAATTTGTGTCGGACACTTCCTTAGTGTAAAATCGGGAAAATCCCCTTAGGAATTTTCTGCCGAGTAAACTTTATTCCTACTTCCAGTAACTTTACAAAGAAAAAATTGGTGTAGAACGCTTCCCTAGAGAATAATCAGGAAAATTTCCGTTGAAATTTTCTGCCGTGCAAATATTATTCTTACTTCTAGTAACTCTACAAAGACAAAATTAGTGTCGAATACTTCCCTAGAGCAGAATCGGAAATACTTCAGAAGTAATTTTCTGACAAGCAAATTTTTCTTTTCTTTTAGTAACTCCACAACGATAAAATTGGTGTCGAACGCTTCCTTAGTGTAAAATCAGGAAAACCTCCGTATGAATTTTCTCCCGAGGAAATTTTACTCTTACTTCCAGTAACTCTACAAAGACAAAATTGGTGTCGTATACTTCCATAGAGATTAATCGGGAAAACTTCTGTAGAAATTTTTTTTCTGGCAAATTCTTCTCATACTTTCAGTAACACTACAAAGACAAATAAAATTTTTTTATTAGTAAAAAATTATTATTATTATTATTATTATTAATATTATTATTATTATTTTAATAAAATTATTATTATTATTAGAAAATTAGGAATTTCCTGTCGAGTAAACTTTATTCCTACTTCCAGTAACTTTACAAAGACAAAATTGGTGTAGAACTCTTCTTTAGAGAATAAACAGGAAAACTTCCGTTGGAATTTTCTGCCGAGCAAATTTTATTCTTACTTCCAGTAACTCTACAAAGACAAAATTAGTGTCGAATACTTCCTTAGAGAATAATCGGAAATACTTCAGAAGTAATTTTCTAAAAAGCAAATTCTTCTCATACTTTCAGTAACACTACAAAGACAAAATTGGTGTCGAACGCTTCCCTAGTGTAAAATCAGGAAAACCTTCGTAGGAATTTTCTGCCGAGTAAATATTTTTCTTGTTTCCAGCAAATTGTTATCATACTTCCATGAACACTACAAACACTAAATTTGTGTCGAACGTTTCCCTAGTGTAAAATCGGGAAAACTCCAGAAGAAATTTTCTGCCGAGTAAATATTTTCTTGTTTCCAGTAACTTTCCAATGACAAAATTGATGAAGAAGGCTTCCCTAGTGAATAATCGGGAAAACTTCCGTAGAAATTTGGTTTATTAATGAAGGAAAAAGTCGAAAAAAAATGCAAAAAATCACTTCCGGAACACGGCATCGAACCCTGGTCCGTAGATTCCAAAGCAACGCACTGATCCACTAGACTACAAGAAATGCCCATATCGTTGTTCTCACTCCTTATTTGCAAAACGTCATAACTTCTGAACTATTTCGAATTGATCGACGGGGTTAACTGCATTACGATACTAGTACCGAATTCTATCGGAATCCGTCATAAAAAAAATTTGACCCCCCAACCACCAAACAAAATTTTTTTTTTCTACCGAATTCAAACTAAAATTATTCACTGATTTGATATGGAAAACCACTTAGAGTTACTGGAATGGGAAATTTGGTTTATTAATGAAGGAAAAAGTCGAAAAAAAATGCAAAAAATCACTTCCGGATCACGGCATCGAACCCTGGTCCGTAGATTCCAAAGCAACGCACTGATCCACTAGACTACAAGAAATGCCCATATCGTTGTTCTCACTCCTTATTTGCAAAACGTCATAACTTCTGAACTATTTCGAATTGATCGACGGGGTTAACTGCATTACGTTACTAGTACCGAATTCTATCGGAATCCGTCATAAAAAAAATTTGATCCCCCTCACCACCAAAAAAAATTTTTTTTTTACTTTTAGTAACTCCACAACGATATAATTGGTGTCGAACGCTTCCCTAGTGTAAAATCAGGAAAACCTCCGTATGAATTTTCTTCCGAGGAAATTTTACTCTTACTTCCAGTAACTCTACAAAGACAAAATTGGTGTCGTATACTTCCATAGAGATTAATCGGGAAAACTTCTGTAGAAATTTTTTTTCTGGCAAATTCTTCTCATACTTTCAGTAACACTACAAAGACAAATAAAATTTTTTTATTAGTAAAAAATTATTATTATTATTATTATTATTAATATTATTATTATTATTTTAATAAAATTATTATTATTATTATTAGAAAATTAGGAATTTCCTGTCGAGTAAACTTTATTCCTACTTCCAGTAACTTTACAAAGACAAAATTGGTGTAGAACTCTTCTTTAGAGAATAAACAGGAAAACTTCCGTTGGAATTTTCTGCCAAACAAATTTTATTCTTACTTCCAGTAACTCTACAAAGACAAAATTAGTGACGAATACTTCCTTAGAGAATAATCGGAAATACATCAGAAGTAATTTTCTAAAAAGCAAATTCTTCTCATACTTTCAGTAACACTACAAAGACAAAATTGGTGTCGAACGCTTCCCTAGTGTAAAATCAGGAAAACCTTCGTAGGAATTTTCTGCCGAGTAAATATTTTTCTTGTTTCCAGCAAATTGTTATCATACTTCCATGAACACTACAAACACTAAATTTGTGTCGAACGTTTCCCTAGTGTAAAATCGGGAAAACTCCAGAAGAAATTTTCTGCCGAGTAAATATTTTTCTTGTTTCCAGTAACTTTCCAATGACAAAATTGATGAAGAAGGCTTCCCTAGTGAATAATCGGGAAAACTTCCGTAGAAATTTGGTTTATTAATGAAGGAAAAAGTCGAAAAAAAATGCAAAAAATCTCTTCCGGAACACGGCATCGAACCCTGGTCCGTAGATTCCAAAGCAACGCACTGATCCACTAGACTACAAGAAATGCCCATATCGTTGTTCTCACTCCTTATTTGCAAAACGTCATAACTTCTGAACTATTTCGAATTGATCGACGGGGTTAACTGCATTACGATACTAGTGATGTATTCTTGACGACAGAAGTTGCCCCCAAGAGATACGGCTTCGTGCTCCGGCGTATTGTGTCGTGATATCGATTATGTGGTAGCAAATGAAGAGATTATTTCCATATAAAAGATAGTTTATTATTATAGACCGAATTATACTTAAACAAAATAACGATTTAAAACGTATGGAACTAAATTAGCAAGATCTAGTACTAAATGTACTAGAATAGGATCTCTTACAAATAACTATAAGAGGAGTCGTGTAGTGCGTGTGTATTCAGTACTCTGACCGAACGACCGACTGACCACCCGTCTATACTGTCGTAGCGTCCGGCAAACAACGATGGTGGAATCCGCTGATCAAGCGGATTCCTTATTCGCCGTTGACGGACTGCACACACATATACACTACACGGCCCGTACAATATAAAATAATACCGTTTACAACATACCCCCCGTGTTAAACAGGAGCAGTCCCTGCGACTTCTGCTAACGTTTGAAGTAGCTCGTTATACAAAACAAAAAAAAACTAACTATCCCTTACGTTCCTAAAGATACGGGTACACCTAGTTCAACACATGGTGTCTTAAGTATTATTAAATATCAATGCAATCCCACTTAATATTAAAGGATACATGTCTTACAAAGAAAAGGTTCTCTTAAAATTAACTTAGATTGAGGTCTCAGCTACAACGTCTTGTGGATGATATATAACAGGTTTCCTCGATTTATACTTAAAAATGAAGTATGCAGCTAGAAGTGAAGTTATCAAAATAGTGGACACAATAATTAAAGGTATTATCAAATACCACTCACTATTCATAATATGATTATCTTCGGCGTTTAATGCATTTATTTCATTTTCGATATCTAAGAGGGACTTGGAATGTTGTTCCAGACTTTTAAGGCTATCTAGATTGATCGATTCAGAAAAATTAAATGATTCTATAGTATGTTGTTGTTGTGTCAATAATGCAGATTTCTTTACATATTTTTCTTCAATAGGCGTATAAAGTGTTTGCGTAACATTTTTTGTAAAAATTCGAGAAGGAATGAGAATAGTTTGTTTAGTGTAAGCACTGCATTCAGGATTTAGAGTTAATTGTCCTGTTCCGTTTAGAAAGACGTTTAGTGGATCCCCATTGCTACACTTAATAGCTATATTTTCATTAATGGCTACATATAACCATGTATTTGAATTACTTAACCTACTAAAAATTGGATTTACTATTTTAATATACTTAACATGACAGTATGCTGATAAATCAGATTGACCTAATAAGGGTTTCAGGCCACATATTTTATTTGTCGCAGTATACATGGGTGCAATTTGATTACAATAAAAATTATCATCAACATATTTACACTCTTCGAGCTGTTTTTCCGAAAGGGAAATAAAATATTCTCTGTTGGTACTTAAAGCTAATACAGGTTCAACAGAAGTATACATTGAGTAAATGTCCCCTTGTTGAATTAAAGGGAATGGAATAACTCTATAGGCCTTAAAAACATTGACATTTATTAGCGGAATTTTTTGAATAAATATTAAGGTTTTTTCCACTAAAATAGCGGATACTTGAGAAATTTGAATAAGTTTAGTCATAGAAAACTTTTCTGTTGGAAAAGGCAGATTTAATTCATGCGGTAAGTTTAATTGGATTTCACGGAGATGCTGTTTATATTCCTGGTTTGACATGAGATTCGGATGAATCTGTCCATGTATAGCTGAATTTACAATATGTAATAATTTTTGTACTCCAAAAGCTTGTTGAGTAAGAAGCAGATTAATGACAATAGCTTGTTCGACTAACATTTCCCGAGTTTGCAGTTCTGACATGACTGCATCAGTACGACCTATTTTATCGTATAAACGTGCTATAATGAGATCTGAACTCCTCCGGTTTTGCAGTATTGGTGCAATGGTTGCGTTAAAATCTGAAATAGTTGCACGCACCACTCTAGTTTGCGCAGCGATTAGATTCAATGTACTGGTTGATGTGAGACCTAATTCTGAGATTTTTCCGTATAAGAAATCTGCGTCTTCATTGCGAGTTGGTTGCCAATCTGTTCCTATTGATTCGAGAATTTCCTTTTGCACTTGTTCTATCTGGTGAAAAATTGTTGAGGTGCTTGATTCCATCCATTCACAACTAGATCTGATATTTATATTCACTGTCCACTGGATGTAGAGTTCCCGCTGCCTGATACAGGAGTCCAATGTTGGAAACTGGTTGTATTGTATATCCTAGGTTTGTGTCCTGGCTTGAAGTATTAGCAATCCATATCAACACTCTAGAAGATAACATTGAATAATCAGTACTCATCTCTTAAGGTATAACTTCACCCACGAGTTAGTCAGACATCTGTTACGTACAGGGTTTTCCCTCGGAATAGTGAATTATCATCAAATGTAAAAGTAAGATCTCAACGATCTGGAATATTAATGATATATATATTTATATATGTACAAAATATTTACAAATAAAATGTGGTTGGTACATTGACCAAACAAGAAAGTTTTTCTAGTTAGTGAAGAGTTTAAGTAAGTTCTTGTGTACTTTTACTCCGTTTGCCCTTGAGGATTGTAACGTTCTCATTGGCATTTAATTCGATCACCATATATGGTCCCAACCATTTAGGACTAAGCTTCCCTTTCCTAGCTTTATCCTGAAGTAAGACTTCATCCCCCACGTGAAGCGTGATTGATTTTGCATTTAAGTCGTATTTCTCCTTGGTACGGTGTTTATTTTCTACAAGATGTTCCCGAGCAACTTGATGTGATTGCTGCAGTTTGCTCCGTAATTCTTCCTGGAAATCGTCGTAATTGTATCGTGGCTCTACGGGTCTTGTGACTGAAGTAGGAACATAGAGCGTTCTACCATAAAGCAATTCATATGGTTGCTTCCTGTGGAACGATGGGTAGAGGAATTGTATACAAACATTGCGTATGGCACGTACGTGTCCCAGTTCTGCTGCTCGGCGTCGACGTAGTGTCTAAGATATTCTCCCAACGTACGATGGCTTCGCTCGAGAGCTCCGTTTGACTGTGGATGATAAGGTGATGTTGTATTTCGTTTAATTCCAAGAAGTTTACAGGTTTCGGTAAACACTTTACTCAGGAACTCGGTTCCTTGGTCACTGATAAGGTCTTGCGGTAGACCATGGATACATATGAAAGAGGTGACAAAATGGTAAGCCACGGTGTTTGCTTCTTTGTTAGCCATCGGTACTGCTACTGAAAATTTTGTTAAGTCACACTGAATCGTGAGTATATATGCATTACCATTAAGTGTCCTTGGGAATGGGCCTACTATATCGATAAACGTTCTCTCAAATGGTTCAGTCGCAGTCGTGCTGACTACCATTGGTTGTTTTGTGTTTTGTTTGCGGTTTTATTCTTTTGACAAGATGCACACTTCCTTACGTACTCTTCCACGTCTTGTCTCAATGTGTCCCAATTGAACTGT
The DNA here is from genome assembly GCA_032441825.1 of Chaetogeoica ovagalla. Classification (NCBI taxonomy): domain Eukaryota; kingdom Metazoa; phylum Arthropoda; class Insecta; order Hemiptera; family Aphididae; genus Chaetogeoica; species Chaetogeoica ovagalla. The sequence goes on from CM063727.1 coordinate 12,899,643, forward strand.
TTTGAATACGCTTAATCGTTTGCTGGATACCTCTATGTCCTCCTAATATTCCAGAGTGATGTTCTTTAATAATTTGCGATCTATCTGTGTCGTTAGTATTTTGTTTGGAATAAACTCGTATTGTAACATCAGAATTGAGAAATATATAACATAACATTTTTCGAACTTCTATCCACTCCAATTGATCTGTGCCACAACCTATCCGAGGTATGGCGAGTTTATTGATCCCAAATTCATTACACGCAATACGCAGTCTCCAAAGTGTATTATACATATCCTCATATGTCGGCTTTTGCCAGAATTTGTCTTTAGTAACAAGGTGCCATACATAACGCGAATTTATTTGGTAATAAATTACGTCAGTTTTCTTGGGCTGTTGTAACTTCAAGTCCTGCATATGTCCATATCGCCTACGAAATTCAAGGGCTATTCCTGACTGAGCTTAAGATCGGCTGATACGCAATGTGCAAAATGGAAATCGGCTGGTGCTTCAAATATGTCTTCGGTGACTTCTTGTATCTTTGGGTTCGCAATATTTTGAAGTGATGACTCTGCTTTAAATTCATCATAAGGCAATAATGAAGACAGGGCATTAGCTGTCGATTCCTGTGATCTTGTTTTAGCGACTAATGCTTTACTGATTCGACTTAGTGCATCAGCATTTGTATTCGTAGCTCCAGGTTTATAAACAACCTCATACTGATACTCGGCGAGTTTGAGACGCCAACGCATGAGACGCGATCCTGGGTCCTTAACGTTGAAGAGCCACGTGAGTGGTTGGTGATCCGTGAATATCTGGAATTTTCGTCCTAACAAGTACGGTCGGAAATTTTGTAGTGACCAGCCGATGCTGAGCAGCTCCTTCTCCGTAGTACTGTATGCCTGCTCTGCTTTGTTTAGAACACGTGATGCGTACGCTATTGGACGATCTTGTCCTGGTTGACCTTGTGAAATTATACTCCTATTGCGAATTGGCTAGCGTCTGTTGTGAGAATAAATGGCTTTTCAAAATCAGGATATTGAAGTATAGGGCATTCACGAGTTTTTCTTTTAAGATTTCAAACGACGATTGACACTGCGTCCATAAAAAGGGTATCTTTCGTAGCAACTTAGTCATGGGTTTTGCTATCTGGCTATAGTTCTCTATGAATCTCCGATAGTACCCTGATAATCCGAGAAATTGTTTGATTTCGGTCATATTCGTGGGTACAGGATGATTCTTGACACAGCTGATTTTATTGGGATCTGGTTTGACACCATTGTCAGTTATTAAATGTCCCAAATATATCACTTCCCGACGAAGGAACTGACATTTGGCGGGTTGTAAACGTAAGTTAAATTTACGTAGTCGCTTAAACACCTCCGAGAGTCTTGATTCGTGTTCCCGTAAATCAGTTGCATAAATAATAATGTCGTCCAGATAAACAAAAGCTTTAGTGCCGTTGATTCCCGTAAGAACATTGTTCATAAGCCGTTGGAAAGTACTCGGTGCTCCACAAAGACCAAAAGGCATTCTAACAAATTCATAGTGCCCTTTATCGGTAGAGAAACCAGTCTTCTCTCGATCTTCCGGTTTTATGGGAACTTGATGATAACCGCTAGCTAGGTCCAATGTTGTATAATACCTTGCTCTGCCCAGTTGATCAAGTATTTCATCAATACGCGGTATTGGAAAAGCGTCTCCAATGGTTAAATGATTTAACTTGCGAAAATCTACACACACTCGATACTGTGGGTTTCCTTGTGCATCCGCTTTCTTAGGTACCACGAGCAATGGCGCGTTCCACGGTGAATCGGAAGGTTGAATAATGTTATCCCGTTCTAACTGCCTTGTTTGACGGATGATTTCTTGACGATGAGCATATGGTAATCTATACGGTCTAATGTTAACAGGCGTGGCATCCTCCTTCAAACGGATTTCGTGCTGGATTGCCGATGTAGCAGGGAACGGATCTCCTTCCAAATGAAACACGTCTGAGAACTCCCGACATATTTTCCATATACTTCCTCGCTCTTCTGAATTTAAATGATCGGTTGCGATAACCTTTCGGATTTCCGATACCCGATCTACTTCATGGTACTCTACAGTTGACACACTTGTAGTAACCATTGATTGTGCTTCTTGATAACTTTCATGATTCAGATCTTCCAGAACAGGAGTATTGATGTGAATCGCTTCTTCTGATGTGTTAACTATGCTAACCATGACTTGCCCATTTTTGACTGTGTTAAGAACATTTCCGATACGTACAGATGGGTGTTGTGTATCTTGAGAATGAATGACCCAATCTGTACCTTCTGCTTTGTTAGTTACAACTGGTATCAAAATTTCTGATCTGGGTGCTAGATTAATCCGAGATTTGACTTGAGGTTCTGAGGACGGGGATAAAGATGATTCTAGAGATGTGTCACTACCATTCTTTTGAAATATTTTCGAAGCTTGATAATCGATAACGACTCCATTGTTGGCTAAAAATGTCCTGCCCAAAATACCAGCATGTGGAACAGGAAAGTCATCATAGACCACTTGAAATTCTGTTGATTTTATTTCGTTTCAGCTTTATATCTAGGATAACTGAGCCAATAGTATGCACTAATATCTCATTTATTCCTTTCAGTTGATATACCAGCTTCTCGTCAATTAATATTTCATCACGGAGATAAGACAACTTAATCATATTTAGATCACTTCCTGTGTCTAAAAGAAAATAAGTATTCCCTGTATACATTGAGTTATAGAAAGTCTGATGTGATTATCAATTAATTTTGATTCGAAACAGAGAGACCTCGCATACTGAGGGTGGCCGTTTTGATTTGGCTTACCGGACGTCGGCCATCTGCGTCCGGAGCTTTCTCGTTTCCCGAATTCTGTCCCTGAGATGATTTTTCTTCTTCTGCCTTCCTGGAATTCACACGTTGTCTTTTCCGACAGTCTTCTAGTAAATGCCCTTCTTTCTTACAATAACGGCATATTAGCGTTCTTGACGTGTAGGTTGATTTTTGATTATCTTGCTGATTCTTTGCTTGATGTCTTGATTGGTCCCATGTTGGAGCCCTACAGTCTCTAGCAATATGGTTTGTTCTACCACACTTGAAACAACCTAATTTTTCGCTTTTAATGTTCCTATTAGTGTTCGATTTTCCTGACCTTTGTTGATTTATCTCATAAGAAGTGGATACCATCCTTTGGTTTCTTTACTTGACTGAAACGAAATTTCTTCTTCCAAAGCCAAAGCTAGAGCTTCGTCCAGATTTCCAGGATTTCGTGATTTAAGAATAATTTTATACGTGTCTGGCAAACCATCAATAAAAGCTGTTAACACTTGTGCTTGTAAAAGTTTGCGAACGTCGTTTACACTGGAGTATTCATCCTTCTCCAAAGTGGCATCAACGATGTCATGGTAAAGTTTCTACTTTCTCGAAGTAACTTTGAACATCTTCTTCTCTTGATTTCCTGCAAGCTGCTAACTTCGTTTGTAAGTGAGCTAATGTCCATTTTCTTCCCGTAATTTCATTCAGCGTTCTTTTGAATTCAACATATGACGTTATGTCTTTAAAACGCACGGCTCTTAAAGCCTTGCCTGAAAGTTTGGTGATGAGACCCTGGACTAAAATATCAGTTTGTGCAGGATCTATTAGTCTAGTAGCAAAATCACATGCTCGAAAAAAACGAAATGACTCGTCCGAATCTACTCCATCGAAAATTGGCACATGTCTTAAAGCCTGTTCTACTGTGCTAAACATTGTATGGGTTTCTTCTTTCTTAATACTCATACGGGGTTTACTACCTGCGAATAATTGATTATCCCTATTCAAACACAACTTTTGGGATCTTAGAAAATATCTCGCTGCATCTAAGGTGTCATCTGTTCTTTGCAAAGATTCTTTTGTCCTACTTAGAATATGACTAGGAACATATAATTCTTCGCTAGAATTACTATCCGAACTCTCCGAATCGGATAAATTAATTAAATTACGTTCCCCGTTCGACATGCAATAACCTTTTTTTTTTTTAAAATTACACCAGAAAAATCAAAATGAGATTTAAGTATACTCGACAGAAACTTATGTCCTTTTTTTTTTTTTTTTTTTTTTTTTGAAGCCACGTATGTAAATGTGTGTTAAAGCCAATAGAGAATCCAACCCAATAACAATCCAAAAAAAAAAACAAATACAGTATTAACAACAAACTTACATTACAATAGAGAACATCGTTGAGAGAAAATAAAACCGTTTATGTGAGACGGTGTTGACGATGTAATCACGGGCGGCGGCGTGCTGCTGATAATATTGTTTTGATTTTGTCTGCGGCGGCGGCGGCGGCGATGACTACAGCGGCGGCGACGATGACTGTTATGACGTCAGCGAGTGGTGTGACGTCAACTCCGGCGGCGGCGACGACTGTAGCGATGACGGCGACTGCGGCGGCGGCGAAGACTGCGGCGGCGGCGGCGACTGCGGCGGCGGCGACGGCGAAGGCTGCGGCGGCGACGGCGAATACACGAATTATATCGAATTTATTCAGTTATTTACCTCATTTGCATTGACTGAGTGCCGTCAGACTTTATGAAAAAAAAAAAAACTCTTTGTTGCTACAATACTGACACTTGACATATACGCGTGACGCGAAGGTTCGTGCGGCAAATCTTAAAAAAAATAATCAATGAAATATAATTATTTTAAAAAGATTGCCGTTACCGCTGCCACCAATGATGTATTCTTGACGACAGAAGTTGCCCCCAAGAGATACGGCTTCGTGCTCCGGCGTATTGTGTCGTGATATCGATTATGTGGTAGCAAATGAAGAGATTATTTCCATATAAAAGATAGTTTATTATTATAGACCGAATTATACTTAAACAAAATAACGATTTAAAACGTATGGAACTAAATTAGCAAGATCTAGTACTAAATGTACTAGAATAGGATCTCTTACAAATAACTATAAGAGGAGTCGTGTAGTGCGTGTGTATTCAGTACTCTGACCGAACGACCGACTGACCACCCGTCTATACTGTCGTAGCGTCCGGCAAACAACGATGGTGGAATCCGCTGATCAAGCGGATTCCTTATTCGCCGTTGACGGACTGCACACACATATACACTACACGGCCCGTACAATATAAAATAATACCGTTTACAACACTAGTACCGAATTCTATCGGAATCCGTCATAAAAAAAATTTGACCCCCCAACCACCAAAAAAAATTTTTTTTTTCTACCGAATTCAAACTAAAATTATTCACTGATTTGATATGGAAAACCACTTAGAGTTACTGGAATGGGAAATTTGGTTTATTAATGAAGGAAAAAGTCGAAAAAAAATGCAAAAAATCACTTCCGGATCACGGCATCGAACCCTGGTCCGTAGATTCCAAAGCAACGCACTGATCCACTAGACTACAAGAAATGCCCATATCGTTGTTCTCACTCCTTATTTGCAAAACGTCATAACTTCTGAACTATTTCGAATTGATCGACGGGGTTAACTGCATTACGTTACTAGTACCGAATTCTATCGGAATCCGTCATAAAAAAAATTTGACCCCCCTCACCACCAAAAAAAATTTTTTTTTTACTTTTAGTAACTCCACAACGATATAATTGGTGTCGAACGCTTCCCTAGTGTAAAATCAGGAAAACCTCCGTATGAATTTTCTTCCGAGGAAATTTTACTCTTACTTCCAGTAACTCTACAAAGACAAAATTGGTGTCGTATACTTCCATAGAAAATAATCGGGAAAACTTCTGTAGAAATTTTTTTTCTGGCAAATTCTTCTCATACTTTCAGCAACAATACAAAGACAAAATTGGTGTCGAACGCTTCCCTAGTGTAAAATCAGGAAAACCTTCGTAGGAATTTTCTGCCGAGTAAATATTTTTCTTGTTTCCAGCAAATTTTTATCATACTTCCAAGAACACTACAAACACTAAATTTGTGTCGAACGCTTCCCTAGTGTAAAATCGGGAAAACTCCCGAAGAAATTTTCTGCCGAGTAAATATTTTTCTTGTTTCCAGTAACTTTCCAATGACAAAATTGATGAAGAACGCTTCCCTAGTGAATAATCGGGAAAACTTCCGTAGAAATTTTTTATCTGGCAAATTCCTCTCATACTTTCAGTTACACTACAAAGACAAAATTTGTGTCGGACACTTCCTTAGTGTAAAATCGGGAAAATCCTCTTAGGAATTTTCTGCCGAGTAAACTTTATTCCTACTTCCAGTAACTTTACAAAGACAAAATTGGTGTAGAACTCTTCTTTAGAGAATAAACAGGAAAACTTCCGATGGAATTTTCTGCCGAGCAAATTTTATTCTTACTTCCAGTAACTCTACAAAGACAAAATTAATGTCGAATACTTCCCTAGAGAATAATCGGAAATACTTCAGAAGTAATTTTCTAAAAAGCAAATTTTTCTTTTACTTTTAGTAACTCCACAACGATATAATTGGTGTCGAACGCTTCCCTAGTGTAAAATCAGGAAAACCTCCGTATGAATTTTCTTCCGAGGAAATTTTACTCTTACTTCCAGTAACTCTACAAAGACAAAATTGGTGTCGTATACTTCCATAGAAAATAATCGGGAAAACTTCTGTAGAAATTTTTTTTCTGGCAAATTCTTCTCATACTTTCAGCAACAATACAAAGACAAAATTTGTGTCGAACGCTTCCCTAGTGTAAAATCAGGAAAACCTTCGTAGGAATTTTCTGCCGAGTAAATATTTTTCCTGTTTCCAGCAAATTTTTATCATACTTCCAAGAACACTACAAACACTAAATTTGTGTCGAACGCTTCCCTAGTGTAAAATCGGGAAAACTCCCGAAGAAATTTTCTGCCGAGTAAATATTTTTCTTGTTTCCAGTAACTTTCCAATGACAAAATTGATGAAGAACGCTTCCCTAGTGAATAATCGGGAAAACTTCCGTAGAAATTTTTTATCTGGCAAATTCCTCTCATACTTTCAGTTACACTACAAAGACAAAATTTGTGTCGGACACTTCCTTAGTGTAAAATCGGGAAAATCCTCTTAGGAATATTCTGCCGAGTAAACTTTATTCCTACTTCCAGTAACTTTACAAAGACAAAATTGGTGTAGAACTCTTCTTTAGAGAATAAACAGGAAAACTTCCGTTGGAATTTTCTGCCGAGCAAATTTTATTCTTACTTCCAGTAACTCTACAAAGACAAAATTAATGTCGAATACTTCCCTAGAGAATAATCGGAAATACTTCAGAAGTAATTTTCTAAAAAGCAAATTTTTCTTTTACTTTTAGTAACTCCACAACGATAAAATTGGTGTCGAACGCTTCCCTAGTGTAAAATCAGGAAAACCTTCGTAGGAATTTTCTGCCGAGTAAATATTTTTCTTGTTTCCAGTAACTTTCCAATGACAAAATTGATGAAGAACGCTTCCCTAGTGAATAAACGGGAAAACTTCCGTAGAAATTTTTTATCTGGCTAATTCCTCTCATACTTTCAGTTACACTACAAAGACAAAATTGGTGTCGAACGCTTCCCTAGTGTAAAATCAGGAAAACCTTCGTAGGAATTTTCTGCCGAGTAAATATTTTTCTTGTTTCCAGCAAATTTTTATCATACTTCCATGAACACTACAAACACTAAATTTGTGTCGAACGCTTCTCTAGTGTAAAATCGGGCACACTCCCGACAAAATTTTCTGCCGAGGAAATATTTTTCTTGTTTCCAGTCATTTTCCCATGACAAAATTGATGTAGAACGCTTCCTATTGAATAATCGGGAAAACTTCCGTAGAAATTTTTTATCTGGCAAATTCCTCTCATACTTTAAGTTACACTACAAAGACAAAATTTGTGTCGGTCACTTCCTTAGTGTAAAATCTGGAAAATCCCCTTAGGAATTTTCTGCCGAGTAAACTTTATTCCTACTTCCAGTAACTTTACAAAAAAAAAAATTGGTGTAGAACGCTTCCCTAGAGAATAATCAGGAAAATTTCCGTTGGAATTTTCTGCCGTGCAAATTTTATTCTTACTTCTAGTAACTCTACAAAGACAAAATTAGTGTCGAATACTTCCCTAGAGCAGAATCGGAAATACTTCAGAAGTAATTTTCTGACAAGCAAATTTTTCTTTTACTTTTAGTAACTCCACAACGATAAAATTGGTGTCGAACGCTTCCCTAGTGTAAAATCAGGAAAACCTCCGTATGAATTTTCTCCCGAGGAAATTTTACTCTTACATCCAGTAACTCTACAAAGACAAAATTGGTGTCGTATACATCCATAGAGAATAGTCGGAAATACTTTAGAAGTAATTTTCTGACAAGCAAATTTTTCTTTTACTTTCAGTAACACTACAAAGACAAAATTGGTGTCGAACGCTTCTCTAGTGTAAAATCAGGAAAACCTTCGTAGGAATTTTCTGCCGAGTAAATAGTCTTGTTTCCAGCAAATTTTTATCATACTTCCAAGAACACTACAAACACTAAATTTGTGTCGAACGCTTCCCTAGTGTAAAATCAGGAAAACCTTCGTAGGAATTTTCTGCCGAGTAAATATTTTTCTTGTTTCCAGTAACTTTCCAATGACAAAATTGATGAAGAACGCTTCCCTAGTGAATAATCGGGAAAACTTCCGTAGAAATTTTTTATCTGGCAAATTCCTCTCATACTTTCAGTTACACTACAAAGACAAAATTGGTGTCGAACGCTTCCCTAGTGTAAAATCAGGAAAACCTTCGTAGGAATTTTCTGCCGAGTAAATATTTTTCTTGTTTCCAGCAAATTTTTATCATACTTCCAAGAACACTACAAACACTAAATTTGTGTCGAACGCTTCCCTAGTGTAAAATCGGGAAAACTCCCGAAGAAATTTTCTGCCGAGTAAACATTTTTCTTGTTTCCAGTATTTTTCCAATGACAAAATTGATGAAGAACGCTTCCCTAGTGAATAATCGGGAAAACTTCCGTAGAAATTTTTTATCTGGCAAATTCCTCTCATACTTTCAGTTACACTACAAAGACAAAATTTGTGTCGGACACTTCCTTAGTGTAAAATCGGGAAAATCCCCTTAGGAATTTTCTGCCGAGTAAACTTTATTCCTACTTCCAGTAACTTTACAAAGAAAAAATTGGTGTAGAACGCTTCCCTAGAGAATAATCAGGAAAATTTCCGTTGGAATTTTCTGCTGTGCAAATTTTATTCTTACTTCTAGTAACTCTACAAAGACAAAATTAGTGTCGAATACTTCCCTAGAGCAGAATCGGAAATACTTCAGAAGTAATTTTCTGACAAGCAAATTTTTCTTTTACTTTTAGTAACTCCACAACGATAAAATTGGTGTCGAACGCTTCCCTAGTGTAAAATCAGGAAAACCTCCGTATGAATTTTCTGCCGAGCAAATTTTATTCTTACTTCCAGTAACTCTACAAAGACAAAATTAGTGTCGAATACTTCCCTAGAGAATAATCGGAAATACTTCAGAAGTAATTTTCTAAAAAGCAAATTTTTCTTTTACTTTCAGTAACTCCACAACGATAAAATTGGTGTCGAACGCTTCCCTAGTGTAAAATCAGGAAAACCTTCGTAGGAATTTTCTCCCGAGGAAATTTTACTCTTACTTCCAGTAACTCTACAAAGACAAAATTGGTGTCGTATACTTCCATAGAGATTAATCGGGAAAACTTCTGTAGAAATTTTTTTTCTGGCAAATTCTTCTCATACTTTCAGTAACACTACAAAGACAAAATTGGTGTCGAACGCTTCCCTAGTGTAAAATCAGGAAAACCTTCGTAGGAATTTTCTGCCGAGTAAATATTTTTCTTGTTTCCAGCAAATTTTTATCATACTTCCAAGAACACTACAAACACTAAATTTGTGTCGAACGCTTCCCTAGTGTAAAATCGGGAAAACTCCCGAAGAAATTTTCTGCCGAGTAAATATTTTTCTTGTTTCCAGTAACTTTCCAATGACAAAATTGATGAAGAACGCTTCCCTAGTGAATAATCGGGAAAACTTCCGTAGAAATTTTATATCTGGCAAATTCCTCTCATACTTTCAGTTACACTACAAAGACAAAATTTGTGTCGGACACTTCCTTAGTGTAAAATCGGGAAAATCCCCTTAGGAATTTTCTGCCGAGTAAACTTTATTCCTACTTCCAGTAACTTTACAAAGAAAAAATTGGTGTAGAACGCTTCCCTAGAGCAGAATCGGAAATACTTCAGAAGTAATTTTCTGACAAGCAAATTTTTCTTTTCTTTTAGTAACTCCACAACGATAAAATTGGTGTCGAACGCTTCCTTAGTGTAAAATCAGGAAAACCTCCGTATGAATTTTCTCCCGAGGAAATTTTACTCTTACTTCCAGTAACTCTACAAAGACAAAATTGGTGTCGTATACTTCCATAGAGATTAATCGGGAAAACTTCTGTAGAAATTTTTTTTCTGGCAAATTCTTCTCATACTTTCAGTAACACTACAAAGACAAATAAAATTTTTTTATTAGTAAAAAATTATTATTATTATTATTATTATAATTTTATTATTATTAATATTATTATTATTATTTTAATAAAATTATTATTATTATTATTATTAGAAAATTAGGAATTTCCTGTCGAGTAAACTTTATTCCTACTTCCAGTAACTTTACAAAGACAAAATTGGTGTAGAACTCTTCTTTAGAGAATAAACAGGAAAACTTCCGTTGGAATTTTCTGCCGAGCAAATTTTATTCTTACTTCCAGTAACTCTACAAAGACAAAATTAGTGTCGAATACTTCCTTAGAGAATAATCGGAAATACTTTAGAAGTAATTTTCTAACAAGCAAATTCTTCTCATACTTTCAGTAACACTACAAAGACAAAATTGGTGTCGAACGCTTCCCTAGTGTAAAATCAGGAAAACCTTCGTAGGAATTTTCTGCCGAGTAAATATTTTTCTTGTTTCCAGCAAATTGTTATCATACTTCCATGAACACTACAAACACTAAATTTGTGTCGAACGTTTCCCTAGTGTAAAATCGGGAAAACTCCAGAAGAAATTTTCTGCCGAGTAAATATTTTTCTTGTTTCCAGTAACTTTCCAATGACAAAATTGATGAAGAACGCTTCCCTAGTGAATAATCGCCGTAGAAATTTGGTTTATTAATGAAGGAAAAAGTCGAAAAAAAATGCAAAAAATCACTTCCGGAACACGGCATCGAACCCTGGTCCGTAGATTCCAAAGCAACGCACTGATCCACTAGACTACAAGAAATGCCCATATCGTTGTTCTTACTCCTTATTTGCAAAACGTCATAACTTCTGAACTATTTCGAATTGATCGACGGGGTTAACTGCATTACGATACTAGTACCGAATTCTATCGGAATCCGTCATAAAAAAAATTTGACCCCCCAACCACCAAAAAAAATTTTTTTTTTCTACCGAATTCAAACTAAAATTATTCACTGATTTGATATGGAAAACCACTTAGAGTTACTGGAATGGGAAATTTGGTTTATAAATGAAGGAAAAAGTCGAAAAAAAATGCAAAAAATCACTTCCGGATCACGGCATCGAACCCTGGTCCGTAGATTCCAAAGCAACGCACTGATCCACTAGACTACAAGAAATGCCCATATCGTTGTTCTCACTCCTTATTTGCAAAACGTCATAACTTCTGAACTATTTCGAATTGATCGACGGGGTTAACTGCATTACGTTACTAGTACCGAATTCTATCGGAATCCGTCATAAAAAAAATTTGACCCACCAACAAAAAAAATTTTTTTTTCTACCGAATTCAAACTAAAATTATTCACTGATTTGATATGAAAAGCCACCTAGAGTTACTGGAATGGGCAAATTTGGTTTATTAATGAAGGAAAAAGTCGAAAAAAAATGCAAAAAATCACTTCCGGAACACGGCATCGAACCCTGGTCCGTAGATTCCAAAGCAACGCACTGATCCACTAGACTACAAGAAATGCCCATATCGTTGTTCTCACTCCTTATTTGCAAAACGTCATAACTTCTGAACTATTTCGAATTGATCGACGGGGTTAACTGCATTACGTTACTAGTACCGAATTCTATCGGAATCCGTCATAAAAAAAATTTGACCCCCCCACCACCAAAAAAAATTTTTTTTTTACTTTTAGTAACTCCACAACGATAAAATTGGTGTCGAACGCTTCCTTAGTGTAAAATCAGGAAAACCTCCGTATGAATTTTCTCCCGAGGAAATTTTACTCTTACTTCCAGTAACTCTACAAAGACAAAATTGGTGTCGTATACATCCATAGAGAATAGTCGGAAATACTTTAGAAGTAATTTTCTGACAAGCAAATTTTTCTTTTACTTTCAGTAACACTACAAAGACAAAATTGGTGTCGAACGCTTCTCTAGTGTAAAATCAGGAAAACCTTCGTAGGAATTTTCTGCCGAGTAAATATTTTTCTTGTTTCCAGCAAATTTTTATCATAATTCCTAGAACACTACAAACACTAAATTTGTGTCGAACGCTTCCCTAGTGTAAAATCGGGAAAACTCCCGAAGAAATTTTCTGCCGAGTAAATATTTTTCTTGTTTCCAGTAACTTTCCAAAGACAAAATTGGTGTCGAACGCTTCCCTAGTGAATAAACGGGAAAACTTCCGTAAAAATTTTTTATCTGGCTAATTCCTCTCATACTTTCAGTTACACTACAAAGACAAAATTGGTGTCGAACGCTTCCCTAGTGTAAAATCAGGAAAACCTTCGTAGGAATTTTCTGCCGAGTAAATATTTTTCTTGTTTCCAGCAAATTTTTATCATACTTCCAAGAACACTACAAACACTAAATTTGTGTCGAACGCTTCCCTAGTGTAAAATCGGGAAAACTCCCGAAGAAATTTTCTGCCGAGTAAATATTTTTCTTGTTTCCAGTAACTTTCCAATGACAAAATTGATGAAGAACGCTTCCCTAGTGAATAATCGGGAAAACTTCCGTAGAAATTTTTTATCTGGCAAATTCCTCTCATACTTTAAGTTACACTACAAAGAAAAATTTGTGTCGGTCACTTCCTTAGTGTAAAATCGGGAAAATCCCCTTAGGAATTTTCTGCCGAGTAAACTTTATTCCTACTTCCAGTAACTTTACAAAGAAAAAATTGGTGTCGAACGCTTCCCTAGTGTAAAATCAGGAAAATTTCCGTTGGAATTTTCTGCCGTGCAAATTTTATTCTTACTTCTAGTAACTCTACAAAGACAAAATTAGTGTCGAATACTTCCCTAGAGCAGAATCGGAAATACTTCAGAAGTAATTTTCTGACAAGCAAATTTTTCTTTTACTTTTAGTAACTCCACAACGATAAAATTGGTGTCGAACGCTTCCTTAGTGTAAAATCAGGAAAACCTCCGTATGAATTTTCTGCCGAGCAAATTTTATTCTTACTTCCAGTAACTCTACAAAGACAAAATTAGTGTCGAATACTTCCCTAGAGAATAATCGGAAATACTTCAGAAGTAATTTTCTAAAAAGCAAATTTTTCTTTTACTTTCAGTAACTCCACAACGATAAAATTGGTGTCGAACGCTTCCCTAGTGTAAAATCAGGAAAACCTTCGTATGAATTTTCTCCCGAGGAAATTTTACTCTTACTTCCAGTAACTCTACAAAGTCAAAATTGGTGTCGTATACTTCCATAGAGATTAATCGGGAAAACTTCTGTAGAAATTTTTTTTCTGGCAAATTCTTCTCATACTTTCAGTAACACTACAAAGACAAAATTGGTGTCGAACGCTTCCCTAGTGTAAAATCAGGAAAACCTTCGTAGGAATTTTCTGCCGAGTAAATATTTTTCTTGTTTCCAGCAAATTTTTATCATACTTCCAAGAACACTACAAACACTAAATTTGTGTCGAACGCTTCCCTAGTGTAAAATCGGGAAAACTCCCGAAGAAATTTTCTGCCGAGTAAATATTTTTCTTGTTTCCAGTAACTTTCCAATGACAAAATTGATGAAGAACGCTTCCCTAGTGAATAATCGGGAAAACTTCCGTAGAAATTTTATATCTGGCAAATTCCTCTCATACTTTCAGTTACACTACAAAGGCAAAATTTGTGTCGGACACTTCTTTAGTGTAAAATCGGGAAAATCCCCTTAGGAATTTTCTGCCGAGTAAACTTTATTCCTACTTCCAGTAACTTTACAAAGAAAAAATTTGTATAGAACGCTTCCCTAGAGAATAATCAGGAAAATTTCTGTTGAAATTTTCTGCCGTGCAAATATTATTCTTACTTCTAGTAACTCTACAAAGACAAAATTAGTGTCGAATACTTCCCTAAAGCAGAATCGGAAATACTTCAGAAGTAATTTTCTGACAAGCAAATTTTTCTTTTCTTTTAGTAACTCCACAACGATAAAATTGGTGTCGAACGCTTCCTTAGTGTAAAATCAGGAAAACCTCCGTATGAATTTTCTCCCGAGGAAATTTTACTCTTACTTCCAGTAACTCTACAAAGACAAAATTGGTGTCGTATACTTCCATAGAGATTAATCGGGAAAACTTCTGTAGAAATTTTTTTTCTGGCAAATTCTTCTCATACTTTCAGTAACACTACAAAGACAAATAAAATTTTTTTATTAGAAAAAATTATTATTATTATTATTATTATAATTTTATTATTATTAATATTATTATTATTATTTTAATAAAATTATTATTATTATTATTATTATTAGAAAATTAGGAATTTTCTGTCGAGTAAACTTTATTCCTACTTCCAGTAACTTTACAAAGACAAAATTGGTGTAGAACTCTTCTTTAGAGAATAAACAGGAAAACTTCCGTTGGAATTTTCTGCCGAGCAAATTTTATTCTTACTTCCAGTAACTCTACAAAGACAAAATTAGTGTCGAATACTTCCTTAGAGAATAATCGGAAATACTTCAGAAGTAATTTTCTAAAAAGCAAATTCTTCTCATACTTTCAGTAACACTACAAAGACAAAATTGGTGTCGAACGCTTCCCTAGTGTAAAATCAGGAAAACCTTCGTAGAAATTTTCTGCCGAGTAAATATTTTTCTTGTTTCCAGCAAATTGTTATCATACTTCCATGAACACTACAAACACTAAATTTGTGTCGAACGTTTCCCTAGTGTAAAATCGGGAAAACTCCAGAAGAAATTTTCTGCCGAGTAAATATTTTTCTTGTTTCCAGTAACTTTCCAATGACAAAATTGATGAAGAACGCTTCCCTAGTGAATAATCGGGAAAACTTCCGTAGAAATTTGGTTTATTAATGAAGGAAAAAGTCGAAAAAAAATGCAAAAAATCACTTCCGGAACACGGCATCGAACCCTGGTCCGTAGATTCCAAAGCAACGCACTGATCCACTAGACTACAAGAAATGCCCATATCGTTGTTCTCACTCCTTATTTGCAAAACGTCATAACTTCTGAACTATTTCGAATTGATCGACGGGGTTAACTGCATTACGTTACTAGTACCGAATTCTATCGGAATCCGTCATAAAAAAAATTTGACCCCCCCCACCAACAAAAAAAATTTTTTTTTTCTACCGAATTCAAACTAAAATTATTCACTGATTTGATATGAAAAGCCACCTAGAGTTACTGGAATGGGCAAATTTGGTTTATTAATGAAGGAAAATGTCGAAAAAAAATGCAAAAAATCACTTCCGGAACACGGCATCGAACCCTGGTCCGTAGATTCCAAAGCAACGCACTGATCCACTAGACTACAAGAAATGCCCATATCGTTGTTCTCACTCCTTATTTGCAAAACGTCATAACTTCTGAACTATTTCGAATTGATCGACGGGGTTAACTGCATTACGATACTAGTACCGAATTCTATCGGAATCCGTCATAAAAAAAATTTGACCCCCCCACCACCAAAAAAAATTTTTTTTTTCTACCGAATTCAAACTAAAATTATTCACTGATTTGATATGGAAAACCACTTAGAGTTACTGGAATGGGAAATTTGGTTTATTAATGAAGGAAAAAGTCGAAAAAAAATGCAAAAAATCACTTCCGGATCACGGCATCGAACCCTGGTCCGTAGATTCCAAAGCAACGCACTGATCCACTAGACTACAAGAAATGCCCATATCGTTGTTCTCACTCCTTATTTGCAAAACGTCATAACTTCTGAACTATTTCGAATTGATCGACGGGGTTAACTGCATTACGTTACTAGTACCGAATTCTATCGGAATCCGTCATAAAAAAAATTTGACCCCCCCCACCAACAAAAAAAATTTTTTTTTTCTACCGAATTCAAACTAAAATTATTCACTGATTTGATATGAAAAGCCACCTAAAGTTACTGGAATGGGCAAATTTGGTTTATTAATGAAGGAAAAAGTCGAAAAAAAATGCAAAAAATCACTTCCGGAACACGGCATCGAACCCTGGTCCGTAGATTCCAAAGCAACGCACTGATCCACTAGACTACAAGAAATGCCCATATCGTTGTTCTCACTCCTTATTTGCAAAACGTCATAACTTCTGAACTATTTCGAATTGATCGACGGGGTTAACTGCATTACGATACTAGTACCGAATTCTATCGGAATCCGTCATAAAAAAAATTTGACCCCCCAACCACCAAAAAAAATTTTTTTTTTCTACCGAATTCAAACTAAAATTATTCACTGATTTGATATGGAAAACCACTTAGAGTTACTGGAATGGGAAATTTGGTTTATTAATGAAGGAAAAAGTCGAAAAAAAATGCAAAAAATCACTTCCGGATCACGGCATCGAACCCTGGTCCGTAGATTCCAAAGCAACGCACTGATCCACTAGACTACAAGAAATGCCCATATCGTTGTTCTCACTCCTTATTCGCAAAACGTCATAACTTCTGAACTATTTCGAATTGATCGACGGGGTTAACTGCATTACGTTACTAGTACCGAATTCTATCGGAATCCGTCATAAAAAAAATTTGACCCCCCCACCACCAAAAAAAATTTTTTTTTTACTTTTAGTAACTCCACAACGATAAAATTGGTGTCGAACGCTTCCCTAGTGTAAAATCAGGAAAACCTCCGTATGAATTTTCTTCCGAGGAAATTTTACTCTTACTTCCAGTAACTCTACAAAGACAAAATTGGTGTCGTATACTTCCATAGAAAATAATCGGGAAAACTTCTGTAGAAATTTTTTTTCTGGCAAATTCTTCTCATACTTACACTACAAAGACAAAATTTGTGTCGAACGCTTCCCTAGTGTAAAATCAGGAAAACCTTCGTAGGAATTTTCTGCCGAGTAAATATTATTCTTGTTTCCAGCAAATTTTTATCATACTTCCAAGAACACTACAAAGACAAAATTGGTGTCGAACGCTTCCCTAGTGTAAAATCAGGAAAACCTTCGTAGGAATTTTCTGCCGAGTAAATATTTTTCTTGTTTCCAGTAACTTTCCAATGACAAAATTGATGAAGAACGCTTCCCTAGTGAATAATCGGGAAAACTTCCGTAGAAATTTTTTATCTGGCAAATTCCTCTCATACTTTCAGTTACACTACAAAGACAAAATTTGTGTCGGACACTTCCTTAGTGTAAAATCGGGAAAATCCTCTTAGGAATTTTCTGCCGAGTAAACTTTATTCCTACTTCCAGTAACTTTACAAAGACAAAATTGGTGTAGAACTCTTCTTTAGAGAATAAACAGGAAAACTTCCGTTGGAATTTTCTGCCGAGCAAATTTTATTCTTACTTCCAGTAACTCTACAAAGACAAAATTAATGTCGAATACTTCCCTAGAGAATAATCGGAAATACTTCAGAAGTAATTTTCTAAAAAGCAAATTTTTCTTTTACTTTTAGTAAATCCACAACGATAAAATTGGTGTCGAACGCTTCCCTAGTGTAAAATCGGGAAAACTCCCGAAGAAATTTTCTGCCGAGTAAATATTTTTCTTGTTTCCAGTAACTTTCCAATGACAAAATTGATGAAGAACGCTTCCCTAGTGAATAATCGGGAAAACTTCCGTAGAAATTTTTTATCTGGCAAATTCCTCTCATACTTTCAGTTACACTACAAAGACAAAATTGGTGTCGAACGCTTCCCTAGTGTAAAATCAGGAAAACCTTCGTAGGAATTTTCTGCCGAGTAAATATTTTTCTTGTTTCCAGCAAATTTTTATCATACTTCCAAGAACACTACAAACACTAAATTTGTGTCGAACGCTTCCCTAGTGTAAAATCGGGAAAACTCCCGAAGAAATTTTCTGCCGAGTAAATATTTTTCTTGTTTCCAGTAACTTTCCAATGACAAAATTGATGAAGAACGCTTCCCTAGTGAATAATCGGAAAACTTCCGTAGAAATTTTTTATCTGGCAAATTCCTCTCATACTTTAATTTACACTACAAAGACAAAATTTGTGTCGGTCACTTCCTTAGTGTAAAATCGGGAAAATCCCCTTAGGAATTTTCTGCCGAGTAAACTTTATTCCTACTTCCAGTAACTTTACAAAGAAAAAATTGGTGTAGAACGCTTCCCTAGAGAATAATCAGGAAAATTTCCGTTGGAATTTTCTGCCGTGCAAATTTTATTCTTACTTCTAGTAACTCTACAAAGACAAAATTAGTGTCGAATACTTCCCTAGAGCAGAATCGGAAATACTTCAGAAGTAATTTTCTGACAAGCAAATTTTTCTTTTACTTTTAGTAACTCCACAACGATAAAATTGGTGTCGAACGCTTCCTTAGTGTAAAATCAGGAAAACCTCCGTATGAATTTTCTCCCGAGGAAATTTTACTCTTACTTCCAGTAACTCTACAAAGACAAAATTGGTGTCGTATACTTCCATAGAGAATAGTCGGAAATACTTTAGAAGTAATTTTCTGACAAGCAAATTTTTCTTTTACTTTCAGTAACACTACAAAGACAAAATTGGTGTCGAACGCTTCTCTAGTGTAAAATCAGGAAAACCTTCGTAGGAATTTTCTGCCGAGTAAATATTTTTCTTGTTTCCAGCAAATTTTTATCATACTTCCAAGAACACTACAAACACTAAATTTGTGTCGAACGCTTCCCTAGTGTAAAATCGGGAAAACTCCCGAAGAAATTTTCTGCCGAGTAAATATTTTTCTTGTTTCCAGTAACTTTCCAATGACAAAATTGATGAAGAACGCTTCCCTAGTGAATAAACGGGAAAACTTCCGTAGAAATTTTTTATCTGGCTAATTCCTCTAATACTTTCAGTTACACTACAAAGACAAAATTGGTGTCGAACGCTTCCCTAGTGTAAAATCAGGAAAACCTTCGTAGGAATTTTCTGCCGAGTAAATATTTTTCTTGTTTCCTGCAAATTTTTATCATACTTCCAAGAACACTACAAACACTAAATTTGTGTCGAACGCTTCCCTAGTGAATAATCGGGAAAACTTCCGTAGAAATTTTATATCTGGCAAATTCCTCTCATACTTTCAGTTACACTACAAAGACAAAATTTGTGTCGGACACTTCCTTAGTGTAAAATCGGGAAAATCCCCTTAGGAATTTTCTGTCGAGTAAACCTACTTCCAGTAACTACTTCCAGTAACACTACAAAGAAAAAATTGGTGTAGAACGCTTCCCTAGAGAATAATCAGGAAAATTTCTGTTGAAATTTTCTGCCGTGCAAATATTATTCTTACTTCTAGTAACTCTACAAAGACAAAATTAGTGTCGAATACTTCCCTAGAGCAGAATCGGAAATACTTCAGAAGTAATTTTCTGACAAGCAAATTTTTCTTTTACTTTTAGTAACTCCACAACGATAAAATTGGTGTCGAACGCTTCCTTAGTGTAAAATCAGGAAAACCTCCGTATGAATTTTCTCCCGAGGAAATTTTACTCTTACTTCCAGTAACTCTACAATTATTATTATTATTATTATTATAATTTTATTATTATTAATATTATTATTATTATTTTAATAAAATTATTATTATTATTATTATTATTAGAAAATTAAGAATTTCCTGTCGAGTAAACTTTATTCCTACTTCCAGTAACTTTACAAAGACAAAATTGGTGTAGAACTCTTCCCTAGAGAATAAACAGGAAAACTTCCGTTGGAATTTTCTGCCGAGCAAATTTTATTCTTACTTCCAGTAACTCTACAAAGACAAAATTAATGTCGAATACTTCCCTAGAGAATAATCGGAAATACTTCAGAAGTAATTTTCTAAAAAGCAAATTTTTCTTTTACTTTTAGTAACTCCACAACGATAAAATTGGTGTCGAACGCTTCCCTAGTGTAAAATCGGGAAAACTCCCGAAGAAATTTTCTGCCGAGTAAATATTTTTCTTGTTTCCAGTAACTTTCCAATGACAAAATTGATGAAGAACGCTTCCCTAGTGAATAAACGGGAAAACTTCCGTAGAAATTTTTTATCTGGCTAATTCCTCTCATACTTTCAGTTACACTACAAAGACAAAATTTGTGTCGGACACTTCCTTAGTGTAAAATCGGGAAAATCCCCTTAGGAATTTTCTGCCGAGTAAACTTTATTCCTACTTCCAGTAACTTTACAAAGAAAAAATTGGTGTAAAACGCTTCCCTAGAGAATAATCAGGAAAATTTCCGTTGCAATTTTCTGCCGTGCAAATATTATTCTTACTTCTAGTAACTCTACAAAGACAAAATTAGTGTCGAATACTTCCTTAGAGAATAATCAGAAATACATCAGAAGTAATTTTCTAAAAAGCAAATTCTTCTCATACTTTCAGTAACACTACAAAGACAAAATTGGTGTCGAACGCTTCCCTAGTGTAAAATCAGGAAAACCTTCGTAGGAATTTTCTGCCGAGTAAATATTTTTCTTGTTTCCAGCAAATTGTTATCATACTTCCATGAACACTACAAACACTACATTTGTGTCGAACGTTTCCCTAGTGTAAAATCGGGAAAACTCCAGAAGAAATTTTCTGCCGAGTAAATATTTTTCTTGTTTCCAGTAACTTTCCAATGACAAAATCCCTGGTCCGTCAACGCACTGATCCACTAGACTACAAGAAATGCCCATATCGTTGTTCTCACTCCTTATTTGCAAAACGTCATAACTTCTGAACTATTTCGAATTGATCGACGGGGTTAACTGCATTACGATACTAGTACCGAATTCTATCGGAATCCGTCATAAAAAAAATTTGACCCCCCACCACCAAAAAAAATTTTTTTTTTCTACCGAATTCAAACTAAATTTATTCACGGATTTGATATGGACAACCACTTAGAGGTACTGAATGCAAATTTGGTTTATTAATGAAAAAAGTCGAAAAAATGCAAAAATCACTTCGGATCACGGCATCGAACCCTGGTCCGTAGATTCCAAAGCAACGCACTGATCCACTAGACTACAAGAAATGCCCATATCGTTGTTCTCACTCCTTATTTGCAAAACGTCATAACTTCTGAACTATTTCGAATTGATCGACGGGGTTAACTGCATTACGTTACTAGTACCGAATTCTATCGGAATCGGTCATAAAAAAAATTTGACCCCTTCACCACCAACAAAAATTTTTTTTTCTACCGAATTCAAACTAAAATTATTCACAGATTTGATATGGAAAACCAACTAGGGTTACTGGAATGGGCAAATTTGGTTTATTAATGAAGGTAAAAGTCGAAAAAAAATGCAAAAAATTACTTCCGGAACACGGCATCGAACCCTAGTCCGTAGATTCCAAAGCAACGCGCTAATCCACTAGACAACAAGAAATGCCCATATCGTTGTTCTCACTCCTTATTTGCAAAACGTCATAACTTCTGAACTATTCCGAATTGATCGACGGGGTTAACTGCATTACGTTACTAGTACCGAATTCTATCGGAATCCGTCATAAAAAAAATTTGACCCCCCCCCACCACCAAAAAAAATTTTTTTTTTACTTTTAGTAACTCCACAACGATAAAATTAGTGTCGAACGCTTCCCTAGTGTAAAATCAGTAAAACCTCCGTATGAATTTTATCCCGAGGAAATTTTACTCTTACTTCCAGTAACTCGAAAACAAAATTGGTGTCGAACGCTTCCGAAGTGTAATCAGGAAAACCTCCGTAGGAATTTTCCAAAGCAAATATTTTCTTGTCCATACTACTTAAGAACACTACAAAGACAAAATTTGTGTCGAACGCTTCCTAGTGTAAAATCGGGAAAACTCGAAATTTTCTGCCGAGTAAATATAGTAACATTCCAATGACAAAATTGATGAAGAACGCTTTCCTAGTGAATAATCGGGAAAACTTCCGTAGAAATTTTTTATCTGGCAAATTCCTCTCATACTTTAAGTTACACTACAAAGACAAAATTTGTGTCGGACACTTCCTTAGTGTAAAATCGGGAAAATCCCCTTAGGAATTTTCTGCCGAGTAAACTTTATTCCTACTTCCAGTAACTTTACAAAGAAAAAATTGGTGTAGAACGCTTCCCTAGAGAATAATCAGGAAAATTTCCGTTGGAATTTTCTGCCGTGCAAATTTTATTCTTACTTCCAGTAACTCTACAAAGACAAAATTAGTGTCGAATACTTCCCTAGAGAATAATCGGAAATACTTCAGAAGTCATGTTCTGACAAGCAAATTTTCTTTTACTTTCAGTAACACTACAAAGATAAAATTGGTGTCGAAAGCTTCACTAGTGTAAAATCAAAATTCAGGAATGTCGTAAATACTTCCATAGAGATTAATACTTCCAAAACACTACAAAGACAAAATTGGTGTCGAACGCTTCCCTAGTGTAAAATCAGGAAAACCTTCGTAGGAATTTTCTGCCGAGTAAATATTTTTCTTGTTTCCAGTAACTTTCTAATGACAAAATTAAAAAATTTAAAATTTTTTTCTACCGAATTCAAACTAAATTATTCACTGATTAGATATGGAAAACCACCTAGAGTTACGGAATATTAATGAAGGAAAAGTCGAAAAAAAATGCAAAAAATCACTTCCGGAACACGGCATCGAACCCTGGTCCGTAGATTCCAAAGCAACGCACTGATCCACTAGACTACAAGAAATGCCCATATCGTTGTTCTCACTCCTTATTTGCAAAACGTCATAACTTCTGAACTATTTCGAATTGATCGACGGGGTTAACTGCATTACGTTACTAGTACCGAATTCTATCGGAATTTGTCATAAAAAAAATTTGACCCCCCCACCACCAAAAAAAATTTTTTTTTTCTACCGAATTCAAACTAAAATTATTCACTGATTTGATATGGAAAACCACCTAGAGTTACTGGAATGGGCAAATTTGGTTTATTAATGAAGGAAAAAGTCGAAAAAAAATGCAAAAATCACTTCCAGAACACGGCATCGAACCCTGGTCCGTAGATTCCAAAGCAACGCACTGATCCACTAGACTACAAGAAATGCCCATATCGTTGTTCTCACTCCTTATTTGCAAAACGTCATAACTTCTGAACTATTTCGAATTGATCGACGGGGTTAACTGCATTACGTTAATAGTACCGAATTCTATCGGAATCCGTCATAAAAAAATTTGACCCTCCCACCACCAAAAAAAATTGTTTTTTTCTACTGAATTCAACCTAAAATTATTCACTGATTTGATATGGAAAACTCCGTAGAATTTTCTGAATGGCAAATTTTTACTTACTTCAGTAACTACAAAGAAAAAATGTGTCAAAAATCACTTCCCTAGAAATCGGCATCGAACTGGTCCGTAGATTTTCGCAACGCACTGATCCACTAGACTACAAGAAAATATCGTTGTTCACTTCCTTATTTGCAAAACGTCATAATTCTGAACTATTTCAATTGATCGACTAACTGCACATTACGTTACTAGTGTCGAATTCCTAGTGAAAATCAGGAAAAAATTTGAACTCCACCACCAAAAAATTTTTCTTGTTTCCAGTAACTTCAAACGATAAAATTATGTCACTGATTTGATGAAAACCACCTAGTGAGTTTTCTGAATGAAATTTTTTATTAATGAAGAAAAATTGTCGTGAAAATCACTTCCGTAGAACATCTGGCAAATTCCTCTCATACTTTCAGTTACACTACAAAGACAAAATTTGTGTCGGACACTTGCTTAGTGTAAAATCGGGAAAATCCCCTTAGGAATTTTCTGCCGAGTAAATATTTTTCTTGTTTCCAGCAAATTTTTATCATACTTCCAAGAACACTACAAACACTAAATTTGTGTCGAACGCTTCCCTAGTGTAAAATCGGGAAAACTCCCGAAGAAATTTTCTGCCGAGTAAATATTTTTCTTGTTTCCAGTAACTTTCCAATGACAAAATTGATGAAGAACGCTTCCCTAGTGAATAATCGGGAAAACTTCCGTAGAAATTTTTTATCTGGCAAATTCCTCTCATACTTTCAGTAACACTACAAAGACAAAATTGGTGTCGGACACTTCCTTAGTGTAAAATCGGGAAAATCCCCTTAGGAATTTTCTGCCGAGTAAACTTTATTCCTACTTCCAGTAACTTTACAAAGACAAAATTGGTGTAGAACTCTTCCCTAGAGAATAAACAGGAAAACTTCCGTTGGAATTTTCTGCCGAGCAAATTTTATTCTTACTTCCAGTAACTCTACAAAGACAAAATTAGTGTCGAATACTTCCCTAGAGAATAATCGGAAATACTTCAGAAGTAATTTTCTAAAAAGCAAATTTTTCTTTTACTTTCAGTAACTCCACAACGATAAAATTGGTGTCGAACGCTTCCCTAGTGTAAAATCAGGAAAACCTCCGTATGAATTTTCTCCCGAGGAAATTTTACTCTTACTTCCAGTAACTCTACAAAGACAAAATTGGTGTCGTATACTTCCATAGAGATTAATCGGGAAAACTTCTGTAGAAATTTTTTTTCTGGCAAATTCTTCTCATACTTTCAGTAACACTACAAAGACAAAATTGGTGTCGAACGCTTCCCTAGTGTAAAATCAGGAAAACCTTCGTAGGAATTTTCTGCCGAGTAAATATTTTTCTTGTTTCCAGCAAATTTTTATCATACTTCCAAGAACACTACAAACACTAAATTTGTGTCGAACGCATTCCTAGTGTAAAATCGGGAAAACTCCAGAAGAAATTTTCTGCCGAGTAAATATTTTTCTTGTTTCCAGTAACTTTCCAATGACAAAATTGATGAAGAACGCTTCCCTAGTGAATAATCGGGAAAACTTCCGTAGAAATTTTTTATCTGGCAAATTCCTCTCATACTTTCAGTTACACTACAAAGACAAAATTTGTGTCGGACACTTAGTGTAAAATCGGGAAAATCCCCTTAGGAATTTTCTGCCGAGTAAACTTTATTCCTACTTCCAGTAACTTTACAAAGAAAAAATTGGTGTAGAACGCTTCCCTAGAGAATAATCAGGAAAATTTCCGTTGGAATTTTCTGCCGTGCAAATTTTATTCTTACTTCTAGTAACTCTACAAAGACAAAATTAGTGTCG